>PVLA01000086.1:221951-685944 GCA_004027455.1 Hydrochoerus hydrochaeris | reverse complement strand
TTTTACCTGGGAGATTATTTCTGATTTGAATTCCTTCATAGCTTCCCATACTTGCTTCTTTATTTCAGTTGATATCACTTCAGGCATTTCAGGTGCATGGCTTGTATTGTCTTCTATGTACATGGCTCCTAGGCTTTCTTGGTATGGGCCGGAGGTTTGAGATTGCATTTTGGTTTTTATTTTTGTCATTTTCCTATATTTCCATGTTTTCAGCAATGTTCCAAAGCTTTCCCTAGATGTGTTGGAAATCACCTCCTGTGCCCTCCACTACTGGGGCTCATGTGGCTTTGGCTCCCCTCCTGGGGTGGGCCTGACTGCCCTGGTTGAATGAAGGTTGCTGGACATGGTCCACTCAAGCCTACAGAAACTCTGGGGTCTAGTCCAGTTTCCTAGGCAGCTGGGCAGGCGTCCAACCTCTGGGATCAATGGTCCCAAACTCTTCGCTGGCCAGCGCTGGTGTGCTAGAACTCACCTCATGGCAGCAGCCCAGGCCTGGCTCCCTTCACCCAGAGTGACAAGTTTGGGCCCAACCTTGGCACCTGATTAACATCAAGACCATGTCTCAAAATTTTAAAATAATGTCAACAAATAATAATAATTAAGAGGGCAAAGTATGCAGCTGATTGGCAAAGCCCTGCTAGGAGTTAGGCAGTAGTTTTGCAATGGGTGGGTAGGAAGACCTCCATTCAAGTCCCAGCCATATTCAGACCCTTTAATACACATAATGCAGGCTTCCCATTCATGAAGTGATGGTACCAGGGCCAATCTCCCATGACTGAAAGTATAAATAAAGCAGGAAGTGCCAAACATAATGCACTATGCATAGTAGAAGGCATTGACTCTTACACCAAAATCATCAGGTCATCTTTTCAAAACATGTTAGTCTGGGTCTTACCCCAGATCCTTCAACTCAGAATTTCAAGGGTGGGTTCTGTGCATCTCTGTCTTTAAAATACAGCCTTAAAATACTGGTTTAGGTGTCATGAACTTTATGATCACAGCAAGGCAAGGCTGCCCTAAGTGTGTGCTCAGGACTCGGAGGTACCTAAGCTAAACTTCAGCTCTACCACTCTCTGGCTGTGTGACTGGAGCAAACTGTTGCATTTCTGTGATTCTTAGTTGCCTCGTATTTAAAATGAAAGCGATAGTGCATTTCACTAATTAAATGCATATAAAACCTTCGCTACAGCACCTTATACAAAAAACCTCCAAGCATTAGTTGCTGTCATATAGGTTAGTGCAGGTAGTCTTATGAGCTGAATGAACCACTGAAGCCCTTACAGGGCAGAGTTTGCTTTTAGCACCAGGGTTCTGGTTCCCATCACCCAGGAAGTCAAGTTGTTTTCTTAGAGTGAAGCCTGGGATCAGAAAGATGTTTGCCATCACTAACTCTGAAACTGCCTTTGTTTCTACAGACCTCTTTTTAGGCCTCTAGAAATGTATAAAAAGAGTTGAACTATAAAATTTAGAGAATTGCTGGGACCATTTGCTGAAAATTCTAAACAACAACTTTGAAAAAGGTGTACTGAAGGGTCCTTCAGAGAAACGGTGTAACTCTAGATTTTCATTAGCTCTCCTTTTTTCACTCCTTCAGGAATCAGCTTCCTATCTGAGGTGGAACCCCTGGGTAGGAAAGATTCCCTCATAATTTATTCTTGAGCTTTCCCATTGCTCCCTTAGCTGATTTTTCATTCAGATCCCAAATATGAGGAGGGGATCAGGATACTTCATAAAGGAGGAAACTGTACCCTAGAGAGTAAGGCACAGAACCAGGGCAGCATATTTTAAGAAAAGTGCTCACTTTAGGGACTCTGTCTCTCTTTCATTTGTCACAACAAGCTCTATAGTCTAGTACCTCACTGATCAGACTTCACCTAGGAGTGAGAACCACTTGTATCTCCTACTGTCATTAGAAATGTACGGTCTCAGGTCCTATCTAGAGAATCTCAATAAAAGAAGCAACACATTATTGAAACCTCTGGGCAAAGTTTGAGAAGCCTAGTGTGGTGTTAAAATGCTGTCTCAGTTCACAGTCTTGCTCTGTCCTTCTTCTGTTATATGACCAGGGTCAATTATTAATGCCTCGATTCCTCAGTATCTTTAAGATAGTCATGATTACAGTATGCATTACAGAGGTGCACATGTAAGATGCAAGGCCTATCACAGGCATTATGCTGATAAACTGATTCTAGCATTAATATTTTTCCAGAACACCCCTTAAGAGGACAAGTTACTTTCTGCAGCTGTCTCACTTCAAAAGTTCTTAATCTACTCTAGGGTACTGACACCTCTGGCCAGCCAAGTTCATAAGTAGTATCAATTTCCTATTGTTTTTATTACTTCTTCTAGAACTATACTTGAGAAAAAGTTCTTGACAGACTCATCCATCTTTAAGTCTTCTCAAAGGAAAAGAAAATCTTCCTTCATCCAGCAAGAGCTCTACCTTTAGTACATCGATTACATATACAACACTAGGCAGTCAACCCAAGAAGTTTATTGCCTGCCCACTGGAGATTTTAATGTTATTAGCTAATTAAAGATCAGATTTGCCCTTTTTTATACATTGCACTTAATGAATTAGATAATCCCACCATAGTTACCATGGTATACTATTTATAAAGACCTGCCATTTGGTTGCAATTTTTCAACTGATTAGAGCTTAATTCCTCTTGTAAATTGCCTACAAGTAACAAATATACCATAGTCTGGTGTCCAGGTTTACGGCAAAGTAAAATTTATCGGGCTGGACTTCCTTGCTTGTGAAGGAAATCATAGCACTGGGGCTTGAAATGCCTATAGATCCAGACTTACCTGAGCAAGAAAGACACAGAGCAACTAACTAAAATAGAAGTGAAAATACACAGCTGCAAAGAGAGGAAAACAGTGGGTTTTTTTCCCTTTAAATATATTATGTTCCCTGATTGCTTTATTTGTCCCTTTGAGGAATGACAAAGATTTGCACAAAAAAATAGAAAAGACCTTCTACCTGAACTTATTCAAATGATTTATTTTTTACTCAAAGCCTTTAAATAAACCAAATCATATTATGTTCTTCTTCTGTCTCCCTCTACCTCTACCACCCTGTATCTCAAATGTATGTACCTCATTACAACAAACGTCACTCATTTTTAGACTCCGATTTGCCACCATCCCACACAGACCTGCTGTTCCATCTCTCCATGTTAATTCCCATAAATAACTGCTATCAAAATGCAGAGTCGGGGAGAAAGACTTCAAAAGACTTCTGCTGAGAAACCAAAAACTAGCAGGCTATTCAAGGCATTAGAAGTTGCAAGACATTTGCTGCATCCTTTCCTGAGGTGACAGCAGCACAAGAATGGCAGAAGATCATCACTGGCCGTTGTCAAATTGCAGCAGTCCCTAAAGAATAGCAACTGTAGCTTTCAAAGTATTCCAAAGAAACTTCCTAGTAACCCATATGTTCATAAACTGCTTACAGTGGTATAAGATAATTTATGTACCAAACACATATGTGATTCTAAAGATGTATTTAGGAGTATTCAGGGTTTTAGAGATTTCAGATTGAGCTCTTCATCCGTTTGTATGTGAGTCTTGATGATGAATATCTGCCCCGGGCACTTAAGTCAACCTACCATCTAAAAGGAGTATACGATACCTAAGTTTGCTGAAATGTTCTGAAAACTTGATACCTCATTTCTAAAGTTCATGAAATCTGAACTTAGGAGCAATCAAAGTATTCAGATTATCTGTATTTTCCTTAGGTTAAATCTCTCAAAATTTTCAGATTTAGCTCACAGGAAAAGACAGAAAATGAGATAATCTGTTTGTGGGGAAGCCATTAGTAGGATTACTCAGGATTAATAGTCTGACTACCAAATCCTCACGGCCTTGAAAACTATCCCCCAAAAGTGCTACAATTTTGCAATTATATTTTCAATTCATCAAAATAAAGTTCACAGCATGTTTTTATTGTGCAGATTTTTATATATTTCTCTAAGACTTTCACACCACGCCTTTGTATTTCCTGCTAGTGATATTCACTGGGTGCACTAGTGAGTAAATGTCATTAACAATATCATTTTTATCATGTTTTTAAATTGAAAATTTATTTAGCAAGTTGAGTATACTAAGAAGAGACTGAAGGTTTCTGTTGTTCAGATTCATAATTTCATAAAGCAGAAAGAAATAAAAAGCACAATTCCTTAATATTTTTATCTTATTTATTTATTTATTTATTTGTCTGTTTATTTGGTATTGGGGATTGAACTCACGCTTGCCAGGCAGGTTCTATCTGAAATGTACAACACTGAGCCTGAACTATTTTTCCATGATACAACACTTTTCAAACTGTGTGTCCCAGAATCCTAGAGACTCTACAGAGGGGAATCACAGACCATGAAGGAGAGAAGAGGAACGGCTAAGCCTCCTGTCTTTTGTCCCTTCTACAATCAAACCATCTTTAGCTTCTGGGCTTTAGGTGATGGATTTCTATAAGAGACTTTATTTGAAGAAAGGGTTTGCTGGTAAGGGTGATAACTCTAATGGTGATTATCCCAATGTGTCAAAGTAATGAAATTCAGGTAGAGAATTGGATAATGAGAGAGAGAGAGAGAGAGAGAGAGAGAGAGAGAGAGAGAGAATCTTGTGACTCTAATAATCATTGATATGGGACACAATATTATTCTCTACAAAGTAATTCTGTGATTTTTCAGTATGAAAGGCAAGGCAAATTCCCTTCTAAAAATATCCAGCCTGAGAAAACATCATAGATGATACAGTTGTCTTCCAAATAAACTTTAATTTGCCTATTAAGGGATAGTTCATTTAGTACTTTCAAATAACAGTCACCACATAATAGAGTTGATCACTTTGCTTCTTCTGTAAAGTTCTAGAGAGTAATCATTTTAATATATGCAGGCCTTAAAGTCTTTGGCACAACTATTCCACTTTGCTAAATAGAGGGAAAAAACCCACAGATAAATGGGTAAATGAGTGATTGTGCTGATTTCCAGTAAAACTTTATTATACAAACAAGCTATGAGCCAGACTTGACCTATTGGCTACAGTGTTTCAACTCTAAAGATAAATAGTAGAAAGAAATCTAGGTAAATATTCCTCTTGTATAAAATTGATGCTTCAGTAATTTGTCAAACAAAGATATGAAAAAATAATGATTCCCTGTATGTAAAGTATGAGGTGTTTTCAGGGTCTTCTTCTGAATTATAATTTAGATGACTCAACAACAGTATATTACAAAGGACCTGTTGTCCTCAGTATTCCAAATTCATATTAGAGTCAATCAAATAAATTTCCTCGCTACACATATTTTGTCTTAAGCATGGAAAAGCTTGACATTATGGTCCAACCAGGAGTCTAATCAATTTAATTAAGCAGTAATAGCATGGAAACATGTACACTCTTAGTTAAATTAATTTTTCTTTCATAAAGAGTCATGAATAGAATATGGGTTTACATTAGCATCTGAACCATGAAAAACACATTTATTTACTTCCTGAATGGAAGACAGTCACCAGTATCCTTCTACAAAATGAAGCACTTTCTGTTTAATAATTAGACCCAACACACACTAGCCAATATACATCCCGACTGTTCCCCAGAGGCAGGTTTGAATGGGGTCACTCAAAGACATAGAAACCATTGCTATACCAATTGGTGGTTTTACAGAGGGAGAAATGTGTTTTCAGATTTCAAAATTCATGGTAATGTAATCTGGATGTAAATCCTAACCATGCATGGCTTTAAATTCAAAAAGGCATTTCATTTTATGACTCTTTATTTTTTTATTTTTTATTTTTTGCAAAGTGAATGTTTGAATCAAATAACATACCATACCTCACTTTACAGTTGAGGCAACAAGACAAATGGAAGACCGAAGTTAAATCCTTTTTCTATTGGCTTGTAACCAACAATAAGCCCCTTGATTTCTAAACCTCATAAAAGGGATTTGATAACAAGAATATTATAGATACTAGTAAGGCAATATACAAAATGCCTCTTAGTTTTATATGTCTGGCATATATATTGTTCTTGGTATTGAGTAGATGGAAGTTTCAATAAAAAAAATTGAAAGCACACACATTTGAAAACCCAGCAAAACCAAAACATGACGTCCAAAACTACATCTCAGTACAACAGTTTCTTAAAAACTTGACAGAGATAGATGGATGATAGAGATATACATAGATGATATAAGTGATAGACAAGCTGAGAGGCAGTAGTCAAATACACATAGATATGAAAATACAGTTCTCTCTTCTTGATAAATTTATAAATGAAATTTGTCAAGTTAACTTCATTTTTTAAAGAATCCTTTAGAGGAAAAATAGGAAATTGAAAAAATCTATCATAAGTAGTGAATAAAGACATTATTTGATTAACTTCTCATTTATCATAAAGGCAACTGATTTTTATAAGAAATTTCTGGAAACTAAACAAATTACATATAAAAATTGGTAAATAAGGACAAGTATCTAAAGATGAAAGTGCTTTTTAGGCATCAGTGCTCTAATGGAAGGGTCACAGCACCCAAAGGTCCAAGGGAAAGAAACAAGAAGTCAGATCGAGGCTACAGAAACACAGCCTCTGGATGGTTCATGCTAATGAGTGGCCTGGGTGGACCATGGTCCACACAACATCAGTCAGTCTAGAATGATGGCCAGATGGAAAATACATTAGACTTTATGCATCACATGATTTGTGTTGTAAATACTAAACTCAGATACTTTTAGTGTGTGAGTACTTGTTGATAATCACTAAACTAATGGAAGTGATCGTTTCCTAATAAAATCTTATTTTCAAAAATAGAAACTGGATTTAGTCTAGTGACTGTCTTTTTCAGTTCAGACCTAGTTTTGGGGAGTGATGGAGAAAATGAGCTTTGGATCAAATTTTCTATTTTATTCAGGAAATAGCATAAAGTCAACTCTTTATTCAGTCCAGAGCATATATATTTCCCTTTTTAGTGTTAATTTGGAATCTACTTTAATTAACTGATTTTAAGGTGACTCAATTTTATTGACACACAGAAACTGCAATGGAAAACTGTGTCTCATGCTGGCTTATTTGATTCCTTCTATCATTAAGGGATAATTAATTTTTCCTTGTGGTATATTGGTCTTCCTTTTTTTTTAATATTTCTGTCACTATCACCACAAGTCATATAAAGTCTTCCAGAGAACTTTGCCTATATTCCTCCAAACAAAGAACTCATTTCATGATGGAAGAATAGCTGTAATGGGATCTACCATAGAATCCACTGGTCTTCCCACATACGGCTAAATCCATAGCCAATGTAAGAAAGGGGGGGGTGGAGCAAGGAACCAAAAAAAGAGATGAGAAAAGAAATTCAGATGATGTATGTACATGCACCAGCATCACAAGAGAAATGTAAACTGTAAGTCTTGCAAACATGTATTTAAAAAAAGAAAGGATTCAAAAGATGGATGAGTGAGGGACTGGAAAGGAAATGAAAATAAAAAGAATTAAGATGTATTATGGGCATGTATTAATTCCACACAAGGAATGTAATTTTGTACTATAAACATGCATAAACAAAAATATTTTTAAAGAATTGAGTGTTAATATAATAATCCTCCACAATCTATCCTATTGAACTTTTCCAGAATGAGCTCCTCCATGCTAAATTTCATTAATGTGTGTATCAGACAGCAGTTCCTCTCAAGTGACTGAAAGGGATGCTCCCACATCAGGGTAGAGAAATGGGTCACAAAATATACTACTGAATTTGGACCTTGTTTCCTAGTAAAAAAGCAATCTTTCAAACATGTGGTCTATCATAGATAAACCTATCTTTACAATCTTTTGAAATTGGATTTCAGGTTTTATTGATAGACTTACTAGAGAAAGCATTACAATAAATCTGCAGTAAATAGTTTTTTGAGGTACCTGAATTTTAAAAAATGAGCTTTCAAAAGGAATATTTTCAATAATGAGACATTTTCTTTTTTATCTTTATTTACAGCTATTTTAAAATGATTTTTAAAAATTACTCATATTTATTGCATAACAGTGACACATAGCAAATGTTACCTGAAAAGTTATGGAGAGATTTACAATGAAATTTCATAGAACTCTGAGAACAAGATGAAAATTATTGCTACATGTGTCTTTGATAAATGCAAGAATTTCTCTTGATAATAATAATTATGGATATAATTCATCACTTATTGCCTGTCAAGACTGAGCAAATAGCAAAGGAGAAATTAAAGGTTGAACAGAATTAAATGAACATGAAACAGCTGAACTCTATAGGAGAAAAATATTTATATAAACACTGATTAAATATTTGGCATTTAAATTGAATGGCCTAAAATAATGTTTTTCAGGCAAGGATAGCAAAGTAACACTAAAATAATCTTTATAATTTCATGTAGGTTAAAAATTAAAGAAGTTGATTTTGTAAGTGATTTTTTACTAAGGCTGGGGTTGTGATAAAGTTCCTAAGGACTAGAATTGCATATAACTATAGATATAATCCAATTCCATTATATTAGCTATCAAAGTAACTTGATAAAATTGGTAAACAAAATAATCAAGTACTTGTTATGTTGGAAGAATACTAAACAACCTGGGTTTGTTTTCATAATATAACAGCATTACTTTAGGTAATAAAAATTCTGTTAATGATCTTTTTTTTCTCCAACCGTTTCCATTGGCATTCCTTAGAAATACTTAAAGTGTTATTTACTTGATATATTGGTAAATATGAAAAACATTAAAACCCATTTGTGAACTAACATTATTTGGCTTCCTAAACTATCTTTAGTGCAGGTAATACATGTTCCCTGAGGTTAAGTTTTTGGAAGGAAAGCTTGGAATGTGTAGCATATCAGTATTAGTTTCAGTCTCAACTAACAAAGATCCAAAAAATTTGAGATTAAATAAAATAGAACTATTTCTCTCCTATGATCCAGCTCAGGTATAGGTAATCCAGAACAGATCTGAGCTGACACAGTCCAATTCCAGCTTCTGTTCTTTCCTTACATAGTAAATGGCCTTCATCCTCCTGATCAAAACTGGAGATCTAAACGTCACTGTACAACCCAAATACTAATTGGAAATAGAAGTTTTTTGGAATCAGTCACCTCTCACTTCAGCATACACCACATTGGCCAGAAGACAGTCACATAGCCTTGGCTTCCTTTAATGGAGGCTGGGAAATGTAAACTTGCTCAGTTCAAAAATCTGCTTGTATGTAAGAACAAAGAATAGATGTGTATGTGCCAGATATTTAGTTCCAGGGCATAAGCACCTGCCTGGCAAGTGCAGGGTCATGAGTTTGATCCCCAGTACCAATAAAAACAACAAAAAAGAATAGATGCTTAGGGTCAGCTCATGGTCTTAGCCACAAATTCTTGTTCTGCTCTTCATGTTCCCCACATCCTTCCCAGTGCTTAAAAAAATGGACTTTATGTAAATTCCTATTGAATAAATTAATAAATAAGTGGATGAAGTAATGCAATGCATAAAATTTTTAATATCTAAATTCATTTTAAGAGGTTTTAAGAAAATGCATTTTCAACTGAAGTGTTAATAGAAGTTTCAAAAATAACATTATCCAATAACTTTATTCAAAATTATTTGAACTTCAGAACATGTGTTGAAATAGAAGTCAACTCTGAAATTTCAAACTGTTAAACATTGAAATAAACATTAAGAGGACCCATAACAACCATGGGAAGAGTACAAGTAAGTGCACCAAAGGGCAATAAATTAATTAGTTGTTATACCCAAGCTATCAAAAAAGTAATTCAAGAGATTGCAAGAGGCTGACTGAGTGGTGGTACGATAAGAGAGACTCTCTGAGGAAAAAAAAAAAAAAAAAAACTCAGATGCTGGAATCTGGCAACATGGAGAAAGCCAGACAAAAGGAGAGGAATTCTCATGACCCAGGAAGAAACTGAAGAAAAAGAAAAAGAAAAAAAAAGAAAGAAGAGAAAGAAGCACGGACAGAGGGCTAGAGCTGGGCAAGCCCCGATCCCTGTACTGGCACCTCTTAAAGTCAGGTGACTCACGGTCAAGCTGAGATCGCAGCCCTGCCGTTAGCGGGGGTTGGTGAGCTCCAGACCCTTGGCTGGAGGAGGTGCTGAGACAGGGAGTGGAAACAGCCAGTTGAGCTACACGAACTTTGGTGAGTGATGGGAACTGGAATCCCCAAACCAGGAAGACTGGCTGGGCGACATTTTGGAGTTGGGCAGGGCCGGCTTGAATCAAAACCAGAGGCGGCTTCTGCTGATGACTCCTAGTCCAAAGCAGATTGGTGGGATCTGCTCGGGCAGGGCCACGCCCCTGGTTGAAACCCAATAGCCAGGGATGAGGCTTTTCTGGGCCAGTGGCATCCCCAGGGAACACACAAACTTGTTGAAGCATAAACTGGTTGACTGGCATAGGGGGAGAGGCTGGCTCTCAGCGTGCAACTCACAGATCCGCAGCAGACTGGGGGGGCGGCACTTCCCTAGCAAGTGCACTGCAGAAAAGCTGTAAGCAAAATGAAAGGCCCGGAGACCTCCACCACCCACCTGTCTGAAGGAGGCCAAAAACATGACAAGACAAAGAAAGAGCAAAAGGTCCCCAACTGCGGAACCAGGGAAAGTGAGTCCAACAGAGGTAAATGCAAAGGAGGTTGAGAGCAGCAAACCTGTAATGTCTGAGACAACCTCATTGGAAATGAAGAAATACATCGATGACCTCATCGTCAAATTTAAATCTGAAATTCTAACTCAGGTGAAGCAAGATATAAGAAGATTAATAAAAGAAGTCCTGGGTAATCCTCAAGTAGACACAAATGAAAGAATAGAGGAACCCAGAGAAAGGAGAGAAGCCTTTGATGAAGAATATAAACAAAACCTAGAATATATGAAACAGATACAAAGAGAATATCAGGAAATTAAAAACTCCATTGAAACCTGGCAAAACCTTTTAACAGAAACTAAAGACAAACTTTCAAAACTTGAAGGTAGATTTACAAAGTATGATCATGAAAGAAAGGATCTCTTAAAAATAACCAAGAACCAGGAAGCAATGATACAAAAGCTAGAAGATGACAAGAGGATTTATAACCTAAGAATAAAATATGTGAATGAAGATGAAGCAACAAATACAAATGAAATAAAAAGTCTATTCACAGAAATAATTAAGGAAAACTTCCCAAACATAGGTAATGGAAGTGAAGTTCAGATAAATCAGGTATATAGAACTCCAGCCAGCTACAACCCAAACAGATCTACACCCAGACATATAATAATCAGGATCCCAGAAATCCATCACAA
This sequence comes from Hydrochoerus hydrochaeris, assembly GCA_004027455.1. Lineage (NCBI taxonomy): Eukaryota > Metazoa > Chordata > Mammalia > Rodentia > Hydrochaeridae > Hydrochoerus > Hydrochoerus hydrochaeris. The sequence goes on along the minus strand of PVLA01000086.1, from coordinate 674,653 downwards.
GAACAGAATATTAAAGGCAGTCAGAGAAAAGAAACAGATTACCTATAAAGGAAATCTCATCAAAATCACAGCAGACTTCTCAATGCAAATCATCAAATCAAGAGGAGCTTGGAGTGAAGTCTTCCAAGTCCTGAAAGAAAATAACCTCCAACCCAGAATGATGTACCCTGCAAAACTGTCTCTCAAAATTAATGGAGAGACAAGATATTTCCACAACAAAGAGGAACTGAGGGAGTTTGTGACCACCAATCCAACCCTGCAAAGAATACTGAAGGACTTTTAGAGAGAGAGAAGAAAATCACCAGGGTTCCAGGAATAATGGCAGAAAGACCTCAAAGAAAGGGGCAGATAGTGGAATCAAGGAGAAAAATAAACAAATAACAACAGAAAAATAGCATGCCAGAGATAAGACAGAGGAGATTGGTTATATCACTGTTTTATCTTGACTGATTTTATTTGAATCTGGTATGCTTGAGAGTGTCGAGTCTGAGAGTAGGGGCAACTAGTCTGAAGATGACAGGATTCAATAGGATACCCACTCTGGTTTGATAATTAACTATCTTTGAAGTCCTATAATGTCTACAATGTTTAGATTTTATTAATAGTGTAAAGCAATGCTAAGTTTATATTATATTTGACGATATAGACAATTTTATTGAAAATAATAAGAGACATCATAGTAACTACCATAGATCACCTAGTGTTGTGTTTTTGTATGTTCTTTTCATTTTGTGTCTCTCTAGGAATTTGTATTGCTGACTTGTTTTGATTTGTTTCTCCCTCTAATACAGAAAGCCTAGGTATATATGCAGAGGTTTATACATATGTAGAACTTCTAAGTAGTTTACGAGAATGGTTATTGTAAAGAAAAAAAAGGAAAAGAGAGTATTCTAAAGGATATAAATGCATGTATGTTTGAGTGTGTGGAATTAATAACCATGTTGCTAAAGTTTTAGTTGGATGGATGAGCAAAACTGACTGCAGTCTCACTGTTTGGATGTCCACTTTGTGGACTTTAGTTTTGTAACTTGAACAACTGCATCTAAGAGGAAAGTATATAATTATCAACTAGTGATTATTACTTGTTACTATTTTTTTGTTTTGTTTTTGAGATTTTGTATTGTTTCTACCCTCTTTCTGTTTCAAAACTTTTTTTATAAAAAGCAAGAGGAGGAAAAGAAAGTGCTCTAAAAGAGATAACTGTATGTATACTAAAATGTGTAGGATTGATAACCATGTTACTAAGTTTTTGTTAGATTGGTGAACAGAATTGTTTGCAGCCTCACTGTTTGAATGTCCACTTTGTATGCTTTAATTTTGTAACTTGAACAACTATATCCAAGAAGACAATATGTAATGTATCAAATAGTGACTTTTTACTGTTTATTTTTTTTGAAATTCTGTATTGTTTCTACCCTTTTTTCTGTTTTGCTTCCCCCCCCTTTAAATAAAATTAAAAAAAATAATTCAAATAATTGAATTTTTGTGGGTTTATACATACCTGTAAATCTATATAGTGCCCTAAAGATATCATCTCTTGGCTCTTCAAAATTACTCCAGATTATGGACACAACCAGAGATGAAGAATTAAGCAAAAGAATTTGGGCCCATTTCTCAGGGTCACAGGAAGGGTGAAGCAGAAGTCAGACACAAAGTTGGCTGCCTTCCAAATCTTTCTTCACTTAGAGAATATCACAGACAAAAATTACGAAAAAAGATTGAATAGGCAAGTGGAAGCCAGATTATAGAAGCCTTTGAAATCCAGTCAGATAATTCTGGTTTACTCTGACACAAATTGGAAATTGTTATATATGCTAAAAAATGTGATAAAGATGAGATTTTAAGGCTACTGCCTTGAGGGGACTGCACAGCAGTGACTGAGGGAGGAAGTGTGTTCCGTGATCACCGTTCTTCAGGAGTAAGCGGATGTCTAGACTAGAATTGTAGCTTCAGAATTTAAAACATGATTACAGATACAGATATATTTCAAAGGGGAAAAATAAAAGAAATTTGGAGAACCAAGGATATGTGGGAGTCTTTGTGACTCCCAGGTCTCAAGTGAAGTTTAAGAGGCCATGAAACAATTGCCGAACTCCCGTAGCCTCGCTTAACAAGAGTCCCACACACCAAGCCTTTTGCTAATCTGCACAGCAGAACCACAGAGGTACATGCACCCTCAGGCCAATCTCCAGTAGGGCTGACCATTCAGGTCTAAGATTCTCTGTCTTCCTCCAGTGTCTAAATTTTCTATGAAGTCAAACCTAAGCTGGCGTGTTTTGCTAGCAAATACTGGGCAGCCAAGATAATCTATGTGTCATGCATTAAAGTCCTGGATCTCTGCTTCAGTTTCTCTTAATCTTTCTTCCGGTGGTTAGCTTTTCCCATGGACAAAACTCCCTTCCTAGAAATTTTACCATGTTTTTGGTACTCTGCCCCATGCAAACCACATGTCTTGTCACTTTCTGAATACCAGTCACCTGATCTTCTTGCTCCTTGGCCTCACTTATGTTTTGGGGAATCCCCCTTGACATCCTCATCTCTAGGTTATGAACCTGTTTTGACTTTTGGCCTTCAAAGTTCACAGCCAAATTGCTTTATCAGTCAAATACAAGGGAAGCTATTTATTGTCTAAATTGGAAGGACTTAGGTTGTGACTGAGATATTTTTTTTCTACTTTTAGATATTTCATGTTCTTAGATGAGTGTGGTGATATAATCAAGACTTTTGAATCAGTATTGGTAATACTAGATTTTAAGTATAGGTGGCTATAAATGTCAAGCCATTCTGTTAGACTCTCAAGATAAGGAAGTGGAGTTTTTGCAGGAAGTAAAGCTTGTATACTCAGAATCAAGTCCTACTCACTTAAGTTAGAGCACAGAAGTAATTGGTCAAAATAGAGCACTAGAAAGAGAAACAGAAGGGAAAAATTAAACTCATGTGAAAATTTCAAGATCAGGTAAATTATCTAATTTTAAAAACATATAAATACTATTAAAATATATAAAATTCAGTTAAAATTCACCTCCCGAGGAAATTGTGGCAGAGGTAAGTTTTCTAAAGAATGAAACTTTCAAAGTCAACAGAAACTGAAGAGATGGAAGATAAAAGAGTTGGTAAAATTTTGAGAGGAGTTTTTATAGAATAGTGAAATATTATCTTATAAAGTATGATGGGAACATGTGACAAAAGAAACTGAAGCAGAAGATGGAAAATATTTATAAAATAGAAACTTAGAACTGAGTAAAGTTTTGGTTTGTCATCAAAGACCATCTGTATTAGTTTTATCACAAGACCAAGCCCAGAGTATAACTCCTTTGAACTTTTTCGTTTGGTCATGTGCAAATATTTATTAAACAGCAATAATATACAATTAAGAGTGAGTGCATGATTCTCTGGCTCTAGATTCATTAAGTATACAATCTTTTCTTGCAAGGAACTCAGCAGTGTCTCTGAAAAATCATTTTTGTGTCTGGTTTTGTTTTGTTTTATACTGTATGGGCCTCAGATAATTATAATTTTCTTTTTCTTCTAGTGTGATACAGCTTACACATGAACTAGAAGTATTTCTTTACTCTTCTTTTAAACAGTTTTATCAATATATAATTCACATAGTGTGTAGTTTACCCATTACCATTTTATGTCCCTTTGCATATCTGTAATTGTAAAAACATCACTGTGACCAATTTTAGAATATTTGAATTACACCTAAAGAATCTTCATATCCCTTAGACATGAAATCCTAAATGACTCATCTACCCCCACCTTTATCTCTTAGGTAACCACTAACACACTATCTACCCTCTTAGATTTGCTTACTCCAAAATCCATATATGGTTAGTATAGATGGGATAATATAATAAGTGATTTTTGGTGACTGGTTTCTTCCAGTTAGCACAGTATTTTCAGGGTCAATCCATGTTGTAATATGTATCAATACTTCCATTCTTTTTATTGCCAAATAATGACAGAGTGTGTTGAGACATATGCAGATGTTTCCCCTAAGCCTCATGTGCTCATAGGTGAGGCTTTAGGGAGGTGATTAGATATGGCTGTGTGATACTGGATTAGTCTTACAATGGGTTTATAACTGGGTGTGAGGTTGGGAAGCAAATCCTGGTGGACATGTCAAGGAACAGTATATATCTGTCCTCTCTACACCCCTCTGTGCTTCATGCCTGCTATGCCATGGTCTAGCCCCCTCTGCCATCCTCCTCTGTCAAGCTGCCTTGCTTGGAGTCAGCCAACCATGGACTAATACCTCTACAAACTGTGAGGCAAAATAAACCTTTCCTTCTTTACATTGTGGGTGTCAGGTATTGTGTCCCAGTGATGAGACAGTAATTAAGACAGTATAGATATGTTATACTTGATTTATAGTTTCATCAGTTGATATTTGAACTGTTAGCTTCTATGAATAATCCTTCTATAGGCATTCACATATAAATTTTTGCATGTGTATATATTTTCATTATCCTTAGGTAGGTAAAAGTAGAATTGCTAGAGCATATGTTCATTCTACATTTAACCATTCAAGGAAGTTTCAGGCTTCTTTTCAAACTGACTACCTCCTCAATATCAGCGGTTTGAAATTTCTCTATATATTATCAATTATATTCATTTTTTATTACAGCTATCCTAGAAGGTATGAAGTAATATCTCAATAGGATTTGGTTTGGGTTTTTGAGATGAGTAGCAGTGTTCCGTATTCTTTGGTAGCTCATCAATCAATTGTGTATCTTCCTTTAAAACTGTGCATTGAGATCGTTTTGTTTTGTTTGTTTGTTTGTTTGTTTGTTTGTACCAGGGGTCGAACTCACGACTACACGCTTGCAAGGCAGGCACTTATGCCACTGAGCTAAATCCCCAGCCCCCTTTTTCTATTTTTAATTAGATTATTTTTTACTACAGATTGTAGAGTTCTTATATTCTACATACAAATCCCTTACCACATACATAGCTTGTAAATATTTTCTCCCATATTGTGGGGTATCTTTTTAGTTTCTCTACAGCACCATTTGAAGCAAGGAAATTTTAATTATGAAGAGGTCCATTTTGTCTATTGTTTCTTTTGTTGCTTGTGCTTTTGGTGTCATATCTAGGCTTAGGTTTGGTGTCCTAGTTAGGTTTAGGCCTAGCCTAATGCCATGAAGACATACCTCTTTGATTTTTCTAAAAGTTTATAGTTTTAACCACTACATTTAAGAGCTTGGACCATTTTGAATATATATATATATATATATATATATATATATATATATATATATATTCAAAGTATACAGTGACTAACTTCATGCTTTTGCCTGTGGGTATCTAGCTGTCTAAGCACCTTATGCTGGAAAAAGAGTAGGTACCTATAGAGGACTAGTCCCAGTCACTGTGGCAGATACTAGGCCTATGGATGCTCAGATCCATAATATAAAATTTGTATTGAGCCAATGCACAGCCTGTGTATCCAGCATATGCCTATAACCTATGCATTCCTCCTGTATACTTTAGATAACTCTCTCTACCTCATATAATGTAAATGACATGTAACTAGTTATTTTCCTGCATTATTTGAACAGTAATGATTTTAAAAATCACATATGTTTTTTTAAATGCATTTTTCAAATATTTTTGGTCTGTAGTTGATTGAATCTATTGAGGTAGAAGTCATGAATAGAGATGACCAACTGACTACTTTTACCACTGAATTATTTTGTCACTTTGTCAAATATTGACAAATCATTACTGTGAGAATTTTATTTCTAAGCTTTCAATTTATTTCCATTGATCCATTTGTCTATCATTATGCTGGGAACCACACTGTCTTGTTTACTGTAGCTTTGTAATAAGTTGAGAAATATTCATTTCCAAGAATGTTCTAGTTATTCTGGCTCTCTTGAATTTCAGGATCAGGTTGCAAGTTTCTCCAAAGAACTGTTTTCTTAAGGGGTTTCTTAGTGACTTCTCTTTGGTGGGACAAAATACAGAACAGCCAAATTCAAAAGGTAAAAGGTTTATTTTGGCTCACAGTTTGTAGAGGTTTCAGTTCACAGTTAGCTGGCTCTAAGAAAGGGTGGCATGGCAGAGGGGCATCGCAGAGGAGAAACAGTTTGTGGTGGGCAGAAGGAAGAAGAGAGCAAAGCAGTGAAGTAGCAAGAAAGCCACAGCAGCCTCCTGCCTCTTCCTTTTATCCTATCGATGCCAAGCCTCCCTCCTTTTGGCAGTGCCACACACACACACAGAGGGCCTTTCCATTATCCTTGCCCCAAAACTCTGCCAGATCAATCAGTGAACTAACTTAGTAATCACCCATCCTTGATCCCAGCATCACACACTGAATCCCAGTCCCACACATTCTAGATCCAGCCCCCTCTGAAAAGGCCCGCTATGACTGCATGAGGCTTTGGGGAGACAACTAGTTACAAGCCATAACAAGAGGCCACACTTGTCGAAATTCAGCTCAGTTTAAGACCATCCTTGATTTGTTTGGGAGCCACTCTTTTCTAAAGAACTAAAGCAGACTATTTGGAAACACTGAATGTACTTATCCAACATGTTAGTCACATCAGAAACTTTTCTTCAGTAAGTGGTGGATGTGGGTGAGTTCACTACAGCACCTGAGTAAATTAAATCAGTAGCTTGTTTATGATCATTCTCTTCTGCTAGACTGGAAATCTTCCTATTTATATTATGTCATTACTCAACAAAGTTTCCAAAGACCTGTGATCAAAACATATCCCTGATCTTGTCAGAAGTTGGAAATGCATCACAGCTGAAACGCAATTTCATACATCATATTGGTGAAAGAAACTTCTATTTTGAGTGCCGACTTGCTAATTACCCTCATCACTATCATTCTTTGACCCCAGCTTCTCAAAGTATCTATCTCCATCCTTAACAGATAACCTCATTTCATGGATTATGAAGTCAGAAAACTGCAGTTCTCACCTATCATTCTTTGACCCCAGCTTCTCAAAGTATCTATCTCCATCCTTAACAGATAACCTCATTTTATGGATTATGAAGTCAGAAGACTGCAGTTCTCACCTTCCTACACCTGCTACGAAGTCTGTCTTCCCCTTCACCTGTGGTATAGTGTAGAAAGTGTTACTTTGGTCACTGGAAAACTCCTATATTCTTCTCTTCTCTTGTTCTTTATTTTTATTGGTAAAAGTTTGCAGTACATAATGGTTACACTTACCAAAGGACATTCGTACATGTACATAACACATTTTAATTATTTTTTCATCCCCTACCCTCCCACTCCCTCACTTCTTTCTCCAACTCTTGGTTCCCTTCCCATTTGCAAAAGCTATTTTTATTATTGTTCCTCTCCAATTCATTTTTGTCATCCCTTGCCTTTGCTCTCCATCCCTCTTATTTCTTTTCCTTCCTTCCTCTCCCTTTTCCCTCTCTCTTATTCCCCAAAACTCCCAATTTCCTACTTACCTATCTTCTCAGTGGGAATGCAAAACCAGTACAACTACTATGGAAATAAGAAATCAGTACAGAAATTTCTCAAAAAACTAAAAACAGAAATGCCATTTGACCCAGGTTTTCTCCTTCTCAGTATCTTTCTAAGAACTTAAAACCATCATATTATAGGGCGTTGTAGTCAGGGGTTGTGCAGAGAACAGTTGGAATCAGGACATGGAGTTTATAATATTATTTTTTATGATGATCACACAGGGTTAACACAAGAAAATGCAGGAAATCTATCCACAATGCTAAAGACATAGAATATTTATCCAAGGGCCTGAATCCCACAGCAATGTCCCACATGAGTCCAAATGAAGACCCAGAGCTCACAACAATGCCTCCCACGAGTCCAACTGGAGGTCTAGATCCCACAAGAAGAACTCACTCCAGTCTCTTTTATGGATCCGTGCTGGAAAGGTCCAAAGGTCAATGGTGGAAGCTAGGAAGTCTATGCCAGCAGGGTGAAGGAGCTGTGCTGGTAGGTTGAGGATTCTACGCTGGAGCCAAGAAGTCACACTCACAACAAAGTCCAGGGCTGTCCTGAAAAGCAACACAGCCATCCTCAGTGACAAGGCCCCAAGCTCCTCCAATGACAAGCACAGTTGAGTACCTGCCAGGAAGCCAATGTGACAAGTTCATCCTAGAGACCAAGTGGCACACGTCTTCCCCTCTGGAGCCAGGAAGCAGTGCTTGATGTGAAGACTAGAGCTTCTCCAGGAAAACCAACAGCTCAGACAGCAACACGTAGGAGAATCCACAATGCCTCAGTGCCTCAACGCATCAAAGCACTAATGCATAGCTTCTCCCTCTCCATGTCTCTATTTATGCTGGCAACTTTCCTCAGGTGAAACATCTGTGCTCAGTGCTATGCTGATGTAATCCAGCTGGCGTTAAGTTGACCACAGGTTTTAATCCATAACACAAGGATACTTGCATAACCACATTTATAGCAGCTCAATTTATAATAGCTAAATCTTGAAAATAGCTTAAATGTCCATCAACAAATGAATGGATAAAGAAAATGTGGTCATTATACATAATAGAGTACTACTCTGCCATACAAAAGATAAACTGAAGTATTTGGAGGTAAATGGATGCAACTCGAGACCATAACATTAAATGAAGTTAAACATAGAAGTTTAATACTACATGGGCTTCTCTTACATAAGAAATTCTTTTGCCTAAATTCCCTGTCATATTTACTTTCCCCCATCTATCTTTATTCACCCCTTTTTGTCTATATGGTCATTTCTAAGATCATGCAAATGTATTTCTATACTTTCCTGCCATATTCAAAAATGTACCTTTCTTTGAAATCACTTCCTCCTCCACTTGTTCTTCCAAGTCCTCACTAATTCTTGGCCAAGTTTATAGACAAAGTTGCTGCTCACACTCTCCTTTTTTGTTATTTCCACTTCACTATACATGATTTCCCTCTCCATTATGCTCACAATTGATCTAAACACCAGTAATGGCCTCCTTTGAGAAATTCAACTGCCATGATTCTTTATCATTTTATTTGATGTACCAGAAATATTCAACACATTTTCCTGCTTGAAATACTCTTTTCTTTTAATGTCTAGAAGAATCACACTCCAATGTTCCTTTTACCTCCTTTGCTACTCTTTTGAAGTCTCTTCCATTCTTGCTTCTCCTCTATTGTACTCAAATTTTGGCATTCTTCAGGGATCATCTCATGTCTCTCCTTCCTTATTGCCTTCTCTTCTTAAAGCTTCCTGTTTATACCAATAGATTTACACCACACAGTGCTGCTAACATTTCTCAAACATATATGTATTGTTTTCAATCACATCCTCATTCAAGAAAATGTAGAAAGCATTAGATAACCTTCCATTTTTGAAGCTTAGGGCCACCACTTTCTAGATGGGAGGGGCTGGTTTATATTTATTGAAGTCTTGGTGCCTCACTTTTCCCACTTGTAGAAAGGTAATGGAATGGCTAATAGAATTATCTGTCCCATAGGAATGCTTCAAAAATTAAATGAGTTATTAAGTGTGAGGGTATTAGAACCATGACTGTTACACAGGAAGCTAACAAAAGAGGCTAACTACTGCTATAGATTTATTATTATTATTGCCAGTTAATAGATGTAAGGAGATTTAATCAGTGCAAACACATTTTAGCAAAGAAATATCACATTCCAAGAGAGAGATAATGCTCAAGGCAAACACTGAGTCAGGAAAAAAGTGAGAAATTGACATGATCTTCTAAATCATGCTTAGTAGCCACAGTTGCTAGGCTACTAAGATGAGGAAAGTGACCCTAAGCTGTCCCTACTGTGTAACTGGAGAGACTCTTCAAGACTCCTTTCACTTACAATAATGCTCAATTAGGCTACATTCCCAGAAGTGTAATCACTGGGTCTATAAGAATAAACATTTTTATTTTTCTTAATAGAATATTTATGCATATTTTATATAAGTACTGGACTAATTCATTTTGCTGTCATCAAAGTGTGCACATCTACAACTTTACCTGCATTAGTTATCAGCAAAAATGAAAATACATATTTATTGTATTTGTTGCACCTTATTATGAAGCTACAAACTATGACTGTCCTCACAGTAACAAAGCAAATGCCATGCTCTCTTTTGACCCCAGGGTTGTCCTGCTATGAGGTTTTGTAGGACTTGGATAGCCTTTTATAAAACAGATTTAGAAGATCAACTTAGGTTAAAAGTCCTGAGTTATGACACTGTGGGGAAACATGCTATGATTATGTGTCTTAATATTTAGTAGGATACATGTTTTACAAATGGACAACCTTTCTATAAATTTATTGAGTTCCCCTGAAATGACAGCTTTATTTTAAATATTGTTTTATGGTATTCACTAACAGAAATGAGTCATCAGTGTTTTAATAGCAAGAATATGTGTTTGACTTCCGAAAGATATCAGGTGAAGATTCATCATTTTCCAGGACTTTGACTTTGAACAGTTGTCTAATGTTAACATGAGCTTAATAATGCCTACTTTTACAGCATAATGTGGTAATTAAGTAAAATAATATACATGCAGATAAGCATCTGACATATTCTTTCTCATTGAAGATTTTAAAAATTTTCTGTTAGAGCACAGTTTTCTCAAAATCACTGTTAGTCCTTGGCACACAAGCACGTCCTGACTTTGTCTCTGGGTAGATGGAAAAATAAGGATCATAAACTTTTCCCATTTCAAATCGGCAAACCAAAACAACCCAGCCCTATATTTGCATACAGAGGGTTGTCAGCTATGCAATTTGTCAGCAAACTTCCTGTGATCCAGTAGCTTAGGTTAAATGTATTTATCCAACTGAAACAGATTTATAGACCATGAAAAATCCATCAGTGATGAAGGTTTTTTTCAGACAGAGGGAAATGCAAATGTAAGTATCTTGGACTAATACTTTCAAAATGAGTTTAGATAAAAAATAAGAAAAATAGCTAAAAAAACAATTATGCATATCTTTCTCCCTCACTCTAGTCAATAAAATCCAATCCATCTCAGATTATATTGACTTTAAAAAGTTTTTCCTGCTTTTTCAGTAGTTGATGAACTCTTTCCTTTATCTATTGTATTATTATATGGACCATTTGTACAATTCTAATCACAAGCTAGTCTAAGAGAATTAACTAAATGTGTTTCTCATCTCCAAAGTTGCCTGAAAGTTAAGGATCACTTGTCACAATTTTGGGATCTCCTGTAGCACTTACCATAACAAATAGGCCAGTGGTGGCGAACATATGGCGTTCATGCCACAGCCATCTATTTGTTATTATTAAGTGCTCTAAAAGATTTGCCAGCATTGATTGACACTTTTACTGATGACGATTATGACTACCACTCAAATTTAAAATTTCATAAATATTTGTGACAGATAATTCTATTTTTACAATTATTTTTAATAATTTACGTTTTGAATCCTAGCAAAAAGACCAAAGAAATGGCTAAATGGTGATTATCCATATGTAGAATGTAATGCAGATATTAAACAAAATTATAATGACACAAGAAAGATTTGTGACATAATAATGAAAAGAGGCAATATATATATACAAAATTTATATTTAACATACTCCTCAGTAAATTTCAAGAAAATTCCATAAAAAGTTTTTGCGATGACAAGCTAATCTACAAGCAGATCTCTCCAACATAATTGAAGTTCTGGCTGTAAAAACTAAGTTATGAGAAATCACTGGAAAGCCTCCTAGCTACCCAGTATTTGACGATGATAGAAAATTCTACAGAGAAAAAAAAATGTATGGATGTGAACCTGACCGTTTGTGCTGCTTTCCCCCGCTATTTGCCTATTTTTAAGAATAATAAGGCTGACTGTCCCCAAAGCTGAGCATATGGGGAAAGCTATGAAACAAAGATGTCAGAGCTCTGAGCAGTTTTTGAGTGCTAAAGTGACCAAAAATGGAGCTCACAGTTATCAAACCAGCCTAGATTTAGAATGTCAACATCCTAGAAAATGCTAAAAGGTAGAAATAGAACATGTAACATGCTACAGTTCGACCATTTGTTGATTTGTGAACTGCACAATTCACAAAAATCAAGTCGCCTAAAGGTGGCTGCTAATAAGTTAAAAATCATGGAAATATTGTGAAAACTTGGTGCTGTTTCAAACAAAAATGAGAGATCAAGCTCTGCTAATGTGGGGACTATCCTATTAACTGCCGCAATCTTACCTGACGGTATAAACCCCAAAACGCAATTTGAAAACAGTTCAGTCCCAGAATAGGTGCAAGTAAATTATGCTGATTATCGAAACAGTTTGTCAGAAGCAAAAGTAAGCCAGCTGTTTAGGATTTATCTTCTAGAGTCTCAAAACTTATTTCATAATGAAAAATGCAGCCTTGAATTCAACACCACACATAGAAATGCACACACACAGACACACAAGATTAAGAGGGATGAAAAGACAAACATACCAACAGGATATCTAGATACTGGAGTAATTAAATGCACACTTTGCGACTCTATATTATGAATAAAGAATAAAATAAGAAATAGATGACAGGAAGTAGGGAAATACATCTTTCTCAAATGGGAAAGGGATCATGAGATGGAGGGAAGGGGGACACAGAGGACAGAAAGAGAGTGAAAAAGGGGTGTGTTAATGACGTATGTTACGCACATGTACCAACTCTAAACAAGGAACGTGAACATTATGTGATGAAAACATATATTGATAAAAAATGAACATGGTTGATAACATAAGAATGTTTATTATCATGTTCAAAGCATGACTTGAAAATATAGACAACAATCTATTTGTAACTATTGAAGACAATACGCTTGAAAATATAAAAGGAAAAATAGAAAATGCTTACAAATTAATGTATAAAATGTAGATGAAAAATTACAAAAATGAAACCCTCAGTTTAAGAAATAAGTATATATGTTAAACCACTAAAAAGAGAAAAGCAAAAGAAACAGAAATTCAAGTCAGAAGAAATTGTTGTAGGCCATAGAATGAATACAAAGTGTAATAGGTAACTTTTTTAAAAGAACAGCTATATGAGGTAGAGAAAAGCTCTAATGTGTATGCAGAATTCAAGAAGGAAAGAACAAAGGAGACAGCAATATTCTTACTTTCAAAAATTTGAAGCTAATATTCAAATGGCTATTTCCACCCACAGACTGTAGAGTTCTGACCACTGTACGTTCTTCCCAACACTTGTTATTTGTTAGTGCTTTTTCCATTGTAACCAGTAGTGTGAATTCACAGTGGTGTTTTATTCTGTTTTTAATTTGCATGTCTAATACCACCCAGCATAATTTGATATCACTTAACAACACTACCATTGAGAACATTCTTAACAAAACAAAGAAATCTCAAAGTAACACCCGAAGTAATGGTTAAAAACTAACTAGGGGATGTATGAATGTCAACCCCTGAAAAGCGATATTTATAGGTTCAAAAGAGGATAAAGTAGAGAAAAAAGTCTGAAAAAAAAGTAACATGTCAGGTAGAAGAAATACATGTGGGGGAGGAATTATTGTTCTAAAATTTAAGCAAAAATGAATTTCAAGAAGCTAAAAATAGCCAAGTGTTTTAAATATTTCTAAAAAGTCAAATAAGATGAAGGTAAAACTCTTGTCTCTTGGGCTTCTCAAAAGGTGTCTAGATTATTGGGGAGAAGTAGTGAGGGGAATTGAGAAAGAATATTTGAATGAACTGGAAATAATTAAATTAAGATTTTCTGTGCAGATTCTACCTAACAATTTTTGCATAAAAGGAGGGTAGAACGGTAGCTAGATGATACACTATACAAGAAAGTTTTTAGGGCAGAATTAAGAAAACAAAATCATCTGTATTGACTCTGAAATGAATAATAAAAGGACAGAGTTATTATGTATCAAGACTTACTAAATTATGATAATTAATATAGAGTTGTCAGAAAGATATGGAAACTATCCAAAGTAATTGAAATTTAATCATGAATGTTATATAATCAAATATACAAAATTAATTTCCATGTACATTTAAGACCTAAAGAACAATAAAACAATAATAAATTTTCTAGAAGATATTTCAGAATATTCTTTTATCCCAAGATACATAAATTTTATTGAATTTAAGAACTTTATTTATTGATAGATGCCATTGAGAGATTAAAAGACCAAGCCACAGTATAAGAGAAAATATTTGCTATACACATAATCAAAGAGGAGTTTTTCTACAGAATATACAAAAATTCAGAGAAATCAAAGATACAAAGCATAATAGAAAAGTGAGCAAAATTCTGAATATCACTTTACAAAAAAGAAGATATACAAAAGACAAGATATCAAAAAGAGCTCAGCAGTAGTAGACATGCAAATCAAAGCCATGATTAAATAACATTATACTTCCACCAGAATGATTAAAATGTAAAACACTGACATATATCATATGTTACCAAAGACGTGGAGAAACTGCAACTCTACTACCCTCATAGCAGAAGTATAAATTGGCACATCATTTTAGGAAGCTGGCTGGGATTGGACATAGCTACTAAAGTTGGACATATGTGTGCTCTCTCAGAAATTCCAGCCTTCCATCTAAATTAACAGACACACACACATGCCACACACACACACCACACACACACACACGCCACATACACACACACGCCACACACACACCCTCTTTAAAAGAGCTATACAAGATGATTCATAGCAATACTCTTCTTAACAGCTAAAAAGAACAAAATTTTAAAAGCTCACTGATAATACGATAAATTGTTATATATTCTTACCTAGAATATCAGATAGTTATCAAGTTTTTCTCTGTAAAGCAAAACATACTGTTGAGTAAATGATGTTAGATACCCAACAATACAATCAAATAAAGATTTCATTGACGTAAAGTTCAAAATAAGCAAACTGGTATAAATTACTATAAGTCAGATCAATGGTTATTGTGGTATACAGAATAATAACCTGAATGGTTCTGCATCCTAACCCTGAAACTGTGAATATTTTATGTTACATGGCAAAAGAACCTACAGATGTGTTTCTGGGTTTAAGGCCTTGAGATGAGGCAGTTATCTCGGATTCTCTGAGTGGGCTTCATTCAATCACAAGGTCACTTTTAAAAGGAAAATGGGAAAAGTTGGATTTAGTAAAAGATGCAGGTAAATTCTGCTAGTAAGCCCTTCTTCAGCAGGAGACCCTCTCTCTTCTCAAAAGAAACCCAGATGCTTTGCAGCATTGAGGCTGCAGTAGTAGAATCTTTCTGTTTTCTGGGACACCAACATCTTTTTTCTTATTCTTGTACATAGACAGTACTTGCTTCTTTCTAAAGGTGTTAATCACTTTAGCAGACATAGTACCCTTCCCCAACTTTACATACATTTCCTTTTGTATACTAAATTAAATTTCTCTGCTCTGCCTTTTTGTTTCTAGTGTGCACTATAAATCTAGCTAAAAGCAGCTAGCAGTACACATGCCATAACCAGAATGTTAAACTCTTGAAATTTCCACAGCCTTACTAATTAGTCCATCACCCTTGATTTCAGTTTCCTTCAGTCTCAGGATGTGGGCAAAATGCACACAAATGTTCTGCTACAGTTTAGCATTCATGGCCTCCACTCCAACTGCTAATTGGATCCTTGTTCCCAATGAACAGTTCCTGAGCCTGGACGTTACTGTTCACATTCCTATTGGCATTCTGGTCTTCTGAATTTTGTGTGGCCTCAGCCATCATGCTCTGCTTATACCATTTTAAGGCTTCTCTATTCAATATCTCCAAACCTTCCAGACACCTCCCAAAAACCAGTTCCAAAGACATCTAAACCATGTGGTCCAATATATTTCCAACAATGATCCCACAAATTTTCTGTATAAGCTTTTTATTGCTGAGATACACTATGTAACATCCATAAATTAAGTTCTGTTTGCTTACTCATGACTGGCTGGCCCAAAGTCAGAGAAATCATGGCAGAAGGGCACTGGGAAAGCAAAGTTGCTTAGTTCATAGTGGCCAGGAATAAAAGAAGAAGAAAAGTGCCAGAGCAGAAGAACAAGGGGCCATGCATGGACCCCAAGACCCGTACAGACTCATCTAGAAAGCTGTTCCACCAATCTCTAGAAAGGATCTCAAATCCAATCAAGTTGAAGCTCTATGCTATCCACCAAATGAGTCCTGGCAATTTTTTCTTTTTTTTTTTTTTTGAACTGCTGAACTCTAAAAGTATAACAGAAAACAACTGAATTGTTTTATGTCTACAAAATTTGTTGCAGTTTGTTATATTAGCAGTAGAAAAGTAATGTATGAATAAAAGGAAAAGAAACAAAGGTATGAGTTCAATAGCACAGGCTTATTTCAGAACAAAACAAAGGTGGCTTACTCTGGCACTAAGACAAGACTGTCGGTGTCATGCACGATGTCCCTTTGATAGGTAGAATTCATTGAAAGGGAGTTGTGGCTACCTGCCAAGGACAAGGCAATACAGGAGGTTTCCAATGACAAGAGGGTTGCAATCAGGGGCAGGACTGAATAATGACATGAGGAACTGGGCACAGCCTACGAGGGTGGTGATGAGATTCCTTCAGTACAGTTACCTGTGAGGAAGACAGTGAAGCAGCAATAGGGAGAAAAGTAGGAAACGCATGGGTGGCTGGTAATGCTCAGCCTCTTGATCTCTGTGACGGATGCATGAGTTGACTATTGTGGGAATTCGTCGAACTGTGAAGTTTTGATTGGTTTCAGTAACAACTTTCACAATTTTTAATTAAAGTGATTATGCCAGAATAAAACTTCAGTTGATAGTCTCTGAGTCTGTAGTTTCTTGCATGGATCATGCTTTTTTTTTTTTTTATGAGCTGCTAATAGGTAAAAAGAAAAAGAAAAGAACTAGAGAATAAATCAGCTCCAGCATGATGTATTTGTTTTAGGGGCTTTTGCAGGTCAGGAAGGAAACTCATAGTGATGAAAAACTTCAAGTTCTCAAAACTATGTTATGCCAAAAGAATAAATAGAGATGTAGGTAAATTTGAATTTTAGATTAAATGGAGGTGATACAGAGTGATAAAGAACCAAGGAAAGGTAAAGTTTAAGTAGAAATATTAGGGAAGAAATGGCTTCTTGCAGATGTTGTTGATGAAGATGAAAAATGTGAGCTTTGAGCCAGAATGGTGCTTTACATAAGTTTGTCATTTAGCCTTGATAAAATCCTATGAAACAGGTGCTATTAGTTCAAATTTGCAAATGAGTAAATGGGGCCTCAGAGAGTTTAAGTACAAGGCCCAACTGGCATCCAAAGTCATGGAGATGAAGCTGTGTACAACTGACCCCAGAATCTGAGTTCAGCGATCCTTTGTGCATGTTAATTCATGCCAGAAATAATGTGAATTAAACACAAAATGCATAGAAATCTTCAAGGAAAATGCACTATGAATTCCTATATTATAAATACCTTATAGAAGCTGGGTATGGTGGTGCATGCCTGTAGTCCCAGCAATCTGGAGGCTGAGGTAGGAAAACTGCTATGAGTTTGTGGCCAGCCTGGGCTACATAAGAGAGTTCAAGCCCAGCCTGAATTGCATAGCAAGACACTGTGTCAAAAATACCAACAAATAAATAAACACATACACGCATACATACCAATCTAGTAAATTAATATTTCACAATATCTTTTCTTAATCTTGCTTTGGTTTCCCATGTGTGATCCTTCTGCTAGTTGAACAGAGAAATTTGTTTGTGGTTCACTGAAGAATTAAGACTGCAAGTGAAGGGGGAAAAAAGTCAGTACTGAAAGTTGCCACTTGTGTTTGGAAGGATTGGAACACTTATTCGTGTTTCTAAATTTCTAAAAAACAATTTTCAAGATTTTTTAAGATAGTGAAAGGAGTTTTTTACCATTAAAAAGTGTAAAGTCTTGAAGAACATAAATTGTCTATTGCCATAACGATAGGCATCTAAGGACTAGAAGGCTATGCAGTCACTTGCCTGCTGTGGACCGATGACAGTGGTTGCAGTATAACGTTAGGAGAGGACAGAAAGAGAACTTGCCTGACAAGCGATCAGAGTGAGTGCTCCTAAAATAAAAAAAGCAATCAGGTTGGCATGTCTTGCTTTTGGCTGAATAGCTAGTGAGCACTCTACCCTGTAGTTGGGCAGGGTCATCCATTCACACTCCCTGCATACCACTCCAGTGCCTGTTTTACATGCCCTGATAATAGGTACTCATTAGAGCTTTCATGCAAGAGGAATGCCTGGTGCTTTTCAAAAGCCTTGAGACAGTAAGCAAAACCTTTGATTTACAATAGCATTGTGATAATAAGTAAAAGAGAGCTTCAACTCCTGTGCAAGGGTACGCCTCCATGGTTACTTTAAAAGTAAGCATCGATTAAGAAGTATTGCTCAGCACAGTTGTAAAAACTATTAAAAAGAGAGAAATTAATAGAATTAATTCACAAATAAAGCAACTTTACTAAAGGTGATCAAATAAGCAAACTTCTAGCACAGCTTTTTATAAATAAAAAGAAAACACCAGAAACTATAAAAGTAAATAAAGAAAGAAATGGAATGCTGGATACTAACAATACTTTTCAAATTAGAATTTATGATATAAACACTAGTCCAAAACCTACAAAAATATCAAAAGAATGGATGTTTAAAATTGATGTTTTAGAAAAAACTAAAAAAAATTAGACATTTGCCAAAAATAGTAAGCTAGCCCTAAAAAATGAACTGGCAAAGATCCATTCAAGGAGAATTCTTGACAGCTTCACAAATATAGATAATTACTAGGTTATTTAACTTGTCTCAAGGAGTAGAGACAGTCTCAAAATTTGTAATTGTGAATTATGTTTTAAAAGCAGTGAAGTTCAGAAAATACTAAAATAGACATTCTCTCTATATTTACACTCAGAGTAACAGATGTCAACGTTTAGCCATATCCTTAACAACACTCTCAGACTTCCACAATTTCTTCAGTCTGTTTAGTGTAAAATAGTGCCTCACTGTTATCTGAAGTAGCGGCACTGATTTCTACTGAATTTGAACAACTTCTTCCTGGGTTCAGGTTTTCTTTGTATTTTGCCTTTATGTATTATTTGTTCAATGTTGTATTTATTTTTTACTATGAGCCATAAAACACAAATTCTGGATACTATCCTTTGGCAGAGATTTGAGTAAAATTATCATACTTTTCATCTGTTTGTAGACTACTTATATTGTTTGTTAAGGAAAAGTTTCTGATATTTGATATCAAACATTTTGATATTTTTCTGTGTAAATTGTACCTTTTGAGAAAATAATTCTTAATCTAGAATTATATAGACGTTATATTTCTTCTCATAAACTAAAAGTTTTGCTGCTTTATATTTAATTTTTAAACCACATAAAACTTATTCCTATATATCAACTGAGGCAGGAATCTTATTTCATATCTTCCCTATGAATAATAAACTGTCAAAGAAATATTTATTAAAAAGTATAAACTTCCCTCACCAATTTATAGGAATAAATTTTGCCATATCAACTCTAATCATATGCCCAGATCCTTTTCTAATACTTTTCCTAATTATAACTGTTTTTAAAAATTATGATTTTATAATAAGTCTTAGTGAATATAGAAAAAATTAGCTCCTACTTTTTTACCCTCTAATCTCATATACTTACTTTCTGTAAAATTCCTTCCTTCATTTTAGGTTCTTCTTTTCTGTAATTCTTCTTCCTTCTAGGTTTATAATTCTAAATTTATTTTCTAATTATTTTATTTATTGAATTTTCTTAAATTCTATTTTCTAAGGTATTTCCTCATTTTTATTTTCCATACCTCCCATTCTACTTTTTGTTTTCATTTCTACTATTGTAAGTTTTAATAATTAGTAGTGTTTACTTGTTTGTGGGAATAATCTTGCTGCAATATCATAGTTCTTATTTAAGATACCAGGGTCATTCTTTATCATTGATAAAATTATTACATTTTTCAGAAATGATTTCTTGTGTTTCCAGCTATTGCATTCCTCTGGTTTCTTTCTTTCTTTTATTCTTTTCTTTTTAAAAAAATTTTGTGTTTTTTTTCTTTTGTGTTTTGCTTCCTCTGCTGTTTTGAGGAGAAGCTCCTCAAATAACTGGTCTGTGATAAAGCCAATAAGCGCTCTCAACATGTAGACAGAAGCTTGAAGTAGTGGGTGACAGTTCTTGGATGATATGCAGGAAAGTTTCTTGTGAATGAGAAATGCTACAATAATATCAACATCATGTTTTTGTTTTTCTGAAAGCAAATTCAATATTAAGCTTTCATTTTAAGTCTATTTCTCCAATCTCTGCAACATTTGTACATACATTTCCTATTATTCTGAAAGTGATACGCTTTGAAAGGGGCTATATTTAATACTTTCTTTTTGTCTCTTACTTTTTTACCTTTGGATATTATATTGTAGATTTGCCTTTATCTATGTTATGTAGTACTCATAGGATCACGTCTCTTCTACATGTTTCAGAATTCACATTCCTAGAAGAAAAGCAAAACTTAATAGGTGCCCAGAGTAGCTGGCCAACAAGTCAGTTGACTTCTTGGTGTGGTATGTCCCCACGTTCACCTCAATCTATTCAGCTGAAACAGAGGAAAGGGAATTAAGTGTATATCTAGGCTTACTCTTTTGGAAATGGTCATTAGTTGGAAGCTCTCTAGAAACAGAGGTAATGAGGTACAGAAACCTTAGAAAGGATTTACTATGTAGGCAAAAAGTGAAACATAATGCATGGAGTCAGGGATCCCTCTTCTGAACTCCATGGAACACCCTTGGCTTAAGAAAGGATGTGTAAGTGCCCTGAGATCAGATGCAAAATTTTCTATGCTTGGAGATATATCTATTTCAAAAGTAGTCCATGACTTTCTGCCATGTTTTGGATTTATAATCATTAATATAGAAAATTGTCTATTAAACAATAGCTTCAGACATGCTAATCAAACACTTCCAATAAACTGGTATGTTAGTTCTGCATCCAAAGGAGATGAATAGAAAGGTAATGTGACATTGAATAATGGTAATAATCTTTCACACTTGCAAGATAATGAAGGCAGAACTTGGTGGTTAAAATCTAACTGTATATTGTCTTTGAAATTAACTTCATACACTGGAGTAATAAACAACCTCATCAAGAGATATTATAGCAAATGAAGTAATGCATTCAATATACTTTGATTTTCATTTGGCTCCAAAATAACTAAGGGACAGCTATCATATATTTCCTGAGGAGATAAATGATATCATCCAGATTTTAAAAGGTCCTGGCTAGGCTGGCTGAGCATTGTTAAGAGAAAGCTGCCTCCAAGGGCTCATTTCCATGAGCATAAAAGGTGCATCAGGTGTAAGAATCTCTATCCCCTGTGGTTCTGCTCTTTGCAAACCACAAACAAACTGCCTCTGTAATGAAATTTATAACTACTTAACTGTGTGCGTGCCTAAATAAGCAAGAAAGAAGTAAGAATTACTATTATAAACTATTCTTATTTTTTTGTGGGCTGACTCAAGGACCTACTGAGTGGAATATAACATTCTCCAAGACATGTTTTGCTTTTTTTCCAATTGATTTTTCACTACTACTGACATCTTTTTGTATGATTAGGTTGTGAAAAATGGGCTGCTCTGAAGAACTCTTACTAGCACGAATTAACCTTGCCTTTGTTAATTTATGTGATGAAACTTCTCTTCCTTAAGGTGATTCTTACACCTGAGCTTTGAAATTTATCATGCTGTGAGGGTGTGCTTAATTTACCAGCCATCACCTCTTTCTCCCCCACTTACACCTTAACACAGCCTCTACCTGCAACGCTCTCAATCTTTAAGATGTAGGAGGCAAACACTCTCTTTGTGTAGTTACCTTTACCCTTTCAGAGTGTTAGTGATTCTCTCCAAATATTTCCCATATTTTCGTTTACATTTCATCTATATTGTTTGTATGTTAGATTTTAGTATATATTACCTTATATTTTATTTTAATGGGTGTTATAGTATACTGAATTTACTGTTTCTAACTCCTGTGACTTCTTTGCAAGCATGGTAATGTCCCCATTGCGTTGAGAGTGCTTGATGGAAGGTTAATACTGAAAGACAGAACAGGAAAATGACATGCAAGGCCAAAGCAAGCTAATTCTCAAAACTCTAAACTGTATCTTGGTTCTTTTTACTTTTTAGGGCAGATTTATCTATCCCAAAATGTAAATAGTAAGCATCCTCTTGGAGGATTTGTCCAAAAGCAATAATAATCACCTCACCTTAAAGGTCATCATATTCCTCAGTGGTGGCAAGGTAAAGAGTCCAGCACCTATGGAGTCCTGGAAGGCCACTTTATTTTCTATCCTCTATCCCAGGTAGCCATGAAGGGAAACAATTTTTCCTCTCCCAATCCAGTGTTAAATTTATCTTTAATTTCATTTTACTCTTCTTTTATTTAATCTTCCTTTGATTTTCTCTCTGCTTTCCTTTTTATTCTTTTTCTGTCTTTTATAAAGCAACTTTTGGAGAAACTACAGAAGGAATGCTTTGTACTGTAAGTGAGAAGAGACAGGACCTAAAGTGTATAATTTACATTTCTTCTCCTCATTACCACATAAGCTTCATTTCAAAATCATTATAAATTTTCATCCTCAAAAATATCATTCAGAAACATTAAAAATGAAAATGATAAAAACATCCCCAAGCATCAGCAGGGGATTGCTTTAAGGACCCCCCTGGAGGCCCAAATCAAGGATGCTCAAATGGCTGCACAAACTAGTGTAGCATATGCACAGAATCTACCCACTTCCTACCATACGCTTTAAATTATCTCTAAATTACTTGTCATACCTAACACAATGCAAATCTATGTAAATTAGTTGTTATACTGTATTGTCGAGAGAATAATGACAAGAAAAGGTTTGCACGTGTTCAGTATGATGTATTTTTTCCCCCAGATATTTTGATCTACTGCAGATGCAGAGGGACAGCTGTATGTAGTTTAGCATCAAATTTGTCTGTTGCAAAAAAATAGCTGTTTCATGCTTCCTATGAGGAGAAAAGGAGTCACATCAGTTCAATATTATTATTTTTAAGATTTTCTTTTTCCAGTGACAAATTATCAAATACAGTTCTGTCCTGCATATTGTAAGGGGAACATTTCTGCTATAATACTCAAGTCCTATCTTCTTGTTATCCCGAGAACTGTAGAGTGTTGAGGCTATGTGCTAGAAAAAAATCCAGAGATAGACCTTGTGTGTGTGTGCACCAGATGAAATTCACCTCCTCTTTGATTGTGGGAAATTGCCCCTGACCAAGAAATAACCTCTGACCAAAGGAGAATTAACTCTCCTATGAATAGGTTACATTATGAAATGCTCTTAATCAATTCTTAATCAACTAGAGAGAGATCCCCCTTGTTGACTTTGAAGAAATGAAGCCACTATACCATGAGAGGGTTTTGTGGCTAGAATTAGTGAATTCTTCTAGTTCTGAGAGTAAACCCTTGCTGACCAGTAAGAAAATAGGGGCCTCAGTTCTACAACTACAAACAACTGAATTCTGCTAACCATTGGACGAGGTTGGAAGACCCCAAGCCTCAGATGCAATTACAGACCTAGGCCTGATGTTAGCCTGCTGCTTCTCTGCGCAGATGACCTGGCTAACCTGGTAACCCACAATGATTAGGAGATAATACATATGGGTGATTTGAAGCCAGTAGACTGTGGTAGTTTGCAACACAGTAACAAAAAACAAACGGCAAACTCATTACAGTATAGTCTTCTAACTTGTGCTAATGCTTCTCTTGAGGTGATGGGCTGAGTGAGCTTCTAAGCTTCCTGAAGTCTGGTTCCAACTCTGGTATGTGCAAAATGCTCTTGCAAATCCCACCTTCTGAGGAATGCGCTTTTCTAATTTCCAGCTGCAGTGCAAGTCTTTCTGCTCCTTCTTTTTTAATTTTCCATTTATTTTATACCAATGAATTTTTAAATGAGGATGTGGGAGAGAAAGGTGTATGACTGAATTTGGAGTGTCATTGTAGTTGAAGTTCTGAATTTGTTTTCTGAAAGAAATCACTTTGGCTTGAAATTAGATAATTAGCTGCCTTTGAGAGGAGTATGTTGCTTGGCTTACGGAGTATACAGTTTTATCATTTTTATAAGTATCATACTTAGAAATAATAATACTATGAATAAATAATATATAATACTATAAATAAAAAATATATAATTTAAACCATGATTCTTTCATATTGGAAAATAGAAGTGCAAATTGGGACTGTCCTAGATAGATCAGAATGCATGCTTGTTCCTGTTACTAGCTATTGACATTTTAAGAGCTGAAATCATGATGGTTGAAATATTCTGGAAAAATAAATTATTTTACTCCTTATATTTCCTCTATCAGTTTTTAACTGGACAAATATTATCAGAATATAAGACAATATAAGACAGAATAAGACAGAAAAAATATTAATATTAACATTAGATCCAATAGTAGGGAAGAATTTCCAAAAGTATATTCTTGGGAGTTCTGGTTATGCAGTTGGTTAAAAAGGATTACATGTACAAAACAGAGCACAACATTCTGTAATAAGTAAGTTTAAGATACATTGGTCTATATGATATTTAAAAGCTCTCAGGACTTCTCAGAGCTATGTTATGAATAGAGAAAAAATTGCATTGAGAAATGTCTAGGAAACTCTATACAGCATTTCTCAAACTTTCATGGTCACAAAACACGAGCTTGAGATCAAACAAAAGTTTTCCAAGAAAGGTAAGCATAAATTTTTTAAGGTTTTTTCTTTTCCATAAACTTTTACTTTATAGGTTCACATTTGTAGTTAGTAATGGTCACATTGTGTGGAGAGTTGGCATATGTACATAACCACCTTAATTGTTTCCTAATCCCCTACCCCTCCTTTTCTCCCCTTTCCTCCATCTCTTGGTCCTTTTCCATTTTGTGAAAGATCTACCTCCCTATTTCCCATTATATAGCTTTTATTTTTTAGTTGTATTTTGGATCTCTCATATAAGCAAAAGCATGTAATATTTAAACTTGTGTGTCTGATTTATTTCACTTAATATTTTGGTCTCAAGTTACATCTATTTTCCTATAAATCACTCGTTTGTCCATCTCTATAGCAGAATACCACTCCATTGTGCAAATACCACATTTTCCTCATCCATTCATCTTTTGATAGACATATGAACAATTTCCAAATTTAACTAATAAGAATGATCTGTGATAAACTTGGTTATGCACACATCACTGCAATAGGGTGTCTTTTGGAAAGATACCTAGAAGTCATGCTTCAACTAATGCCTATAGAAGGCCACCTAATGCCATTTTTTAGTAAAATGAGTGCTTAAAAGTTTTCCATTCTATTCTTTTCCAGAAATTAATAAATTATGCAAAATCATTTTGATAATATGGAAAAGTTTCAAATGGATTCTCCCTAATGGATTTATACATTTATACATTTATGTCATGATAGCAGTTTCTTTATAGTTGGTTTCTTCTGTGTGCAACTTTTAACTTCACCTAAGAACACTTAATCTAAGGTATACTTAAATTTTTAAATTGATTCAAACATCACACCATTCAGTATTAACTCAGTACATGATTCAAAACTATAATATACACCATTTTAATCAAATTGTCTTCTGGTTTCTTTTGAAAGTCATAGAGGTTATTTTTGACCATTAATGAATTAGTTTCTGTTTCTCAGCTTTGCTTAACATTATTTTCTTAACTTATTTTCTTATTTATTTTATTCATTATTTTCTTAACTTGGTTATGCATGCATCATTTTCTTTACTTATTTGGCTTCATTTGTAATTTTACTTATTTGTGATTTTACATATGTTTTCTTCACTGAGCTTTAAGCTTCTTGAGGCCAAATAAAAGATTTGTTTTGTTTATGGCAGGATTCCCGTAGCCTAATGCTTAAATAGCAAAAAAAAAAAAAAAAAAATCCACCAAAAAACAAACAAAAGAAACCAAACACCCCACCAAAAGTAATATATGTCTCTTAGAAACTTAATTAAATAACTTAAGAAATAGCTTTCAGAATTAGTTGTTAATTTCACCCTAATCTAATCTCTTCTCACCAATAGGGTGCTCTCCTGCTATATAAAGTAAACCAGAAACTCTGCATTAAAAGTACATAAAGGTAAATGCATACATACACATGGGCACACATAGGTGCACACATACAAGAAAATACTATAGATTACAGCCTAGCTTGACACAAATAGAGGTAAATCTCTAGGCTTCCAAAGTGAATTAAAGTGGTAAGGAGGAGTTGTCAGTATGACAGCCTTCAAGGATTTTTTCACTTATTTAGACTGTGGATTAGGGTCTGGTTCTCCACTTTCCCCATGGACTGGAGGTTTGATTAAAGCTTCTATGAAGCTACAGGACCAACACTACATCATGAAATGGTATGTCAGAATTTCTATTCATTTATTTTAAACAGAAATATATATTCATTACCCCAGAGAAACAGTAAAAATGTTTATTATATCACTTAGACCATTTGGATGGAAAAAGTCTTCACTAATCAATCAAAATCCCAGTCCTCCATCCTCTAGATATGGGTCCAAATTTCTGAAACTGTCAGAAAGAGCAGGTTAGGAACCTGACATGAAAACAATCCAGAATTACTGATCTGATAGAATCCCAATAAATGCAAACATAGGAATGCTCAGTGCATCATTTTCACAACACTGAAGTCAGGTGAAGAATGGCAGATAGACAATATGGCAATCCTTTATAAAACCTATTGGTATTTTGTTGAGAATATGCCCTGGTGGAAGAAACAGAGATAGACATTATGCTGAAATAACCAAAGAGAGATTCAGTACATTGCTAATTTCAGTCAAGGGATAATAATTAAAGTAGTAGTAACAATTGGTAGAAACAATGCAAACTATAAACTTCAATCAGGAGCACATGCTGATGGATAGGACACAGAATGTGAGAGATGACTATGTTATGTCAGAGATCAAAGAACAAAGTTACTAGGAAGAAAGAACAATTGTGACATTGACTGGACTCAATAAAAAGCATCCATCTACATATAACAAAAATTGAAAAACTGACAAGCCTATTATAGTAGTGGGTAACAAATATAACCCTCTAATGAATTTTCAGGAACATTAAGGCTAAGAAAATATGAAATTACAATAAATAAGTGTGATGTAGAAATATGTGATATTACACATCAAACTAGTATATACAAAGTGTTTTTCCCAAGCAATAACTGAACAAAAACTGACATAGTACAAAGGAAGTTCCAGTAAAGGAGATTTTTCTAAGATAGCAAAAATTCTAATTTCAATTGTTGAGATCTTGTGCTTCACTCTAGATTTTAGGCAACAGTTTTTGATGACACATTTATTTCTAGTCCTCCAAGATACCTCAGATTAAAGACTCATAGCAGTGCCAATTCTATAGAGATAAAACATTCAAAACACATGACTGTGAAGTAAATTCATAACACATTTTAAAATTCTGGTGTACATTCTTGGTCTTCTTCTTTTTTGATGTTTAAATCCTGTTCTAATTATAAAGTTGCAAATTTATACTTCACCACCGTAGCTCTTTTGCCTCAGAAACCTTCACATAGTTCCTAACACAATAATAGCGCCAAACCGTTGGTTAATCTGTAAAAACTCAGAGTGGATTATTTGTATCTAGGATTTAGGAGAGGAAAGACCTTTTTTGACATTTATTTTTTAAAATGTGATATTGCTGTTTTAGATTTTTGTTTTGATGGTACGGACTTCATTCTTAAAAGTTCCACAAAGTAACCAACAGGCTATCAGAATCTTAAGTGCAGAGATGATGGGATTTCATAGCAGGGACAGGTGACCCTATGCCTAGTGAGCCTCTGACTTTTGATCCCCAGCAGCAACACAGCTAACGGCTGCTATTCTTATTAGCAGCCATGTCTAAAGGACCTTCCTCTTTTCATTTGACTCCATTTCTCTGTTAGAGTCCACAAGAGACTATTTAAGAGTAACCTTTTTTAAACAGTAAGGACTCATCTTCCTGGAATAGAAAATAAAAAACTGGGCTGGGGATTTAGCTCAGTGGTGTAAGTGCCTGCCTGGCAAGTGCAAAGAAATAAAAAACTAATAAACAAAAACCTCTTATGCAAAAAATAGTAGTAATGATAGATAAGTGTAGGGAGACTTTAAAACTTATGTTTTAAGAAAATTTTAAGTGATCTTCAAGTTTTAAAACATTACTAATAATAAATAACAGCTCCAGAGAATATGGGGGAAGGATGTTTGGTTTTTAACAATAATGTAGTTATCTATGCTGAGTAATTTTGAAATTTTTCCAGTTGTTTTAAAACACATGCTAGGAAATGATGCGTTAATACAAATATCTGAGAACTTTTTATTTCAGAAACAGTTTATATGGAGTCCCAACTCCACCACAAATTTTCACTGCCAGGGAAATGGCGTAGATTTGATACTAAAGGTTTCCAGGTTAATAGTTTTTTGGGGTTTTTTTGCCATTGTTTAGCCTTATTTGTGAAACTACCAAAATGGTATTTTCAAAGTGGCTGGATAGGTACTGTGATTTGAAACAGTGTTCTTGTTGATTTGAGTCTGTACAGTTGTCTCAATTATGATAGAAATAACAGACCTAGGAGACAAAATTCTAACATCATTGAAAACAGTTAAAATATGCCAATTTTATTAAAAGGTGCAATTTGAGATAATAATTGTCCCAGTTCATGCCCATGGCACTATGCAAAGGATGCAAGATCCCTTGGAACCAATGCCCAGTTCGCACTCCAAGAGGGTCCAGAGGGGCTGCCCTTAACCAAGATCCCTCAACATGAGAATGTCTCATAAAAAGAGCCCTTAAATGATGCTTCTGTGGCCTTTTATTAATAGAGCCAGGAATCAAGGTTAAAGGGGGGGGGCATATGAGCAAAACTTCATGTATGGGACAAGAGAATGACCGGGGACCATCAGGGTGGTCTGGTAAATGACTGACCTCGGCACCTATTTATAAATGATAAACCAGAGTCTGGGGAGGAAGAAGACCAGAGTATTTACTCTATAAACAATGCATTTTGACTCTGCTGGTATTTGTGGCTCTGTAGGTTGTCTTAAAATCCCTAACCAAGCATTCCAGGAGGTTTAAGGAGGGTGGCTCCAAAAGTCCCTTATCTCTGCATATCCATTTCATGCATCCCTCTGACCTCACACATAATGTTCAGTGAAATACATCTAGCATACATATTGTACGACTTTTTTATTGAGAACTCCAAAATATAAATAAATTAAAAGAGAGAAATAAAATACAGGTAAAGTGAAACAATGAGGTAGATCTTTGGCAAAAGGGAAGATGACCCAAAAATGAAGGGTGGGCAGAATGAGAGAGGAAGGAGCACTGGGAAAGGGATTTAAGAAAGTATTTAAAGCTTAATTTGAATCATTTCTTGATCTGTTGGTTAAGATCTTAGAGGAAAAGAAAATGGTACACTTAAAAAGATAACAAAAGCCCTATTTCTAGCAGTTTATGTAAGTCCTTATCAGGCGTTTAACCAGAGATAATGAGGTAGCACCCCATCATATGACTACAGAGGCATTCTGTTACTAAGTCTCTACCTAACAGAAAGGTAAGAGTGTTACCACACTCAAAAGCAAAGAGAGAGGCTGCACTAAGATTATTGGACATCACACAGATATTTCATAGATCCACATCACCATCACCTGAGAATTTGCTAGAAATAGAAATTCTTCAGCTCCATTCCACAACTACTGAATTATAAATTATGAAGTTGGAATCCAGAAATCTATTTTTTAACACTCTTATGTACATGCCAGCTTTAAGAGAGGTATTATCTAAAACAGATAATAGAGCTATCATCAAAATCATAAAGCAAAGAAAGAAGAGAATAAAAAAACACCTGAAATATTTCTCCTCTAAAAAACTTTCCTTTATTAGTCTCTGTCACTGGCCAAAGTAACTAACTCTCATTTACCAAAGTAACTAACCAAAGTAACATCCCCCAGTGATGTTGATATAAGGGAATGAAACTCCCAACCTACCATATGTCTGGTATGAGTTCTTGTTCTTTAAAACCGAAGAATGAATTTTAGGAACAATGGAAGTTAAGAGCAGAAATATTTATTAAGAGAAAGAAAGCTTCTGTCTGAGAGAGAGACAGAATGGTCCTGAGTGAGTTGCCAAAGATTTTGTATTTCCTAGCGATTTTTATAGATTAAGACCTTGAGGTGAGGCAGGTCTATAGTGGGGAAAACTGAGAACTCGTAATGCAGATGGGCATGAGGTGGGACAGAGCTATGGTCAACCAACAAGTTTAATAGTTCAAGTAAAATTGACCAAATCAGGGACAAATGGGGAAGTGAGTCATGCAGCAAGTGAGCATTCTTACAGATCAGTGACTCTTTCTGTAGGGAGTTGGGATGGTGACTCCTGGATTCTCAAGGTGATCCATACCTAATCCCTAATGTTTATTTTAAGGGTGTGGTTGCATCTGTTCTGCCTTCTGTTTTGAGATCTGGCCCACAGTAATAAATGTGTGTCTCATCCATGGTCATAAGGCATGTGGTCTTCTGTGCGTGCTTCTTTGAGGTCCTAGCTCTGTCTCACTACCTATAATATTTCTAAACAGCTCAGCTGCCTGTAAGACTGTGATTGACAGGTCAGCTTCCCAGCATAGACAGAAGAACAGGAAAGGTCTTGGGTGATGTGACTGAAAATTATCAGTAGGCTTATTATTCAGTAGAGACTTGTATTTAAAGTTACATTTTTCTATACCCAAGATTAATAATTTCATTAGCACTCTAAATTTGTGAGATTCTGAGTGGGTGAGCAGAAATCTAAACATATTTTTAATATTCCTTTAACAACATGACAGTTGTTGAGAACCAGAAATGTGGTCTAGGCCTAAAGTTGTATTTCTCATTACTATTTTTAAGTTAATAATTCCAAAAGCATTTTCTGAGTCCCCATTTTAGAGATGAAGAAACCAAGATTCAGAGCGATTAAACAGATTGTTTGAAGTTCCTTAGCTAAGTGTCAGAGTCCAAATTGAAATCCAGATGATTTTATACTAGAAAGGCAATTCCCTATCCATGACAGAATACTGCTATGTATACAAAAAATAACCAGCCTCCCCTGTAAATAACCAGTAGAACTTTTGTGCTGAATGATTATATTCAGAGAATGATACTTGATTTTCCTATTAGAGTTTCCAATTTATTCAGGGTCCTAGAATAAATAAAAGGGTGTAAGTTTTGATATGAAGCTGCATGTTCACCCTCTCAATGTGGTAGATAGATGAGTTCTCTTAAAAATGCAATCCTCAATGCAACAGAAAAAAAAGAAAAAGCTACAGCTGGGTCTCTGGATGGAGAGATGTTCTTCATGCCTTTGTCAGTTGCAGTAGAAAACACAAATTAGACTGCAGTCTCCAAAGGCATTGACACCCTGAAAACTATTTTCGGAGAAAAATTCCCCATGTTCCAGACCTAAGGCCACATCTTGATAGGGCTGTAGAAATATGAGGTGGCATTTACCCAAAAAAAATTTGAAAAAAATCTTCTTGTCATGATTACTTAGAACAGAACATTTATTACCATCCCATGGTGCAGACAATCCATGTGGAGAGTACACAGCATATATAATTAAAAGTCTCTGTGCTCAAAGGTGCTCTGTGATTAATACCTCAGGTAGGCATTTTGATTCCTGTACTAATAGAACTTGACTGGCTCTGAAACGCTGGTGTTGTTCAGGTACCTCAGGAGTAATAAAAGGTTGCTCTTGGCTTATTGCACAATTCCTTGAGTCATTAATTATAGCTGCCCGAAGTGGAAAGTTTATAATTAAACATATAATTTACTCTTCTACTTTTGGATGAAGTAAATTAAGGCAATTAGATTTCTTTTGATTAAGCATATGGAGCCATTTACAAAGTGCACAGGTGTATACAAGCAGAAGGTGGGCTGCAAAAACATCTATGTTTCAAGTGTGTTTTGTCACTTTGTTGTCACTCTCTGGCTGGAGTAATTATGTTAATCCATTTGAAGTGGATTTCTTTAGTTTTTCTGGTTTGCCGTTGCTTTGTTTATTGCTTTGCCTCCTTAGGTGCTTAAATAGCAGCAAGAAATGATCAGATGTAAGTGCCAACTAATCACAAAGCTAATTCTGGCTAGGAATACCCACATAACATCATTCTAGTCAATACCTTCCAACCACATAAGTCCTACTATATATATATATATATATATATATATATATATATATATATTTGAGAAATAATATATATATTATATATTATTATATATATATATTTGAGAAATAATTAAGCAATTTTATCAGTTTTATTGCATCAATATTCTTTTTCAGTGTTTACAACCTTTAAAGAAAATTACATCTACAGTGTAATTATTTTATGTAAACTATATTTCAAACTCAAAATACTTTTTTCAGCATTACTTTTTATGGCAGAGAATTTTTCTATGCCCCATTAAGAAATAACATTATGATAAAAAGTCTGTGAGTCTCTAATTGCTCCAGTTATAGCATGCAAAATGAATAACTATGCCTCTTACATGGGAGTGTTCTTATTTTCAAAATATATATACATTCTATCTTAAATAATAAAAGAAGCATACCTTTCTAAAATACTATGGAGTTTATACACTTCTCTTAGTGTGTACTTTCTAAATCACCAAGAATTCTGTAATTACTATTCTATGTAAGAATTATACCACTTTTCTTTCACGTAATCTACATTTTAAACAAAATTTCACATAGGCAAATGGAGACAACTTGAGACTATCCTCATTAGTGAAATAAATAAGAATCATATTTATAAATATCATATTGTCTCTAGTGTAAAAAGTAAATAAGAACTACAAGTGTAATAAAACCAAAATGTGTAATTGCTATTGTAAAAAAGAGAGGAAAAGAAAGTGCTCCAAGGGATATAACTGCATGTATGTTTGAGTGTGTAAAATAGATGAACATATTGCTGAATCTTTGTTGGATCTTTGATCAGAACTGTTTGTAGTCTGACTATTTGAATATTTACTATGTACCCTTTAACTTTGTAACTTGAACAACTAAATCCAGGATGACAGTACATAATTTATAAATTACTGATTTCTTAGTGGGGCTTTTTCTCATTCTCCTTTTTCTTTCTTTCTTTCTTTTAGAATTCTGTATTGTTGTCATGCTTTTTTCTGTTTTGTTTTTTCTCTTCTCTTTAAATAAAATTTTAAAAATGTATAATTGCTATTGTAAAAAAAGAGGAAATAGGAAGCGCTATAAAAGGTATAGCTGCATGTATGTTTAGGTGTGTGGGATTGATGACCATATTTCTAGGTTCTTGTGGAATTGTTGAACAGATCTGTTTGCACTCTCACTGTTTTAGTGTCTACTTTGTGTGCTTTAATTCTGTAACCTGAATAACTATTTCTAAAAGAACAATATGTAATTTATCAACTAGTGATTTCTTACTGTTTATTTTCTTTTCTTGAAATTCTTTTATATTGCTACTTTTTTCCTGTTTTTTTCTCTTTAAATAATAAATAAATAAATAAATAAATAACTGAATGAAAGATATCTCATTTCTCTGAGATTCACCTAAGCAAACTTCCTCTTCTCTTCGCTTTAAATAAAAATAAATAAATAAAATAAAAAATAAAAAACTGAATGAAGGATTTCTCATTTCTCTGAGATTCACCTAAGCAATCTCCCTCTCATCATGTGACTCAGTCAGATGCAGACAGTGACTGTAAGAATTGCATAAAAGGATAACTATTTTTAGTGAACAGTCTTTTTTTTTTTTTTGTACTGGGGATTGAACTCACAACCTTGAGCTTGCCAGGCAGGCGTTTTTACCACTGAGCTAAATCTCCAGCCCTAGTGAACAATCTTTAAAACAGTCCTTTTACTACCTTTCTTTCGGTAGGCTTATAGGATCCATATCTCTTGAATGTGGACAAGACGGTCAACCCTTTGATTATTAGCGAAAAGAATGTGCCAAACTTTCTAAGATGTCACATCCACGGTTTCACTACAGAGGCTTGTGACCTCTACCCTTTGAGAAGATCTCTTACGGTGTTTGAAGAAACAAGGGATCATGTTGGCGTGCCCGTATGCACAAGAACTAGGGGCAGCCTTCAACTGATCGCCAGAAAAAATCTAAAATCATCACTCATATAACTCCAAAGAAATGAGTGATGCCAGAATCACATAAATCTGAAGATTGATCTTTCCTCATTTGACCTCAAGATGAAACCCAATCACCAGCCAGCATCCTGATTACAGACCTGTGAGACTCCAAATCAAAGTTATGCCTAAATTTCTAATCCTCAAAACGAAGACAGTAAATGTGTTTTTCAAGTATGATAACATTGTTATACAGCCATAGAAAAATAGCATACTAGATAAAGGTATGTCAACAAAAAGAGAGCGATCATTGGGAAAATATCAACCTCCTTACCAAACAACTCAGTCTACTTAAGACAAAAGATTACATACTAGTGTTAAAGCAATAAATAAGTTCCTCCCAATTCCTGCATGAGTTTACCATCTTAATCTTCCTGCCATTCTGGCCAGACTTTTCCAAATGATGATCCAAAGTGGCCCGTGTCAATGAAATCATCCTGAGAAGCTGGAATTACTTTTTCATTAGGCTATTGTTACTCTGGGATGTCAACAAGATGCTATTTCAAAGGGCACAGCAAAGAGTGGGAACAAGCCCATGGAGACTTGCCTCTGTCTAGAGCAAGAATTAGGGTAAGCTCAGCAGTGCTATTCCGCCCAGGAATGCTATCAGGGCAGAAAGTTATGCCCCACAACATCTGCTCCCATGGTTTCTGTGATGGAAGACTCAGTCGAATTCTTGGCCTGGCACCTCCTTAAGAAATGTGCTAATAAAGGAAGCAATGAATGGGTGTGAATGTATAGCTAAGAATGTGCCCTAACCCCTATGATATGAGCCACATTTTCCAAAGCAATGCTAGAAAAACTAAAATATCACTACCAGTGTATATTTTACTACCACCAGAACATAATTTGGAGACTGTGAATTTCAGTTCTGACAAGTGAGTAAGTTAGAAGTCATAATTCCCATCCCTTCAATAAGAAAAAGAAAACAATTAGAAATCAATAATTTTATCGTATCTATCAGGGAAATAAAGTTGTAGGGTAAAGTACCACCCTGAATTTTGTAGAAGCATATTAATACAAAGTCACAGTAAATTTCTGCTCTCCTGAAATCTTGTACAACAGGGATCATTAACTATTAGTGATACTTACATAATAATTTTGATAACTTGTTAGAGGTTGAATATGGACAAGAATGACAGTGAAAAATACTGAGGACCAAGAGTATATGGGTTTTACCCCCAGGAAAGTCACTATACTTTCAGCATGAGATGCATAACAGATTGCTTCTAGTCTCAGACTGGAATAGAAGCCATTCAGAAACACTATGCCTAGTGGATTCTACATAGTAAATCTATACTCCAAGGGAAAAGACTTTACCATATCCTAACCTAGTTAACAAAAGTTATTAACCATCTTAGTTGAGGTTCTTGTTGCTGAGACAAAATACTCAACCCCACAAGGTAAAGGAGGAAATGTTTATTTCAGCTCATAGTTTGTGGAGGTTTCAGTCTATAGTTGGCTGGCCCCAAGACAGGGTGGGGTGGAAAAGGCGCATCACAGTGGAGAAAAAATTCATGGTATGACAAGCAGAAGGCACCAAACAGTAAAGGAGTGAAGCAGCAAAACAGCAAAGCAGCAAAGCTTTATTTCTGATCCTAATTCACTGTTGCCATCCATACCCAGGTTGGGGCTTCCACTATCCAAAATCTTAATCCACATTCATGTACCCTATTCAGCCACCCTAAAATCTCCTTGCCTATGACAACATTAGAGTTTGAGGGGACATATAGATGCAAGCCATGACACCAGCTAAATCCTTCTAGCTCCTGTGCCTTATTAAAAAGGAAGGCAAAGATTAGAGACCACTTACCAAGCTCAAAATCCAGGGACTTAAGTGTGCTAAGGGGCTGAGATTAGTCATTAGTAAAAGCTTCCTCTGCCTCATGCCTTAGCACCTAACCTTACAGCCATATCAACAGGCTACAGAATAATAGCAATGGTGTGTGCCAGATACAGCACATAAAAACCAGAGCACTAGAAGAATTTAAAACCTCTGGCACCTACATTTACAAATATAAAACACACTGGACATTCTAGACAGACTAACATAAGCAGTACCATAATAGCCTTCCACCTCAGTCCTTATTATCTAAAGTTCATGTGCAGTTTTCAAAACAAAATCAAAAAAGAAAGCTAAAAAACAAAGAAAACCAACAATTTAAAGTGACAAAGCAAGTACTGAAGTTAAACTTGACTATGCCATGATTTGGAAATATCAGGCAGGGAATTTAAAATAACTATATGAATATGTTAATGGCTCTAGCTGAAAATAACATGTAGACTATAAACCAGAATAAAAGGCTAATATAATCAAAGAGATTAAAAAAAAACTCAAAGAAAACAAGAAAAGCTATATTAGTATTCAAAACCTTGATGACAGATGCCTGATAACAAATACTTTTGATGGGGTTCACCACGGGTCACTGGATGAACCCAAGAAAAGAATCGTTGAACTTGAGGATGTGTCAACAGTACTTACCAAAATAAAAGGCAGAGAAGCAAAACTGTGAATGAAACATAGCAGAAATTTCTAAGCACAATTTCAAAAGATATAATGTAAGTATGACTGGAACATTAGAAGGAGAAAATGGGAGAATAGAGCAAATAAAACATTTGAAAACATCATGGCTGAGTTTGGTAAGTAATTATGATTATCTCACCTTGATTGGATTGGAAACCACTGAGGGGATTAGGAAAACATATTTCTGGGCATGTCTGGTTGGCTTATGGAGGCATGACCCTGGGACATACATCTAGTTCCTTGGGTCCTTCTTCTCAGGCACTGTGCCCCTGTTCTGCTTCCCAGCTACCTAGAAATAAGTATCCTTTTTCTAGCATACCTTTCTGCCCTACGGTGTCTGTATTGGAACCAAGCAGCTATGGACTAAACCCCCTGAACCATAACCCAAAGTAAACCTATCCTCCTTTAAACTGTGTCAGGCATTTTGTACCAAAAATGATAAAGTAACTAATACAGAAAATGAGTATTTT
This sequence comes from Hydrochoerus hydrochaeris, assembly GCA_004027455.1. Taxonomy (NCBI): domain Eukaryota; kingdom Metazoa; phylum Chordata; class Mammalia; order Rodentia; family Hydrochaeridae; genus Hydrochoerus; species Hydrochoerus hydrochaeris. Next base: position 637,516 of record PVLA01000086.1, on the reverse strand, counting down.
TGTCTTTGAAAAAATCCACATATATTTGAAACACAAAAAGTGGACCTTAATGTATATAAATGGAACAAAAATACACGTAGATAATTGGGAATATTCCCCGATGGAATAAAGAGTATAACAAAGTATATGAGTTACAAATGTGTAACATAATCTCACTTAAAGGACTGGGAGAAAAAATGCTGTACTAAGCTACTGAAAAGAAGTGGAATTTGAAAAATTAATAACATATTACATAATAACTGTGCTTTAGTTAATAAGGTTATTCCTTACGAGGACAGCTTCATGGTTCTGATGTTGCTATGCATATTTACTAGAATTGAAAATTAGTTAAATGGAAGGTAGTAGGAACTAGGCTTCATAGTGTTGTAGGAGGGCTCTGCAGATAAGTAAAAAGAGGCAGCTACAATAACACATGTGATCTTGGATTAGAACTCAAACTTCAATTTGAAATTATGTTCAGGTTTGTGTAGATACAGGTAGCTACATGTAGAACTATTTATTGATGGATGTTTATATGGATTAGTGTGTATCCTTGCTCTGACAGCTAAGAGTGATCGTATCCCAGTGGCAATAAATACACACGTAGCTTGGTTTCTAATATAATTATGCAACAGAAAGGAACCAGGGCTCCCTGGAGAAATATCTGATTCTAGGACACAGAAAATATACAAGATGAGCTTGTGGAGAAGAAAATAAAATACTTAAAGGGGAAAATACATCAAACAATTCTCAGTAGAGGAACATTTAAAAAATACCATACCAGTACACTTCAAAACTGTCAGTCACCACATACAAGTAAATTCTGAAATATTCTCACAACCAATTAATGGTTCATTAATTATAATACATAATACACATTACTAAAATACATTAATAATGTGGAAAACCATATGATGGTATACTTGTATCTGGTATACTATCTTTATAAATTCATTTTTACATAAATTTAAAGTTGCTTTAATAATTAAAATTTAGTGTTAAAAATTAAAGCTAATTATTCTGTTCTAACAGAAGTAGCAACTTCATTTAATTCCAGATTCTTTTTGGCAGTGCCTGAAAGTGGAAATATATTACAATAGATGTTTCTTTGCAATAAAATAATGGCTTAAATGTTATAAAATACCCCATACTTGAGACATACTGTAACAGATATTTTATCTGCTTCTTTGTTCTGGTTTTAACATCTGATTTTTCTGATGAGGAAAGATGGACAGCCTTAGAAAAAAGAATAATTGTCACATTGTCTTAACAAAGGAATTTTAAGATTATTACTCTCTTCACCTTTTATTTTTTTCTATCCCAGAACTTTGTACACCGCATTTTAACATGGATTCTACAGCGGAAAAAATTCTGAACTCGCAATGTTCCAGGCTCTTTACCTTAGGGCCTTGTCTGTGAGCATAGCAACAAGACCTGAGCAGCATCTGAACAAAACAGCGACATCTTAAAAGCATGTTGAAAGCACAAAATAGGTGACTTTGAAAGATACCTCCATGTCATCAATTCCCTCCATTGTCCTTTCCACAGAATCATTTTGTTAGCATGGCCATGCACCTAGTCCAAAACAATTTCTCACCTTCCCTTGCTGCCAGTGGCTGTCTTATGCTACAGCTACAGTTCTATCCAATGAAATGTGAAAAGTAGAAAAGTATTTCAGAAGGAGTGGACTGAGTGGTGAACCACATCCCCAACAGTAACTTCCCTTTGTCCTGTCTGGAGCACACTTGTGAAGCCCACCAGAGGGGAGGACAAAAGCAAAAATAGAACAGGGTAGTGTCTAGGATTATGAGACAGTAGATATGAAGTGTGATCACAAAATCCAGTGCACGTTTCGTGTTAAAAATTTATTAGAGTAAAAGGAACATTGCCATTAGTCCCTCTAAAGATCCTCCCCCTCACTTCAGACACTGTTACCCCATATTCTTGCTGTGTCCTAAAGCTGTTCTGGAAGTCGTCATTACTAAATTCCTTTAATTACACTCTTATGGCTGCCTCAGTGTCCTGCATTGATTCAAAATATTGACTTTTTATGCTTATTTTGACTTTGGGGAAGAGTTAAAAGCCTTCCTGTGCCAGTCCCAAAGAATAATGTGGATGAAGACATGCCATAATGTTCTTACGATCCACCTTTCCCTTGGATTTCACTTGGCAGCAGCATGCACTATATTTATTTTTATGATACCTCATAAGGACCCTCTTGAAAGAGAACTTCCAGAACTGCTTCTGAAAGCAGCAAAAAAATATGGAGTAAGTGTGTTCAAGCGGAAGTATTTTGTCAGAGATTCACGACACTGTGTCCTTTAGTGTAATTTTTTTCTCAAGAAATGTAAATGTACACTGTATGGCTTGATCAGTCCTCATACATGCTGCAGTTGCTGAACAGAGATCTTTGCCCTTAATGACATTGTGGAGGCTGACACCAGGCCAAGACATCTAACTCTAGTTCCTTGCTATGTAGGAAGACAATAATGAATCTGTGTAAGCCATTATTTTAGGCTACATTTATTCATAGTTCAATACAGTTACTTAGAGACAGACAAATATATTCTTTTTACCTCATGGCTGGTGGGAAGATTTCAAATTTTGTGAGCTCTAGAGAAGACAGATGTCTCCTTGATGTCTTCCTCTGCCTATGTCAAAGCACCTTGACTCCTGATTTTTGGCAAAACAACATGAGCATGGTCACAGCATGTAGCTATATGTGGGGATGTTGCTGCTTTATTTTCTGTTAATCCATTTCTTTTCTGAATGGCTGGAAGGATCAGAGTAAATATTGATTACCTAAGACTCTGCTAATAGCATTGTTTCTCCTTGGAATAAACCTTGGCAGATAAATAATAAAGCTTCTTTTCTTAATGATCTTTAAGCTGCATCAATTTTTCCCATCTCCATAACTTCAATTTTTTTTATTTTTACAACATGACAAAGAAAATGCCAGTGACCACACTCTTGTTGGAGGAGCATTATAAAGGCAAGTTTGACCTTCAAGGTTATACAAGTTAATTATGAAAATCAACCATATATAGTAAAAGGATTTCTGTTTGCTTATGTCTCATTCCTCAAAAATCACCTGTTTTCTTTGCTTTTTGTTATTTTTTAAAAAAGTATTTAGTAAGTCTTTGGTAGCATAATTAATGGCAAAGTAAATGAAAGCCTTGAACATAGGTTTTTCAATTTGACTTTAACTTCTGCACTAACTGCTTTTAGGTAACTGAATATCAAATCAGTACTACTTGAGAGGAAGCAAGTTACTGGCCAAAGTGGGCTAGTGTAAGTGTGATTATTGTTTCTCTCATGTCCAAAAAAGAACAAGAGAGATGCTAGGAGAAAATAAATGCTAATTCAGTACATTATGATTTTACCTGTTCTGAGCTAAAGAGAATATACATAGTTGATTTCTATATTCCCCAACATATAATGCTAATCTCAGTTCATTTATCATATACATTAAAACTGACATTTTAACTGAAGAACCAAACTAAAGTCTGGCAAATTCTAACAACCTACCAGCCCTTCTGATAGTCTCTCTCTACTTTTCCCCCAAGGAAATGTTGTACAATTTCCTTCTTTCAAGTTACAGTCTTAGAATTATATGTTATACAACTAATGTACGCACAAAAGGAATAATTTGAACCCTACTATTTTAATAACTAAGGAAGAGCAGGATCCCTCAGGTAATAATGATAGTGCCTAGAATTTGTCTATACTGACTTTTTTTTCATAGTGACACAAGTGTTTCGAATACATTATTCTGTTTTTGCAAAACAGTTCATAAGTATTGACAATTTTACTTTTATATTTAATCGGCAGAGAATCAAAGGACAACCAGGACTACATGGTAAGCAGGACACTGCCATGGTGGGAACAAGAACTAGTTTTCCCAGCACCGCATTCAATGATGCATCATGTGAACTGCTTTTAATTTTTTTTCTTTGACCACAAAGTACATTGACTGTTCATTTATCAGTTAAAATGACTCTGGAAACATCTTCTGCTGATGGCTTCTGAAAATAAATCTTCTACCATCATCTGACATCAAAGTTACAAGCCAATAGTTCGAGCATCTCACTAGTCACTCACTAGGGAGTTAATCTGTCACCCCAAAATCAATATGTAAAAGATTGAGCTCCCCTAAATTGGCTTTTCTCTCCATCACACACAGTTTCCAATGACACCAAAATTTTCTGAGTCACCCGGGCTTGAAAACTTCAAGTTGCCTTTCAAATAGACAAACTGTAAGTGTCCTACTTCCTTTAAAACCAATATCCTATAAATTGCAAATTCGGTTTTGCTTTTGGGAAGTTTCCTTTCAACTATTTCCTCATGATTACTTTCATTCGGGTCACTTTCTACTCTAACGCCTCTGTCACCACCTTACGTTAAAGCAGAGCTCAGCAAGTTTTTCTTGAAAAGTGCCAGAAAGTATTTCTTTTTCATTACAGCCTACAGTATTTGGTCTGCTTTACAATTATAAGTTCTGCACTGTAGCACAAAAACAACCCCAAACAATATGTAAATATTTGGCACAGCTGTGCCAATAAAACTTTATTTACAAAACGGATGGCTGGCAGAATTAACCTCACATGCCACTCCCTCGAAGTCCTTGCAACTATGCAGTCAGATTACCAGACCTCTCCCCACTTCCCTGCCTTAAACATCTACTCCTTGAACTCCTCTATAAACCCATTTGTACATCAGTATTCTCTAAGAGTTGTTTGCTTCCACTATCTCATTTCCTTGCCAAGTATTCTCATGTGGCCATCACACAGAGATTGGCATAAACTTTGAGTAGAGAGGACAAAGTTGGTCAAAATAATGTGCTGAATAAAACGTAGAGCATATTGTTACAGTGAGGTTTTCATTCAAAGAGCTCAGAGAAATTAATATTTTTATTTTAATACTAACAAGGGTAAATTACAAGGTAGAATGCAAGTATGACATCCAACTACAAAGGAGAGACTGCATGGATGTGGAGGTCACCATTATCCTTCCAGAATTTGTCCCGGGACTGCAGAAGATGCTGGATTCCCTTGGTTATTAGGAGGTCATTATAAAACCTCCTGCCAGTTAAGAATCACAGGCAGGCTAGTCAAATATAAAATTATGGCTTATCAAATCTTTTGCTTCTTGCGACTAGTCCTACTTCAACAGCCTTGTTATTAATCCCACTTAAATCTGGGCAAAGTTAATCCTTTATTGTCCGGAGAAGAAATCGTCCTCTTCATTTGCCATTCTTCACCTCTTCTGGGATGATTCCAGTTCCACCTGATTTGTTGCTCAATTCAATACCCACTTCCTCCAAGAATTTTTTTTCTTTATGAATTCATTTATCCTGCGATTCAGAAACCTTGTCCAATTGTTAATATTATGTCCTGAACTACATGCTCTTTGACTGAAAACGAAACAAAAACAATACAGTTCTTGCCCAAAAATCCAATCAATGACTCACTGAAGTAGAAACACCACTTTTTGACAAGTTCAGGTTGTTACACTTGAAGTCTTTCTATATTTTCTCATTTGAATGCTCTGTTTATTATAATGCATTGACTAATCTACTCCTTATTTGAATCCTCTATCTTTATATTCTGTATTATAGAAAATTACAAGAAATCACTCCCTCAATACCTGTGTAAATGTTGACTTTTCCTGTATTATCCATAACCATATATATGATTGCTTTGTGAATGTGCTGTCATTTCATGCATGTTAGTTGTTACCTGAATTATGCTCTGTATTATTCCTAAAGTAGAAGAAACCAAGCCAGAGTCTTTCCTCTGAAAAATAAACCCCACTGAATCCACAATGTTTAACTATCAGGATTAGAATTAAGGCCACCTGTGTCAATATCTCTTTTCTATTTGTTCCAAGATTTTCTAGCCTTAAAAAATTTACTGTTTGTTTTAGCAAATACCCAGAGACCAATGTGTCCAATAAACAGTTTGTGTATCTAAACAAACAGCCCCCTTAAGACTATAGCTTGTTCACCTGGACAAACAGCTGGCTGGTCAACAATAGTTTGTCAAATGCTGTTTCCAGGCCCCTGACTCCCTGTGCTTCCCTGATATTAAACTATTATGCTGTCCCCTTTCTCCAGTTCCCATCATTCCCTGCCAGGAAAGATTCCCATTAAATCTCCTGAGTCCAGGCTTCAATATGTGATAGAGTTTCTCCCCGATATCCTCCTGTAATAAAGTTTTCAGTATTTTTAATGTTGTTTTCTCTTTAATTGCTGTGTTGACCTAGTTTCTTATGTTTAGTTAGAGTCTGGACAGTTTCCCTTCTTGGGCAGCTTGTTAAAACCATACCTTGATTAATCTTTTTGTAGGGTATCACATTCATGGCCATTTTCCACTGCCTGAATCACTCCATGGCCAGGAACTAGGCAGTGAAGGTCTGTCCCTACCTCCCAAAGCTCAGAGAATTAATTATTTAAGTTAATCAATCCACAGAAAGCTCCAAAACCAAAGTGATCCCAAGTCTCATCATATTTACCCTACACCTTACAGCTGGAACTTGCTAAGGCCCTGCCTGGAAGACCTCTCTCAACTCTAATTAACACAAAGTTCTGTTTGTTTTTTCTGTTTTTCTTTTTATCCTTTTTTAAAAATTGAGTGTCACTGTGTTATATCCTCTATTAAAAGAAACTTTAAAACACATCTAATCAAAGGTATTAGTAAGACAGTGTCAGGGAGGTACCCTCCCTTCCTGCAATAAATTACATAACCTTAGTTTTGATGAACAATAGGCTATTCTAAAGTCTTTTTTATAGAAATTAAAGGCCAACATCCGTCCCTACAATCCTCAGATTCCATTGCTCAAGACTAAACAGTTTGTTCATTGATTGATGATAGGTTATATATTTCCCAAAGTCTTTATTTTTCTATTTTAAAGATAACAGTTATTTTTCTTATGGAGTAGGCATATTCCTTGCATTTATAATTATTTGGTTCCTATGTTAATTGCCAATAATGGGTATTCTATTCAAGCCTAGTTCTTTGGAATATATTTTCTTATATTAAAGGTGTGTTAAAATATTTCACAAAGTATGTCATTTGTAGGTACCAACATACCAAGAAAATATTTATTCCTCAAGTCTGTAAATGAAAAGAAAGGAAAAAACTACACTTAGCCTTTGTGATGAGCAGGACTCGGTGGGAGACATTTCCATGCACTTTACTGATTCATTCTCACTACAACCCAGAGAACAGGGTTGTGATACCTGACACAATAGATGAAGAAAATGACTTTTGGGGAGAGTCTGTCACTTCTTAGTGAAGATTTTACCTCCCTTCATTAACATCAAAAACCCTTTGCCTTTATTGAGAACCTGTTCTACATCAGCACCACCATGAGCCCTTCACACAGCAACAGAGCCCGATAGATAGTATTATCTCCACTGACTGGGGAGGAAATAACTTTCCATGTGGATAAGAGAAGTCTTAAAAGCAACCTGATGGATTCTAAAGCCTTTCTTTGATACGCGCCTCTTGTCTTACTCAGAACACCAGTTAAAAGCACCCTCTTTCAATCCCCTGCTACTGAATATCATGTGACCATGCTCACTCCAGGGCTTCAAGAGTGTATGCGTCCCCTCAGCTGTTTTCCACATTTAATTCAAGAGTCTCTTTTGTTTTCTTTTCAACCATTTGTTTTACTTTTCCTTAAAGGAGAAAATCTGTTTCCATTCCCAGAGATCTAACTTCAAACTTTGGTTCTATATGTGCTTCATTTTTTTCTCATGTACTAAAAGGGAAGTAAGATGCATTACCTTAAAGAAATGACCAGATTGAGTGAAGAGTCTTACAGGTCCGAAGCTTAGCATCCTCTGGAATAACACATCTGCTTACCCAGAGTAGCAACAATTAAGACCGAAAAAGATACAAACAGAAAGCAAGTTGCATCAGTTATATGGACGCCTTTGGTCACTGACCAGCTAAAACTCACCTTCATCTTTGATGATAATATACGAAGAACATTGAACTGGCGGCACCATCGGTAATTGAAATTCACCCATGTGTGATGACAATGCTTTCAAAAGATTCGGGAGTTCTTGTACAAACATTGAATATGTCCCCATTAAAATGTGACTAATCCTTACAAAGGAATGAGGTCATTTTTCAATAGTGAGCAAGAAACGCTGTTCAGTCAAAGGGGCACATTTCCACACTTAGATAACAATAAATACTAAAATGTAAATCAGTAAAACACACTGACATCTTCACATTCAAGAAAGGACAACATTGTCAGACTCTGCCATGTAAAAGTGCATCTTCTCATTTTAAACAAAGCCTTGTTAACAACTGACCTCTATCCCTTTTAATACTACCATAGAATGCAAATTTTAAATGTCTCTTCGACACGAACCATAAGGATGAAGCTGGGAATCATTCAATGTATTGTAACTGAACTTTATAGAACAATTTAGACTGTAATGAGCAGTCTCTGCTTTAAAACCTCAGTTTTACTTCCTACGTAATTCACTCTTCGCTGGGGCATTTAATGAACATTTTCTTTCCTTTTTTTTCAAAGTGTTTATTCTTCCTTTATCTACCTATATTACCTTGAGTATCTTTGAAAGTAACTTTAATGCAGATGGAAAAGATTTTTTTGTTTATTATACAATTTTAAAGAGTTTTTCTTTAATGTTTAAAAGAGCAAGCTTAAAAATGTTATGTTTTATAGGCCAGGCATGGTAGGACATGCTTGTAATCCCATTTCTCAGGAGGCTGAGGCAGGAAGGTTGCTACAAGTTCAAGGTCAGTCTGTGCTACATAGTAACTTTAAGACCAGTCTGGACCATGTAGTGAAACCCTATCTCAAACAAAGAAAAGAAAAGAAAAACAAAAGAAACAAAGAAACTCTTATGGTACAAACACATGAACTTTGAAAATGACTTTTATGGCAGTTTCAAAAGTTAATTTTCTGTAAACATTTTAAATTGAGTTTATAAATATAATCAACCTATTGTCTACCTAATCAATAAATTATTCCTTCAATACATCATTCTTGTAAATCTCACCAATTCTTGTAAATCTCACCAAGTATAGTTGCAAGTACAGTGACTCCATCCCTTGTATATTTCAGCATTATTTACATTAGTAAAAAGGCCTTGCAGTTTCAATTTAAAATCACTAGTCTAAATCAGCCACTCAGACACATATTCTAGGCTGGTGTCCAACAGTCTGGTAGATAGTTAAACATGTCAAAATTTTCTTAATTGTTATATCTTAAGCACTTGAATATATACCTACTATATCTAAAGTTAAAAGGAAATATTAATACTAATGAATTTTATTACCATTATTATTATTTTTTTTTTTTTTGGTACTGGGAATCAAACTCAGGGCCTTGCAAAGAAAAAAGGATTTACTCAAAAATGCATTATACTTGGTGATGTGAGATAAGCTTATCCACTCTTGTCACAGTTATGTCAGTGACCCCCAAGCCTCATGAATTACGAACTTGACCAAATCTGGAATTTATGATTGCTTCATTGTCTAGAGCTCAGATGGGTGGTGTGAGTGCCACACCCACCTAGGGGTGGAGCCAGAATATGATGTAAACATGGAAAGAAGATGTGTCTCTCTCTTGCCAGTTTGTGTTTTGCTGTTTGCAGCAGCCATGAATGGCTGCCTCGTCATGCCACACTGCCTTGGAGCCAACTGAGTATGGATTGAAACCTACAAGAACTGTAAGAAACAAACCTTTCCTTCCTTCATTTTGGGTGTCGGGTATTTTGTCCCAGCAATGAGTAAAAAGTAACCAAGACAACACTCAAAGGCCACAGACACAAAGGTAAAATTTTCCAAAGCCCCAGAGAGGACGACTCAGCCCTTACACAGTTACTCTCACCACAGAGACCCTACGCTGTCTCATATGTTCGGTTAATTTCTTATTTGATCATAGAAGTTTGAAAACTCTGCTAAAATTGTAGTTTACTTATTTCAGTACTTTAATTTCACTGATGTTTTGCTTACTTAATATACTTTGAGTCCTCTCCTCTTGATCTAAGCTTATGGAATTAACAGACTTCCATAAAATGCTTTGTGTCATTACATAATTGCTTCCCAGTATCTTTTAAATTTACAGAATTCTACATTGTTTCCATTCATTTTTTTCCCTTGTCTGGTAAAGACAGTTATTACAATCACCAAAAGAAAATTCAGTTAGCTTCTGTTTATCTCACAAATCCATGTCACGTCACTCTTTGGAGTCCAGCTAATGGCCACTGCGAGACCAGATGTGCCCTGAAGGCATAGCTCACTAGTTTTCTTCACTTCTCCAAATGTTTTGCAGATATTGAGTCCTCAGTATTGTTTTGTTAATTAGACTAATGACTCTCTTTTAGAACAATGTGTTGGAATGTGACTGGCTTAAATACTCCCAACCATTCTTCCAGATGCAATAATAAAACTATAATGAATCAAAACCAAATTGGATGCATCTACCCATAAATGATTCCTTATGTTCATTTAGGAGCTTTTTGATTATATGTCAACTACAAAGACAAATATTCTTTGTACTGGATACAAGTGCTTGCAGGTAGTGTAGAGGCAATAACCCTTCCTTCTTCCTTCAGTGTTCACTTTGAAGACTTTATTTATAGATCTCTAAAATATTAACTTAGATAGAGATTACCTTAGTGAACCTTAGGTGATAGCATCTTTTCAATGCTTTCAGCAAAATTTTTTTCAAAATTTTGTTTGCTAATATATCATAGCCCAATGAGCCCTCTTTGCTTATTTAATCATGCATCCATGGTTACATAATATACACAACTATATTTTGACTTGACAGTTGAAGATTTCTCTTGAATTTTAACAAATATTGGCAAAAAGAATTTTTCTAAATCAATGGTTTAGTTGTTTATGATTTCTTGATACTTTGGTTGTTTTATAATTCATTGCATGGATAGGGAAGTAATTTTGTCCACCAAATTATTTTCTTTATGAAAACAATTAAATCTTTTTTTTAATGTAAGTAACAAAATCAGTGCAAGGCTTCTTCCCCTCCATATTCTTTAAGTCTTCCTAGTGCCAGATGGAAATTTTTTTCACTAGTCTATCTACTTGGTGACAATTTTCTTTTAAGACTATCTTCTACCTAAAATTCCTATTAAAATTCCTAAAATCTTCCAGACTCTAACATGAAAATTTCCCACTGCTAAATTTGCATGCCTTCAGAAATTTATAGTCTTCTCTAGCACTGGAAATGAATCTCAGTCCTTGGCCTCCATGAAATCAGACTTTACAAGAGATGGTTTCAAATAAACCTATTTGTAACACAAGGTTCTTGGTAAACCTGCCCTGACTCTTATAGAAAAAAATTAATCCCTATTCTTTTCTTTTGAATTTTAAATGTCCCTCCATGGTTCATTGTGCTGGAGTGTTTGCCAGCTGATGGGCTTTTGGGGAAGTGACTGGACCATAGGGACTCTAACTTCACTAAGAATATTTATCTATTGATGAGATCGAAGTTCGACAGCATTATTGGGAGGTGATCAAAACAGCGGGCAGTACCTCCCTGAAGGGAGTGAATCAAGAGCCACAACTGTGAAGGCCGTATCTGGTCCCAGCCCCTTCTTCCCTGGCTGTCGTTTCCTCTATGCTTCCTAGCTGCTGTGAGCTGAACAGCTCTCTTCCGGCATGTCCTTACAGCAGGACGGTTCTGTATTGTGGCTATCTGACCATGGAATGAACTTCTGAAACCAAAAGCCAAAATAAAACCTTGCTCAATTAAGCTGATTTGGTCAGGTATTTTGTCACTGAAGTAGAAAATTAATACACACATGCCAATATGAGGTTTCATCTTTCGTAGTCCCAACCACAGTTTGGGAGCATTGCCTTTTGGCAAAATTTTGTGACACATAAGTCAGATGCTCTCCCCCAGTGAAATTGCAGAGTGGGCTGGCTCTGGTTGTAGAAAGGAAATGCATACTTCTTAGTAGTAGATCCTGCTGACTCTACATCAGACTTGGTTAAGCCATCCTCAGTTGCACTTGGCAATTGAAATGTATCCACTAAGTTCTTACCCCGTTACCCAAGTCTTCATCTCCCCATTCCTTTCCATTCCCTACTCTATATCTATCCAAATCTTGGTAGGCCAAATATTGTGAAAGTTAACCACTCTAAAATGTTGTGTGTGTGTGTGTGTGTTTACACTGACAGCTGGCATGCAAAATCTCCAAAATCAAACCACATTCTCCTACACTCACCTTCCTCAAGAGTCTCATGTCCATCATAGGAACTTATATGCAACAGGATAGGACGGAACCAACAAATTCTCCATTATTGTTCCCGAATGCTAATGTAATATCCTAGATAGAGTCATCATGCATTCCTTTGTTCCTGGAATTGGCCCTGCCTCAGTGAATTAATAAATGTGTGCTCTTTGATGACTTAGTACATACTTCTCCTAGTATTTCTCATTTACAATGGTCTATGAGATATAACATCAAATTTGCAAGAGCACAGAAGCCTACCTGTCATAGTTCAATGCTGCAAGCTTCCTCTTTGGCCACTTTCTTTCTAAACCAAACCCAAGTGATTCTACAACTGAACCAATTACAATTCACAGAATAAATATATATGGGCTAGAAATGAAGGCTGTTTCTGCAATTTTATTTTAATATCCTATAACAAGGTGATGAGTGAGAAACAGAGTTGAAACTGAGGTCTTGCTAGGATAAAAGAGTGGTGAGTTCCAGCAATATGCAGCCACCTTAGTTAACAGCACAGCATCCAGTTGATCCACCAGATGTGTGAAGGCAGTTATCAGAATGTGAGAGAATGAGTAAAACATTGTGCATACATTTTCTTTGAAACTTTTATTCATTCTGTGATAACGATTGTCTTTCCACTGCATTGACCATATTACAATTCACAGAATAAATATATATGGGCTAGAAATGAAGGCTCTTTCTGCAATGTTAATATACTATAACAAATCTTCTGTGTGGCCATTCTGTGTAGTATTTTCATGCTTTCTTATAATTAATGCCATGGCCTGCTTACTCAGCAGTAGTGCTTTGCGATTGCCCTATTCTGGTACATGAACTAGATGCTTAACGGGTAGGTGGCTGCCCTGAACTGAGAGCTGGGTTCACCATTCTTCTTTTGACACCAAGCAGAATGGCATCCAAAGTTCTGTAAGTGAAAATGCTTATAAATCAGAATTAAATTCCTACTAATTTGTCAGTAATACCATACCACAGGTGCCAACATTCAATTAGGTTAAAAAAAAGCTGCCAATTCCCCCAACATTTAACAAATCATTTGTATTTTTGCCACAATAAGTCCTCAATGTGATTATTATATTTTACCTTGATTTAAGATGACAACGTTTGCATTCCCTAAATGTTAATTACGGCTGGATTTTCCCTTTCTCTGTGATAGCAAATAGGTAATTAGCTGATCAATTCCAGCATCCTGCCACTTATCTCACTGGAGGCATTTAAAACAATTAGCTCATCTATTTGTTCCCTTTAAAGAATATCAAGCATGGCTCCCTGTGTCTGTTTGGAGGAATTATCACTAAAAGTGCCAAATGTGGGAAATAAAGTGCAGTGTAGCACATAATGGGGTACAATTCACAGCCAACAGAATGTTAGATCTGAGGGAATCCCCAAAAGGTTCCAATGCTTCTATCCAAAATCCCCTTCACAGGTGCAGGATTCTCAAAGAACAAAAGGATACAAAATGATAAAAATATTTTTTCTTTAATAATTTGTCATTGATACCCTTGTTTAACATTTAAGGCTATTGTTTTGTTCTATAGAAACCTGGCATGGTAATGAAACATGGAAACATATATTGAAAAAACTAAGAACATTTATAATTGAAGCAAAATGTGAAAACTATAACTTGTCATCAAAGTTGTCATCAAAATATGAAAAATTATATAACTTGCATCAATCCCATCTGTATTTATCACAAATAAAGGATTTCAGATAATCTACCCATCTAGACTTTAAAGAGCACTGACAATATGGATAAATATCTTGCATGTAAATTTAAGTAATTGTGAAGTTTTGCTTTTATTTTTGTCTTGGTTACTTTTACTTTTCTGTCATTGCTGGGACAAAATATCCAACATCCAAAATGAAGGAAGGAAAAGTTTATTTAACTTACAGCTTTTGGAGGTTTCAGTGCATAATCAGCTGGCTCCCAGGTGGGTGGCATGACACTGGGGCAATGCTACAAGGCAGCAGCCAGAGCAGAAGAAGAGAGAAAACAAGCCTCTTCTCATCCCTTGTAGAGTAGCAGGCCACCCGCTCTACCTGCCAGGGCAGATGTAGCACTGGCAAAATCTCCTTGTCCTCCTTGGCACGGGATGAGGATATTTACACACTGGCTCCCTGCTGAGTCTCTCAGTTAAACTTCTAAACTTCTCAAGTTGACATAATAGCATAACAATTGCTGTGTCATAATAGAAACCAAACTGTTTTGAGGACTGTTTACAGCATAGAGTTTCATGGGATAGGGATGGAGGGCAAGTAGCTTCCACTTTAAAATTGACTTTTTTCTTTACCATCCTTTAATTGCTAAGGGACCTATATAGAAATTGTCTTGCTTGAAAAATTTTGTGCTTTCCTGGCTTCACTGATGTAGAAGTTAAAAGCCTCTACCACTTCTCCTGTGTCAGTACATCAAACTGAAAATACCTTTAAAGAGGACATAGGCACACAGCAATTCATTTTTGAAAGTTGTAGAGAGTCTATGCACTGGGGAAAAGCGCACACTCACCAGTTCTGATAGGGTTTTCAGGGTGAAAAAAGATGCCTTGTGAACAGTTTAAGCACTGATTCAATGCTGGGTTTACCTGACTGATGGTCTCCATAGTATGACTGAAGGAGTTCTGGAGAGACCACTCTGCCTCAAATTACTTCTTCCCCCAAAGCCGGGACCTATGCCTTTCACTTTTGAATGATTTTTAGACTTCAAGAACATTGTGAAGTAAAACATATTAAGCTATTAACCACATAATAGCCAAACTACTCCTTGTATTGTAGCTCAACCAGCACTGGAAAGACCAAGCCCTTTGGGTAACATCAATAGAACATTGGAGGGAAGAAATAAAACCTTAGGAAGAAAAGAATGGGCCTAAAATTAATTTAGGCCAGTTCATCTTGCTTTAGGCCTCCCTGAGGGCACCGCTATTAAAACTCAGAAGTAGATATTTGGTTTCTTTCAGATATTCCCAATGTACTAAGCTTTCTACTGAACCATAATTAAGGAGGTGACCTTCTTACCATCTTCCATCAATCCTCTATTTGTTTTTGAGTGTATTTTAGTGTCTGTGTGACTCAGGAAAATCAATTAATTCTTCCAATGTTTAATTAATCTGTGAATGACTGAGTTTTGATAACCATATGCAAAGTATTTAGAATAAACAAAGTAATAAATATGCCAGTTAATATTCAGAAATAGCAGATGAGTTGCTTGGCTAGAGATGTTTTAAAAACATACCTCTCCTTCAAATATTTGAGACTAGAACTGTTTATCTGTTACTCTGATAGGTCAAAGTTACTGGTCTCAGTATGAAACTTAGAGTTGGTTGAAGTAAATAATAGCTGAATAAAGATTTTGAACTAAATATTTATCTAGATATTCAAGTTACCTGACTTTTACCTTAAAACTGTTAGTTGAACAGGGTGGTGGTGTGGCATTCAACAATCATAAAACCGGATAACTACAGATTTAGGTCAATTATTCTACTAAATGTAGGATGGTCTTCATTAGTGTATTCTTTAGGCTATCATGTTAACTTCAATTGAGAGACTCTAATAGTCTGCTCTAGAAGCAAGTGTTAATTCATATTTCAATGTTTTATCATTTTTTTCCTTCTTTGATATTTTCATAGTGATTTTTTTTTTTTTTACTCTTTTACAAATGCATAGTCTAGGGAAACACCACACAATTTTATACATACCTGGTCTATTCCATTCTGGAAAGGAGAGTAGTCACTTTTCTGTTAGAAATACTTTTCAGAAAGAGTATAGTTCTAATATGAACTGCAAATTTCATTTTTATCTCTCACTAACATGTCCAACATCTTCTGGAGTGTAGCTTTTTATTTTATGAATATCCCTCATACACTTAATGTACAAATGGGTGATCCTACTTTCATGTGTAAGAACATAGTAGAAATGATTTTTAAATATGTAGCAAAAGTTGCTTCAAGGGAACATACATGAATTGCATTTTGTTATTAATTGCTAATAATTAAACTAAGTGAAGGTTCAAGAATATAGCTCAGCAGCATGAGTGAATACCTGGCAAGTACAAGGTCCTGAGTTCAATTCTACCATAAAAATAAATAAATAAATTGATAAATGAGATGATTATAAGAACACCACATATTTTACTGCTTTTATCATCTTGTGAACTTACGTTAGGCATTTGTTTGATTATTTTAGCTCCCAGAAAACAAATAAATTCTTAACAGCTATAAATTTGTAGTCTTGAAAGCCTTTGGAATCATGGTAAAAGTTTGGAAGGCTACCTAAGAAAAGTTCCCGGAATGTTCTGGTAACTACCGATTGCAGCTCAATTCCTCAAGCAATTCCCAAGTGAGTTTCTCATATGACTTTATCCAAATGTGACTAAGGGTGTGTCTTTAAGTCTGGATTAAATAAAGAATTAAGTTACTCTTCAAATTAACTACAGATAATCACCACTGATATTTTACCAACAGCAACATTAAATTTGTCATTTGGAAACAGGGACAAAGCAGAAGTCTTGGGTAAAGCTGAGTGATTAATCAGAGTTTGGGACTTGTGGTCTTCTTGGGGCTTTCAATCATGGCTAAATACGAAATCTGACTGCAAGAAGGGCGATTTCCTTAATTAGACTTAAGATAAAAGACTCTCCAACCTAATCTCTTCCAACTCACATTCTGTTATCTGATTGAATAATAAATTTGCAAAGTGCCCTTAAGAAACAGGGTTAAGAATATTGTATCGTTATGGCCTCCTCTTCAATGGGACACGCTCCTTTAGATAACTTCACTTTCAATAGCTAATTCTAAAATGTGTGCTCATGAGAATCATCAGTTTATGAAGGGTATCAACTCTCATCTATTTAGCTTCATTTTTTTTTTCACACGACACTGCTGAGTTTCATAGTGCATTAGAGATTTTTAGGTCCCAGAAACTAGTTTATGACAAATTTGTAACAAGAAACAAAGCTTTCTGGCAGCATAGTTTCTACACCCAGTCACCAATAATAAAGATGGAATTCTATGTCTTACATTTGTTGCTTTTACATTACTAAAGAAACACTTTAGATCTCTTTGAGAGCCAAACCACAATGCAGAAGAAGTATCTCCAAAGTTATAAATTTCTATTCTTATTCACATTTTAGTTTGCATTTTTACAACATTATTAAATTCTTTTTGTTCCCCATGCATTATTCAGATACATGTCTCAGAACTACGTTCTGACCTCTCAACGGCTAATAGAAATATTTCATCTATAGTACTGTGCGTTTATTTTTGCCACTGATTGTCAGCTGGTGATTGGAATACCCAGATTGGGAAATGGTTCTATTTTCATTTATCAATTACAACCCACCCTCCCTTTGCTTGCTATTATTATGTACACAATGAGACACCACTTCCACTAGTTTCAATGTAATATACTGACGCCGGTCACATTGATGGGAAACCTTCTGGGATGCTGTTCCTTTGAATCCCATTACAGTTCATCTTTCCAGAATTCCTCTGAAGCACAAGTATTTTCTTAGTTATAAAGAAATGGCCTCAGTAACTGTGCAACTGTTCAACAAGGTCCTGTACACCAAGTCCCAACTCATAGATTAACATCTTCCATTTCTGCAACTTATTTTTAGAATGGTACTTTTTCATTTTATTATTGGCCACGACTCTGAGAACAGCAGGGTTAATGTAGCGCATGGTGGAGCTAGCCCATCTGTTCAGGTTTCCATCCAACCATGTCATTTTATGAGCTCTCTCTAGGAGATTTTTGGTTATCCAATTTGTAGTACTCTCTAATATAAACAGCCTAGTATCACTTGAGAAGCTCAGTGAGCCAGACCAAATGATGTAAAATTTCTAGCAGCAAGTGCAATTAAATTAGAAATGCTTCAAATACATGTATTATATATAATTTTCTCTTCCTTTTACATTTGGATCACAGGTAATACATGTTTAGTACAGAGAAATTTAAAAATAAAAACAAAAGGATGAAAGATATAAAAATCACCCTTAGGTCTACCTCCTAAGAAAGGCATTGTTAATGTGTTGGTATGTACTCTCCCAGATATTATCAGTTTATATGAATGAATATATAAAAATGTTCTTCAAAAATTTAAGTACATTTATTTTTATCTTACAATATATACTAGAATATTTTCTCATATATAATATATATTTCTCCTTAAATGCTGAGTATTGACTTATTATGTTGAAATTACTGGATAACTTTATTAGTAATGTGCAGGTTAATACTCTCCATTTTAGATGAAATTCTTCCTAAGACAATTTAAATGTAAATAGCTTTTAAAAACTTGAATTTAAACAGTTCCTTGAATTTAAACAGTTCCTTGTATAGCATATAAACAGTTTTTATTTTGTAGTTCCATTCAGTTTTAAAGTTGAATGAGTCGATCAGCATATGGATTTCCTAATATTTCTGATCGGACTGTCCTAATACACCTTTCTCAACTTTCATTATTGACTTTTATACACTAAGAAGATTGCAAGCACATCTACCATAGGACTAATGGGCTTTGAGTGTGGGGAAGTTAAAAGCAACCTGTGTTGTGTATAACAGATTGTGTGGAGGAAGTGAAAACAGACAAGTCATGTTGGATTATAAATCCATAAGGAAGGCTTTTTCCTTTAAAAAAGGTTTATTAAAGGTTTCTTATGGACACAAGAGCTAACAAAAAGTGCAATCAGACCCAACAAAACCATATTTTTCATTTCATCTCCAGCAAACCTCTCGTGCCCAGGCCACACAGTCATGAAATTAGTTCTAAAAAAGTATTAAAAGCTTTTTCTTCTGACAAGAAACATTTAATTAGAGCAGCACAGATAGAATGCTTCCAGCAATCATGACTCTAATCTCTACAGTGGTCCATTTTTGATGGAAAAAAAGTCCTGATTTCATGGTGACTTCCTGGAAAAAGCTGACATATTTCATGATCATTTCATGGATTGGAAAAAATGCACACAATGGTGATTTCATAATAAAATCTCAGTTTCCAAATAGCTATCTCTGTGTGTCAAGATAGAGGTAGTCTCATATGTTACATCTTTGTAATTTCCATTTCTAGTAAAGAGTTTCCAATATGAACTCTTAGGACTGCTACCATTCACCCCACAGAGACCATATTCTCAATTCTAAAAAAAAAATGAAGAGGCATGATGAGGAACCATTGTCAAAGAAAAAAATGTTTACTGCTTTTTGCTTCACTGCCATCCCCAAGAAAGGGTAGAAGATAAAGGCAGAGAGACTGGGATTAGAAATTCCTGAACTCTGAAACTAGAGCCTGAACTAATCCTAAATATTTTAAGAAATAATGCCATACAGAGGGCAAATGGGATGGAACTGGTAGACATCGCATTATATGTCACATCATTCTCTGCTTGTTTTGGAGAAAGGAGTGTAATGTTTCAAAAATATTTAATGGAAGTAATTTTTACCCTAAGCAATATTTCATAATGAGGCTGACTCCAAGGAGAGACAGTGGGTGAGACATCACTCACTTACCCGCAGTAATTTTCCCTTTGTCATTAGTATCTGTGACAATACTTCTAAAGCTTGGAATCCAAGATCAAAACACTCAAAACAGTCATGAATATGCCCCATTCGAGTTTTCGTCTAGCGCATTGTCTTGAAACACAAAGCTCAAATATGTTGCTCTGAAATTAAAGTATACGCCTCTAATGGGAGAGGATAATCTGCCTACTCAGGAAACAAGAGCATCAGGAAAGTAACTGGGATTATTCATCAACTACTATTGCGAAATCTAAGCATAACAAGACCTAGGCATGACACATCTCATCTCTGATGTGTGACTTTGACCAGGAACAGACAAACTTGTGAAGGGGGACTGCTTGCCTTCTTAATACTTGGAATTCTTTAGTTTCCTTTTCCTAAAACTCAATTTGCTGAATTTGTTCTTTTTCTAGTTCCTTGAGATATGACATGGATTTTTAGTTCTTTTATTGATATTGGACTTTATAATTATAAATTTTCCTTTTAAGGCTACTTTTGCTGTATTCCATAAACTTGATATGTTATATTTCTTTTCTTTTTGTCCCAAGATATTTTTATTTATTTCTCCTATGACTCATTGGTTGCTTAAAGTTTCTGTTTGCTATGTATATATTTTACATATTTACAATTTCAGGCAATTGTAATCTAAAATAATATTTTATATTAATTAAGTAAATTTATTATGTTTTAGAAGGTAGGCCTGATGGTGCATGTCTATAATCCCAGCTCTTGAGAGGCTGTGGCAAGAAGATTGCAAGTTTGAGGCCAACCTGGGCTATTCAGTGAAACCCTTTCTCAAAAAGCATTTGTTTTACAAGCTAACATATTGTGTACTCTGGAGAATATCTCATATGCATTTCAGATAAATGTATGTTTTACAGTTGTTGGGAGGAATATTTTAACTATTTCAGTTGGGTCCATTTGGTCTGAAGTTTCTTTATTGATTTTCTGTCCAGATGACTTTTCCATTACTGAAAATACAGAATTTTGTTACCCAACTGTTACAGCATTGCAGTGTACTCTCTCATTAGATTTTTCTTTCTTTTTCTGAGACAGAGTCTCACTAGTTATGTCCAGGCTAGCCTTGAACTCATGGTGATTCTTTTGCCTCCACCTCCCAAGTGCTAGTATTTCAAGCATGCACCATCACACCTGGCATATTATTTAATAGTTGCTTTATGTTTTAATTTATAATTATTACATATTTTTGTGACTCTCCTTTATCATTATGTAGTGATCATCTATGTATTTTTATATAGTTTTTCATTTAAAATATTTTGTGTGGTGCAACCATAGCTATCTTCTCTTTCAGTTTCTATCTACATGGAAAGTATTTTACCATTTTTTCAGTAACAGTCTGTTTCCTTAACTAGTAAAGTGAGTTCCAGTGTCCAAAAATGAAGAACTAGAAAAAGGAAAAGAAAGTAAGCCCAAAGTTAGTATAAAGAAGAAAACAGTAAAAATCAGAGTGAAAATAAATAAAAGGGAGACTATAAAAAGAACAGAAAAAAATCAATGAAATAAGAAATGATTTTGAAAAGATAAGCAAAATAAAAACAAAATTAGGGATGTAACTCAGCAATAAAACTCTAGCCTGATGTGTATGAAACCCTGGGTTCAACCCAACCCCTGGAACTGGGGTGAAAGTTCCTACTTGAAAAAATAAGATTGCGAGTAAAAGACAAAACATTACTACTGATAAAAATGAAATATAAAGTGTCATAAGAGACTTCTATGAACAATTACAAGTCAGTAAATTGAGTAATCTAGAAGCTTCTAGACATACATAATCTACCAAGACAGAATCATGAAGAAGTGAAAAGCCTGAAAAAGCAATAATGTGTACATCTGTTGAATCTGTAATAAAGAAACTTCCATTATCAAAGAAGTGATACTGTTCAGGCAAGGGATAAAATAACTACCCTCACTGACCATTACAAGTTGTTCATGTCTAAAACATTATGGTGTATCCCATAAATACGTACACTTATTATGAATAAATTAAAAATGAAGTAAATCTCAAAATCATAAAGTGGGCCATGAATTATCAAAAAGCCTATAAATGGAAATAAACTATAAAACATCAAAAACCAAAAAAGTTAAGTTTTCAATCAAAAGAAATTCCAGAAGCAGACAAAATCACTGTTAAATTCTATCACACATTTAAGGAACAAATGACAATTCTCAAGCTCTTCTGAAAAGTTTAAGTAGGTAGAATACTTCCATTAATTTATGAGGCCAGAAATACACTGATACTGAAACCAGATAAAAGTAACCTAAGAAAATAAAGCTATAGATCAACATCTTCAGTAAGCAAATCTTCAACAAAACATTAACAAATAGTTCAAGAACATATGAAAAGAATCATTCACCACCAGAAGTGTGACTATTCCCTAGGTGGTTCAGCATATGAAAATAAATGAATGTGCTACATCACATTAAAAAAATGATGGATAAAAATCATAAGACTATCACAATAGATATGAAGAAAGCATATGACAAAATATATTTCTCTCTTGCAGAGCAAAACATAATGAAATATAAGTAAAAACTTAGATTAAGTAAAGCAAAAATATGCTTAAACATAAAAAAGACCATATATGACACATGCAGAGTTAACATCATTTTCATTGATGATAAGTTGAAAACATTTTCCCTACAATCAAGGACAAGATAAGGATGTCCACTGGTTCTTTTCAAAATAGTACTCGTATAGCGGGGGATTTAGCTCAGTGGCACAGTTCCTGCCTAATAAATGTGAAATCCTGAATGCGATTACTGTTCCAAAGGGAGAAGAAAAAGTACCACAACTTCAATCTAAAACAATTAAGCAAGAGAAGAAATAAAATACAAAGCAAAAAATTGAATTATCTCTGTTAGCCAACAACATGATTTTATGTACAGAAAACCTTAAAGATACCACCAAAAACTATTAGATCTAAGAAACGAATTTAATTAAGTTGTAAGATACAAAATAAACACAAAAGTAGTATTTTTATATATTAAGAATGAACTACTTATAAAAGAAATTAAGAAAATAATCTCTGTGGACAAATTTCCATTGTAATTTTTCATAGAAATAAAAAAGCAATCCTCACATTCATACAGAACCACAAAAAAACCTTGAAAACCAAGACAATCCTGACCAAAAAGAACAAAACTGAAATTGTCACAGTCTGTAATTTCAAAATAGCATTTTATAAAGCAAATATAATCAAAACAGCATGGCAATGACATAAAAAAGGCACACTTATGAATAAAAGAGGTTTGAAAACAAAAATAAATCCACACATTTATAATCAGTTGATTTTGAGAAAAGACCCAGGAACACAAAATGAGGAAAGGGAAGTCTCTTCACAAATGGTGTTGAAAAAATGGAAATCCACAGACAGAAGAATGAAATTAAACCATTGCCTAAATCATATGTCCAAAATAACTCAAAACAGATTAAAGATTTAATTATGAGAGCTGAAATTATAAGGCTAATAGAAGAAAACATAAAGGAAAACCTTTATGACATTGTGATGGTAGACAACTTGATTACAAAACAAAATTTTGTACCATGTACCAGAAAAATCATGAATTTGTTGCTATTCAACACTTTCTAATCCATAATTTCACTTAAATTAACCTTTCAATATGGCAAAGTCTAGATCTACCAAAGTTTAAAAAATTTAAGATAAAAATTAATCTGTCTACTAATTCTAAAATTCACATACAAAGAAAGAAATGAGTATCCTCAGAATTCTTACGGTGTTCATTAACTAGTAGAAAACAAATAGAAAAATATAAAAAGTAGCCAGGCAGAGTGGTGCATATCGGTATGGCTAAGGCCAGAGGACCAAAAGTTCACAGCCCACTTGTATAACTTATTGAACTCCTGTCTCAAAAGCAGAATGCATGTCAGGAGCATAAAAAATACTTCCCTGGCATGTACAAAGCCCTGGGTTTAATTCACAGCACCAAGGAAAATACAGGAGAAAATAACTAGAAAAATATTATATCATAATAATATTTATACTAAAAAAGATATTGCCTTATATAATAATAGTTATATATTCATGATATTTACTTAAAATATAGTCATGGAAGATCCTTTTGACACTTAAACATATCTACCAGGAAAGTGAAAAAATATCAAGTAAAAATATTAATGGATACAAAGGATATAAAATAATTCATAGAAACTTTAAATTTACAAGTAAATAATTTATTGTATGTAGGGATACAAAAAGGATGATAGTGTCAGAAAATATTTTAATGAACGGATGTGTAATGTGCATTAAAATCTCAAACTGCTGTATATTAGCAAGACAGGAAATGAATGGAGGGAAAGAAAAGAGAGCACACAATATACAGTACATTTATTGGCAAATCTTCAGGAATTCCAGTTTCTTTTTTGTTTGCAATTGTTAGAATATATATATATATATATATATATATATATATATATATATATTAGGATATATATTTCATTTGTTTAAAAATGCTGCTTTTAAAACTCAGCATTGAAATTTAAAATAGATTGCATGCTGTTCAAAATGAAGGTTTGTTTTTTTAAAGCAAATCCATACAGAAAGAAACATAAAGCATATAACAAAAGCATAAGGCAAAGAAAGAAGCTGTGACCATGTCTGTTTGGCCAAAAATGTAAATAGTGTGCAATCATTCCTCCCTATTACTAAAAACAGTTACACAAAAGAACATTGATATGTGGCTTCGTGAAAAAGATTCTTTTATATAGTGAAAAGTATGCCAACATAAAAGAAAACTTGAGTATAATAGTAAGAACAAAATATAGAAAATCCAACATAAAATCCATTCCACGAAGAAAAGCACCTTCTCATCTTGATGTGACACCAGATAACATTGCATGAAAGTATCTAAAGGAAAATCTCCTAAGAATATAATAAGAAGTTCATAAAGAGACAAATAATGCTATATTTTAAAAGACTGTGGTGGCATCACATGGCAAAAGAAATAGTTTCTTCCACCTGGATGCAAGATGCAAGTTCCCAGAATAATGTGCAGAGTGGCTATTGTAATGGTAAGCCTTAGCGAGCGATTCCATTTCCAGTTCTTTCACCCAGGGCAAGTTTTATTGTGTGCCCCAAAGGATGCTTATTGGAACACAGTTGCTAATGACAAGATTTGCAAACAGCAAATGCCCATAATTAAAGTAATGGACATATAAAATTTTGAATAGTCATCAGAGAAACCATTTACATCATATAAAATAGATGAATTCTTGCTATCTCAAAAGAGTAATGAGTGAATAAGAAAAATCAGAACTGTATATAATATGTAATACTGACAAAACTTTACAATTTAAGATAATGCACTTTATTTGTGGACATTCATGTGAATATTAAATATAAGAATTAAAGAACAAGAAAAACTCACAACAAAATCATGATCATTTTTATCTTGAGTAAAAGAAAACGAACTACTGAAATGATTAAAGTGGATTTTTAAGGGTAGGTGTATTTTGTTAAAAATGAAGAAAATTTTATAAGAGTGAAATGTAGTGCTCTATTACTTACTGTGATGGTGATTCACAGCAAAATCTGTACTCAAGAACTTGTCAGTCTTAATTGCTTTTGTTATAAACAAAAAACATGTTTACAAAGTTATGAATTCAGCTTGGAGTAAAGAATCATCTTCTAACTAATTTAATTTAGTTTAGTTTAATTCTGTAGCAGTAAAAGGATGCTAACAATGAATCAAAATAAAAACACTTCCTCTCTGTCTCCTTTCTCTCTCTCTCTCTTGCTCTCTTGCTCTCTCTCTTTTTCTCCCTCTCTCTCTTCTGATATGTTTCCAATTCAATTATGACATCTGTAACCCCAATGTCAAATTTTCTGGAAGAAATTCTTATACTAGGATATAGTCTCTATTAAATGCCTCTTACATCTTTCTGACGTCAATATACTGGTACCTGAACAAAAGAAAAACACAGATTGAGCAGTTTAAATTAGATTATATCCCACTCTTGATCCTACTCCAATGAAGACCAAAAGCAGACTCATATGAAGAAAGAGAGAGCAAGAAGAAGAGGAAATGGAATGCAGAGGAAGGAAAGAGTGGGAAGAAAAAAACAGAAGAGAAACATATAATAAAGATGACAAGTGGATGATATGAATGATATCTTAGAAGTGGTGTTTACCTTTATTTTTCTTTGCATAATAAGCTATTTTATGTATATCTATATGGCACTCAATATTTTCCATTTTCTTATTTTTCATTTCATGTCTTAATTTCCAATAAAATCCTGTTTTACCAGTTAGAATATTTGACTGTCTAGTTAAACAACCATCCCTCTCCAGAAAATATTGCTAATTCTTCCTCAGTTTTACTCAGCAATGGGATCTTTTTCATATGCTGGGGCTAGGTTTTAAAGGCAAAAACTATACCTAGTTCAGGGGGAATCAAAAAATATCCTGAGAGGGAACCGTCATCTTCCAGTAATTTGCCAAAATGACGAACACAAAGGGACAGAGGAGGGGAACCCGGTATATGTTCTGTAGGCCTTTTAGAAAACATGGAGTTGTTACTTTGGCCACATACATGCGAATCTACAAAAAGGGTGATATTGTAGACATCTAGGGAATGGGACCTGTGCAAAAAGGAATGCCACACCAATGTCACCATGGCAAAACAGGAAGAGTCTACAGTGTTACCCAGCATGCTGTTGGCATTGTTGTAAACAAGCAAGTTAAGGGCAAGATACTTGCTGAGAGGATTAATGTGCGTATTGAGCATAAACACTCAAAGAGTCTAGATAGCTTCCTAAAACGTGTCAAGGAAAATGATCAGAAAAAGAAGGAAGCCAAAGAGAAGGGTACCTGGGTTCAACTAAAGCACCAGCCCGCTCCGCCCAGAGAAGCACACTTTGTGAGGACCGATGGGAAGGAGCCTGAGTTGCTGGAATCCATTCCCTATGAATTCATGGCATAAGCTGGGGAGTGAGCTCTGCCATTCAGCAGCACCCACTTGGCGGCTAAGTGTTCTGGGCCCTACTTAGGAATGAAAAATCATCCTTTGTTGTAAGGATGGTTTTCTTTATTGGGCAGGTGTGGTGCCTTTACTTCAGAAACAAATATTTGGAGCAGATTTTCATTCTACCTAGTTAATTGTGTCAGGTCTTTATGCTAGTGTTTTTCTTGCTGAAAGATACTGCTGAGGTATTGTGTAGGTATATCCCAAATGGCCAAATATTTATGAAATATTTATATTGGCTTGAAGATCCAATGGGGAAAAGATCACCATGGGGCAAAGATTTGTCAAAATAAAATGGAAGTCACTTCCATTAAATAAATGTCCATTTCAGTCAAATAAATTGTTTAAAGTACCTATCGTAAGTTATATTCTAGTTCTGAATTGCTTTGACCATTTCATGAAGCACTTGGTTAATAATCTGTGAACTCTAGAGATTTTTGTTTAATGTCTCTCCAGCTGTAAAAACTTGGTGTTCACAGTTCTAGAGGCTAGGATGTCCTAGAACACACTGCTTGCAGGCTTGGTGTCTGAAGAAGTCTCAGTCCTCTACTCAGAGAGGCACTGAGTTGCTGCGCATCAGAGGGCACATGCACTACCTGCACATGGTCAGAGGAGGGAAGAGCTGAGAGCTTGGACTGAGCCCTGCTCTTTCCTAAGCTCTTTTTTACAAGGGAACTAAGAATCAGATTATAAGCAGCATGTTGTCATTGTAACATCTTACTGCTGGGACATGCCTCAAGTCTGTTTCATTCCATGTTTTACCATGCTTTGTTACTACCCTCTTAGCCCATACTGTGTTTTTCTATTTGTGTTTAAGCAGTATTTAAGTGTTTAAACTGAGTCCAACACTGGGCTTAACTTGACGACCTTTGTATTCCCAAGTAGTGAATGCTATGCTGAAGAAAAGGTCCTAACTGATCACCTCGAATTTTTTCTAATGGAGTAGGATAGGAAATAGGTACAGTATTACAGTACTGTAATATGGCAAATCCAGATTTGCATCTCAGTGAATGCTTAGCATAGATGGTAGTTATTAACTGTCCGTAGGAGTTCACATTCTAGTAGGAGAGCGTTGGATTTATGACTGGGTCCGGCATGATGGTGGCATACCTGTAATCCTGGCACCCTGGAGGGCTGAGGCAGTGGGATTGCAAGTCAAAGCCTAGCCTTGGGGGCTTGATGACTATAAGATTCTGTCTTGAAATACAGAATAAGGCTGGGGATGTAGTTCAGTGTAAAGGCCATGGATTCAACCCCAGTACTACAGAAATGAAGACGATTACCATCAAATTTATCTTCCACTTGCAAAAGCAAGATTTTCCTTGCTGTAGAGCAGTGACAGCTCTGGTGGTTCTGCTCATGAAGTTGCTTAACCTGTGGCCCAGTGGTCTTTCTTGGAAGTGGAGTAGTGGTGACTAGATGGGAATACTGAGAAGCACAACATAAGTGTCACTGTCAGTGACTCAGCTTTTCCTTACCTACCAGTTGAGACCCTTGGTAGTTTTCCCCTACAACTGCTTAAGAGTGTTTGATTTTTTATTGGTGTTTTGAGGAAGGGTTTTAGGATTAAGTACTATGTAGAGTTGAGGTTTCCCTGGGTTTGCTTTGAAGCTTTTAAACTTTTCTGCATACAAGAAAGTAGCACGTTAATATTGGTATTCCCCAAATTAATGTAGTTTTGTGATTTTTTTTACTGTTCTCTGATTTGCAAATATATAAATATTTCATATTCAAAAAAAATCCTGAGAAACGTCCTAGTATTATTTCAGGAAACCCTACTGTAGGCATATTGTATTTTCTTGTAGTGATAAGAAAGATTCTTACCTCTTTAGTTGAGTAAAAGTCTTGGAACGTGTTGTATGGCATGGTTTTAGAGTGTGCAAAATATCCTATACTATAAATTTATTCTCCTTCATTTTTCTGGTTTTTTGTTTCCTTGAAATGATAATAACTGAATCTGTATAAATCTGATGAGTTCTATCCTAACTTTGTTTTAACATGTTATAGGGTTATTGATATAGTTGATTAAAATCAAATAATATTGAGTTTTGGTTAGATATGGAATATTGTATACTAGTATTTATCCATTTATGAAGAAAATCTTTCAATTTCAGTGATACCCTGAGAATATAAAATGTAACTTTATAAATACAAAGACAATGGGAGACAACTGAGAGCAGACGGAATGCACAGTATTGGAAAGCAGATGAAAGAGTGGGTAATTGATATAAAAAGATACAGAAAGCAGAAACCCAACTTCATAAAAGTTCAAGGATGATGCTCCAAATAGGAGCCTGATAGACAACACATACGTATTCATGCTGTGGAAGGATTTGGCAAAATACTGAAAATAAGACAATCATCAAACTTATATAAAGAACATCTACAATTTTAACTTTGCAACCCAAAGAAAATGCCTTCCCACCCATCACAGAAAGTAGGGAAGAAGGGTAGATTATATTCCGTGGTATTTTGCTCTCCGAGAAGCCTCACACACCAATCTAAGGAGAACACACAACTCAACAAGGCTCACTAACACATACAAATTCCATGGCTTTATTAACTACCTCAGTAACCTCTGAGATTGCTTATTTAAGGAAATCATCTACCCTAAAAGAGAAAAAAACAATATAGAGGAAAAGCTCACAAAAAAACAGGGGACAATTTTGGAATAAAAAGAAAATCAACAGTTAGCACTCATGCTTATTTTATTATAGTACTAATATTTAATAGGGCCAAAGGTATGATAAACATTAAAGAAATTCAAAACATATTTTGACTAAGTAAAGTATGATAGAAAAAATGATACATATTAATGAAGGTATTGAAAGATGAGGAAGAAATCTCATAAAAAGAACACTTCAACTGGGAAAAAAATTAAAATTTACATTAGTCCAGGAAATACAACAATAAAATAAAATTTACAGGAAACTAAAATGAAAAAATTTAAGCTAAGATTTAAAAAGGTTCATAGAATTTCCAGAAAAAAAGTTTAATTTTTAAAATACATTCATAACTTTACAAGTTGAAAACTTCTGGGATAGTTACACTAAAAGAACTATAAATCTTAATATCATAAGACTTCTTGAGAGTAAAACTAGGGTGCTGTAAGCAAAGAATGATTTAAGCATTCTGAGTAGAAATTTAATTTATCTTAAAATTCTATGGAAAGTCAAATTATTTAGTTAAATCATTCAGGTAAATATGTTCCCCCAAACCTACTTATATATCAAATCAACTTGGAGACATTTTCCAAAAAACTCAAAAGAGTAAACCAAGAATAAGATACCGGAAGGGAGTCAACACAAAAGCAAAATACAGTAAACAGTAAAATATAGTAAACAGTAAAAGTGGAAATCCTACAGAGAGCTCTGGACTTGTGCAAAAAAGATTAGGTAACTTAAAGGAGTTTGTTCCTCCAAGGGAAAATCTGTTAAAGTACTAATGGTTTACCATACAAAGACAATTGTATGAAGTTTAAAAGCAAATTAAACAACCAATAAAATGAGATCACTCTTAAATAAAAAACCTAATTATACTAGGAAGTATGATTTTCATAAATACTACATGGCCTAGTTGTAAACAATATTTACCTACCAATTAAACCTTACATATTAAATAAGAGTTTAAATAATGTAGCATAAAAAATGTAATGTTCATAGGATAATGAAATTGGAAGGGTAGTGAGAGTAGGTGTATTAGTCAGTTTTTCCACTGCTGGAACAAAATACCCAACACTCACAATTTATTTTGCCCCATGGTTTTCATAGAATTCAGTCTATGTGGTTGGTTGCAAGGCAGAACAGCAGGGTGAAGGAGCAGGGCAGAACAAGGCTGCTCACACCATAGCAGCCAGAAAGCAGAGAGAAAACGGAGGAGTAGGGACAAGAGTGTACCCTTCCAGGTTGCACCCCAGGGACACCTCTTCAGTTCAGGTCTCCTTCTCACAGCACAACCAGTGCCTACACTTCCCAGTCACCTTTCCAAAGCCTCACCCTGGAGCATCAGGACATGAGACTGTTGGGGAACATTTTAGATCTAAGTCATGACACTAGGGGATAAGATGTATGAAAAAGAAAGCTTGATTTCCAAAATAAAAAGAATACAAGATAATGTGTAAAATGGAAACATTAATACATAGGAGTATGAATTTAAAATAGAAATATGCAATTAAATCAAAGCACAAAGAGCTGACAAATTGAAAACAGGTCTGACGTGACAAATTACAGGGTGAGGCGGTGCTATGCAGGCAAATGCTACTTATTTCTATCATAGGTGCCATTTTTAATTTTTTTAATGTTTATGTATTGCCATAATAAAAGTTAAAAATAAAAGGCAACACAGAGATGAATTTTTAAGTATAAGTACTTTACCTAGAGGAGTTTTTGTATAGAGGGGGAAGAGTCCTGAGACAATGAAAACTAAGTACCAGAGAAACAAGGAAACTTAAATGAGCTCAAATTCCTTCTTTAGGACTGATCCTAAGATGACAAATACAGATGTATGGAATCAGCCAGTAAGTATAGCAAAACAAATAGCTACAAGCAAAACCTGTCTTCCCCTTCTCTAACACTCTTCTTTTGCTCTTGAATTTTGTCTCCCTGGGCTGCCGTAGACAAACCCATGATCCTCATTCCATCCTTACACTATTCTCTTGGATATACCATTCTCTTGTGTCTACAGACATTTTTAGAACAATCTTTATTTTTTACTCACTTTCAGTGCTTATTCCTGGTATCTTCTCTATACTGTCCCTTCATCTCCTTGCACTGTACTACTCAATGCAAAACATGACGATTTCCCTCTATTTTCTGCATCAGTGGGGCCCCTCATTTTTAAACCTTTTTTTTTCACATTCCTTTGCTCTAACTGCCCATATCTATCTCCTTGCTAATAGTCACAGTCTTCATTTCTACTTTGCCTCCTAAAACACATCCACGTTGAGACCTGGCTAGAATTCAATAATTTGAATGAAAATCCTTTTCCCAGAGCTGTATGAGTAATATCTGCTTCAACAAATGGAAATCCTGATTAAAGAGAAGGTAAGTCTGAACCATTTACTAAGTCATAGTGAGGCAATCATGAGCATGCAAACAAGAAATAACGTATTGAAATGATCATCACTATGTCTTTTAACATTCAGAGATGTGCAGAGATATTTCAAAGAATTTATGTTGTGTATAAATGCCTTAAAATTTTTTCTCCATCTAAAAATCTATGAAATAATAAGTTATATATAAACAGGAATGATTTCTTTCTGTAATACTGCAATCTCTCTTTGCTTTTATTTTTCTGAAAAAAAATCCATTCTGCTCATTCACTGCCTGTGAAATACTTGTAAAATAATCTAAATATCACTCCTTCATTTTTCTATAAATGCTGTGGTACTGAGAATGTAAAAGACTGGGTTTGAAAAAATGAAGATGTTAGTACTTGAGATCACCTAAATCCTCTCTAATTTCCTGAGTGAGCTCCATATTTTTCAAAGAGAGTTTATTCTAGATCAGGGTGCTTTGATTTAAGCTAGTGAGTATATTAGAGGATATTGGAGCACTAAATACCAGTAAAATGTCCTAGGTGTTATCACCAAGCACACAAAAGTGTGTCCAAATATTGCTAGATATTCCCTAAGGTGCAAAATTACTTCTGGTAACAACTCACTTATAGGCAATTGATCTCTAAACTTCCAATCAAATCACATCACTTTGCTTTTGTCTTCTTTAAAAAGCAGGTGCACTAAATTTTGAATTCAATTATTTCATATGTATTTATTGATCATTTGTCATGTTACAGTTATTTCTGCACCCATGATATATAATAACTGACAAACAGAAATGTAAACGCCAAATAGTAGCACAAATTCTATTAGCTCCTAAAGGCAAAAAGAATCAAATGTAACCTAATACAACCTGGGGACCTAAGAAAATTTAAATGACATTTGGGATGATAGCTTAAATGTATGAGGCATAAACAAGGAGACAGAGAAGAAAGGAAAGAATGCTGTAGCAGGTAAAGAAAGGTGCAGATGAAAATGTTCTGAGATAAAAGTATGGCAGAGATTTTGGAGATCAAGCTTCTGTGTATCTGAAATACAGAAATCAAAGATGAATGGAAAGCAAGATGAAGCCACAGAGGTAAGTCAGCATCATAATCCTTTGTAGCCTTCAAGGCAATTGTAAAGATAATTTACTTTAAGAGCGATGAGATTCTTTTGAAGGATTTTAGTTAAACCGGTGGTTGACACAATCCAGTTTACATTTTAAACGTATTACTCTAGCTTCAGGATTGAAAACAGATTTGAGAGGGTGAAAGTACACTCGGGATGAGTTATGAGACGCTTGCAGGGGCACGGGGAAGAGAAGGTAGTAGCCTAAACATATGCTACAGGGGAGGACAAAGAGAGAGACTCAAAAAATGTTTAGGCAGTAGAACTGACAGAATTGTTAATAATGACACGCAGTGCTCTGTGTTGCTGAGCTATGCACATTCAGCTCCAGTGTGATGTGCTCAGTGAAGCAAGCCCAGAACTCTATTATCCCAGGCACAGCTATATCCACAGGGAGACCCTGCCTTGGCTCAAGTTCCAGTTGGGAGTGCCGCTGAAACTTTTGTGCAATTTTATAGGAACTTAAAACAATGAAGAGTATAACAAAAGTTAAATTGTGCCAATTGGTTGTTGTGGCATGTCATCGTGTCAGAATGATGACTGGCCACATGTTCATAAAATATGTACTGTAGCAAGGGAAGTTCCACAGCACTGATCAAAACGTTGCTGGGAGTACGCTGGTGAGCGAGGAAACTGGTATGTATACATTTGCTGGGAGGAAATTAGACTCTATGTATCCAAAATTGAAGTTTTCATTCCCATGACTTATTAAACTACTATCTGGTAGTTAAAGAAGTGGACATGCATGAAAAGAAATGACAGCTAACACATTCTTCAGAAGGCAGTAACTAACAGCAAAACCATGACAGTAGTACTGTGAGTTAGTAAGCGCTAGGCGATAGCAGTGATCTTTAGGCCCTGGAGAACTGAGGCCTTTCTACCTCGAGCCAGAAGTAAATCGCTCCACAT
This sequence comes from Hydrochoerus hydrochaeris, assembly GCA_004027455.1. Taxonomy (NCBI): domain Eukaryota; kingdom Metazoa; phylum Chordata; class Mammalia; order Rodentia; family Hydrochaeridae; genus Hydrochoerus; species Hydrochoerus hydrochaeris. The sequence goes on along the minus strand of PVLA01000086.1, from coordinate 603,698 downwards.
TCTGTGGAATATTAGTATATCTTCCAAATTTTATTTTTAATCTAAATGAATTTTAAATGCAACTGGGGAGTGATATTACCAAATCTATCCAAAAGTTTATACCACAAGTATATGGCAAAGTTAGATTAAGGAGCTCTCTGTAAAGTCCCAAGCATTAGTGTGTGTGTGTCTTTGTGCGTGTGTATTTTTGTGAATGAAACCGCAACTGGTTTTTCCAGTTTCTCACTCCATTGATAATCTTTCCAATCTTGCACAAAATTTCACAGCCTTTCAAATTTGTACACAGTGGCTACCAGAAGCGTATAACCATTTTTTTGTTTAAAAAGATAGATTAGATAGGGTTTGTCTTTGATTTATAGCATCCTCATTTAACTCTTTCTTCCTCAGTAGGTGTCAATGTTTCAGGATTTCTCTTTCCACCATATCACTGTAAATCACCAAGATGCTGGAAAAATTTTTGCCTAAATCCCAGTAAACCTAATTCTTCCAAGGAGCATGTCTATTTTAACAAGGAGCATAAGTTTAAGTCCTTAAAATAAAATTTTGACTATCAGTGGACTTATGGTTAGGAAAAGTGCCTTCCTATTAGAAAGAGTAGCCAATTTTTTTCTAATGAATATTTTAAAAAACCTTATAAATCAATTCCTTTTTTCATTGTCCTTCCACTGGTCCTCTGAGATGAAATTTAAGGTTAGTTTTGGGAGAGATTAACATTTTATAGGGTCTCTTGCAATATTCAGAACTGGAGCTGTACCAAGTCAAACAATCGACAAGCGTTTTTCTATTCATTTGCTCATAGAGTTTTTCTGTTGCCTGTATGTATTCAAAGCATTCTTAAATTTAGTTATTATTTGTCTTGTTTCCACATAAATAACTTCACAAATGTTACTATATGAAGGATAAGTTTAGACCTGTTGCAATATTATATATGATGCATATTGTGTGTACAATACACATATGATGTATTTTAGCTCTTCCTTGGGAATATTAACAAAGTAATGTGCAAAAATAATGAGAAGCTAGGTCATTAGCTAGGTATCAGAATTGATGATTTATAAAATTATCAAAATATTCATGACACTTAGTGTTTTTATACATAGCTAGTATCTGAAATGCAAAATATATGAAAGTATTGAATTAGAAGACAGAAAAATACATATATAATAGCAACATAACACTTACTAAATCATTTCCTAAAATTATATATAAAATCAAGAACTTATTAAGCAACTAAAATAGTTCATAAATTCCATTCATTAATTCTGCATTTCTGCTTAGTAATCTTTCAAAGTGTAGCTGAAAGCCATATTCAAGGCTGATTTAATATGCAGGTGACCCTGGGTTCTGTCCTCCATACTGAAAAAGCAATTTGATGCAATAAAGGTGAAGACAATGCATAAAATCACACAACAAGGGCAGATTTTAGCACTGGTTCTGTGTCCCTGAATTTTGTCATATTCTGTCATACTTTTGTCTTAGTTCATTGAGGTTCCATGTTGACAGACTCCACCATGACACTTGAAAAAGAGCTTCTCTTCATTTGGTTTTCTCTTAAGGGGGCATAGATTTTGTTCTCTAATTCCCTGGAGTCTTCCCTTTGCATATGACCACCCTCAAATGAATCAGAATTAAGAGTAACAAAAGTAGGTGAATTTTTTTGGTTAGCCAATATATTTTAGTTAATACTGTCTTCTGAAGTAGCTAGGAGGCGCTTACATCATTGCAATAATCAATTTCTATGATAAAACTATAGTTATGAAGTCAATGTTAAATTCTATAATATATTCTACCTTATAGAACACAGTGATTGGAATAAAGCTTTAGAAATGTTTGCCAAAATTGACTAAAAAAATCTTAAACTGGAACTATCCAAAGAAAGATTTGAATATTTAAAAGTATATGCATAGGGAATATGTGAAACAATTCAATTTCTAAGCATGACAGATACATAATATGATAGAAAATTAAATTGATAGAAATTTTGCCTACATCCCCTAAAATCAACTGTAGTGGACAAATTAAAATTAGTGTTAGTTATAATCTTATTAGCAAAATGTATAATTAAGAAAATCCACAAGCAAGATAAAAAAAACCTATTTTACTAAAGAAATGACAGAGTAGAGAGCCAAGAAAAATACAAGTCAAAAATAGTGTCTCTTTGTTGGAAAAATGAAAACCATCACATTGAAAATCAAGCAAATTTTGAGAGTGGCAGAGTCTGCTGGAGGCTGATGGTACTATATGTTCCTTTTGTTTCATCTTTGCTTTCACTAATGTTTCATTTCTCCAAAGCTGGAAAAAATGACAGAGAGACCGGCAGAGCTAACCCTGACCAAATTAGATATTTGTGGAAGAGTAACTCCTTATGAATCTAAAATGAAGAAAGAAGAGGGAGATAACAAGGCCAGGGATAGTGAACTATATACTACCTGGGTTTTAAAGATACAATCACATGCTGCCATCTCAGGAGACCTAAATATCTACCTGTATCTAAGCTAAATGATTTAAAAATGTATTATCCTCTTTTAACCTTTAGCTGGCAAGCTTTTCCCATTGTATAAATGCTGAATCTAGAGCTCACAGAAGTTAAATAATTTGAACATCTTTGTAAAACCAGCAATTAGTGAAAAACCAGGATCACAGCCAAGATCTACCTTATTCTGGTGTGTGTTCTCCTGTATTTCCTGTCTCCAAAAGTTAAAGGAAATGTTACTAGGGGAAAAAAGAGAGAGACAGAGAGAGAAAGGAGTTAATTTCAAATATTGTCATCATGCATCTCCTGAAAATCTCAGTCTTAAAATATTGAGCTATGGCAGCATAGAAGTTGCCGCGGCAGGGAAAAGCCTTGCAAAATGTCTAATCCTTGGGATAAATTCATCCCGAGAAAAAGAATCCAAAGCAGACAAACCTAAAGAAAAAAAGCAAAACAAAATAAAAAGCAACCTTATTTTGTAAAATTCTCTCACTCTCCATAAAGAAGTCACTAGAGGTTATTTTCTTCCTGCCTCTGTCATGAGGACAGTCTAGTTTACAATCTTCTCTATGAAGAGGTATGATCAACAATATGGTGAATGTTTAAATTTTAGAAATTTATTTTATTTTTTTATTTCAGAGAAAAATAAGTCAGGAAAGAAAAAAAGAGAGATAAACAAACAACAACAACAAACTCAAAACAATAACAATACAGGCTTTCAAAACCAGATGCTAGGAATTTAACAATGGTTACTACATTGCATATTGCTATCTTCAAAAGGGTTGCTTAGATTACCAGATACAGACATGCAAAACTGATCTAAATATATGAATATTAACTGTTCTTTTCCAAGAACTAATAGAATTAGTAGTATAGCCATCACAGCTAGCATATATATATATATATATATATATATATATATATATATATATACAAATTTCTGTCTTTTTCCTTTTCCCTTCCTTCTTTCTTCCTTTCCCCTAACCCACTTACTTTTCCTCTTTGAGCAGTTTCTTACCCTTACACAATATTTATTGTACATTTTGGATCTCACTTGCTCTTTCAGTTTTTTACACTAGGGAAACAATATGGTATTTATACATGTGAGTTTGATTTATTTCATTTATGGCTATGGTCCATTTACCTATAAAAGCCTCAATGCAATCTTTCTTTATAGCTGAGTAGTATTCCATTGTATAAAAATGCCACATCTTTTTTTATCCATTCCTCATTTGAAGGGGATTTGGGTTGTTTCCAGGATTTGGTGATTACAAATTGTGGCTCTATAAACATGAGTGCACACATATCACTGTGGTGTGGTATTTTCAGTTCTTCAGGGAAAATGCAGGATAGCTGGGTCAAATAGAATCTCTAATCCTAGCTTTTTTGAGGAACCTCTACACTGATTTCCATTATGGTTGCACTTACAGTTTTGCATAAAATTTTACATTTCATGAATACCTCCCTGCTCCTCCCCAAATTAGCTTCTAGACCCCAGAAGTAGTATCTCTGGTCTAGTGAAATAAAATAAGTTATAGTTCAGGTCTAAGTTTAAATAAGATCTTCTTACATTACAAATAACCAATTTAATAAATTTAGAAATACTAAGACCTAAAAATATCTGTACAAAACTCTTGAAGCTTTCTGTTAAGGGAGGGATATTGTAAGTATCCCGAGAGCACAGTGAGAGTGTTACTTTCAGTAGAAGAATGTGCAGCTTGTCTGCTGATATTCTCTCTACAATGTTGAAACCAGTGGGAAAACAGGAAAAACTCACATGACTTTTTTTTTATTTTAAAGAGAATAAAACAAAAGAGGACAGATCTAAGCAGATCAGAACAGAACAATGTAAGCAACACAGCACTTCATGATAAGACAATTGGATATTAACAGTAGCTATCATAATGTCTCTTTCTTTGAAATAGTTGGGCTTAGCTTTACACACAATAATGTCAAACATAAAAAAGTAGAATAAACAACTCAAGAGAATGGAAGTATTCCAAGACATTCTGAACCATATAACCAAAGATGAACAATGGCTGCCATATTATCTCATTTTCCATAAAAATTTTGTTTTTACTATCATACATATTAAAATCCAAAAAGACACAACGTGATAGAACCAATGGTAATAGGAAAACAAAGGCATGGTAGGACTTCAGAGCAAGATGATATTACACCAATACTGGCTACCATACTGTCTTGTCTTCAAAGTAACTATTCATATGATCACATATATTAAGATCAAACAAAAAAAGAATAAAACCATTCAAACCAATGAATGATGTTGAACATAAGACATCAAAGCAGTATAATGGGAAACCATGATTTCCATAAGATCTTCTGTACTCTTACCATTTCTTACACTAGGGAGACAATACAGTATTTATACATGTGAGTTTGATTTATTTCACTTATGGGTATAGATTCAAGTTGCACCCATTTATTTATAAATATCTCAATGTGATCATTCTTTATAGCTGAGTAGTACTCCATTGTATAAAAGTACCACAATTTTTTTACCCATTCCTCAGTTGATGGGCACTTAGGTTGTTTCCAAGATCTGGCTATTACAAATTGTGCCGCTATAAACATGGGTGCGCATATATCACTGTGGTAAGATGTTTTCAGCTCTTCTGGGAATATGCCTAAGAGTGGACTAGCTGGGTCAAATGGGACCTCCATCCCCAGCTTTTTGAGGAATCTCCAGATTGACTTTCACAGTGGTTGTGCCAGTCTACACTCGCACCAACAGTGCAGAAGAGTTCCTTTTTCCCCACAGCCTTTCCAGCATTTGTTGTTGGTAGTTTTGTTGATCCTGGCCATTCTTTCTGGAGTGAGATGGTATCTCAGTGTGGTTTTAATTTGCATTTCTCTAATGACCAATGATGATGAACATTTTTTCATCTATTTATTTGCCATTCGTATTTCTTCATCTGAGAACTGTGTGTTCATCTCAGATGCCCATTTTTGGATTGTGTCTTTGAATTTCGGGGGTCTGATTTTTTTTAATTCTTTATATAAGTTCTAGACAGAAGTCCTTTGTCTGAAGGACAGTTCACTAAGATTTTTTCTCAGTTTGTAGGTTTTCTTTTCACTCTTCTGGAGATTTCTTTGGACATGCAGAAAATCTTTAATAAGATATGATCCCTGTTATTGATTCTGGGAAGTATTTCCTGTGCAGTTTGGTTCTTGTTCATGAATTCTCTACCTACCCCTATGTGTTCAAGATTTTTAACTAGTTTGTCTTGCAACAGATTTAGTGTTTTTGTTTTAACATTTAGATCTTTGATCCATTTGGATTTTAGTTTAGTACATGGTGATAGGCATGGTCTAATTTTAATTTTTGGCATATGGATAGCCAATTTTTCCAGCACCATTTATTAAGGAGACTGTCGTTCTTCCAATGAACATGCTTGGCCCCTTTATCAAAGATAAGGTGGTTGAATGTGTTTGTAGATGTATCTTCTAATCTATTCCATTGATCTTCAAGTCTGTTTTTATTCCAATACCATGTTGATTTTATTACAGTAGCTTTGTAGTATAACTTCAAGTCAGGGATTGTGATGCCACCTGCCTTGACTTTGCTGCTTAGAATTGCCTTTGCTATTCTAGGTCTCTTCTGGTTCCTGATGAATTTTAGGAGTGATTTCTCTCGAACTATGAGGTATGCTAGTGGTATTTTCATTGGGATTGCATTGAATGTGTATAACAATTTTGGGAAAATGGCCATTTTTACAATATTTATTCTTCCTATCCATGAACAAGAGATGTCTTTCCATTTTCTGAGGTTCTCTTCTATTTCTTTTTTCAGGGTATTATAATTTTCCCCGTACAACTCTTTTACATCTTTGGTAGATTAATTCCTAAGTATTTCTTTTTTTTTTTTTGGATGCTAGTGTGAAGGGTGTGGCTTCTCTTATTTCTCTCTCGGTGATTTTGTTGTTACTGTATAAGAATGCTACTGATTTTTGAGTATTGACTTTGTAGCCAGCTGTTTTGCTGAATTTATTTATTATATCTAGGTGACTCTCAACAGAGGTTTGGGGGTCTTCTATGTAGAGTATCATATCATCTGCAAATAATGATAATTTAACTTCTTCTTTTCCTGTCTTTACTCTTTTTATTTCCCTCTCTTTGGGTCCCAGCATCGGTGCTGTATTTCAGCCCTTCCTTTGAATACTGTCCAATGAGTTCATGTCATTCAATCTGCTCTAGGTTGAAGCAAAGTCAGACACAGAAACTATCTAATAAAGAAGAAAGCCCACACATATGGTGCTGCTTGGACTATCTGAGCCAACGAAGCATGAACAGGAACAATTTACTCTCCTCTTGGCCTTTCCAGGTTCATTTTACTCTTATGTGCTAACCCTGAAGAAGCAGTTTACTTTCTTGACTTGTTCTCTTCTTGACTGGTTAGAACACCCTTTACATAAAATCATGTCTTCTAATTTTTTAGAAGCTAATAGAATATGAACTTTCAAATTCAAATATTGAAGTCTAACTCCTAGTGATTTACAAGGAGTCATATTTGTAAGCAAGAGCTTCACAGAGGTAATCAGGTTTGAGTGAGGTCTTTGGGTAAGTGAATACAGGCTACTTTAGGCTGAACGATTAACTTGGGGAGACAAGTGATCAGCAAAGAGGTTGTGGTAAGGAGTATGATTTCAGGATCTGTTGGCTGGGATTTTCTAGTAGTGCCTTGAAGAAGTTGCTTTTAAGAGGAGAAACCCTAGAGCAGGCCAAATGAGATGGGAAAACAACACAAAGGCACCAGTACACTTTTCTCATGATAGGTGTTAGTCCTTGGAAGATTTTTCTTCTGGAACTTGAGGATTTGCACATTTATTAATGTCTTTAATTTGAATATAGCTTTTCCTTTTCTATTTTTCTGTTGGTATCTTTTTTTAATATTGCATTAAAATATTTTAAGTGGCACATAGAAATTGAACATACTGATGGTGTATAATGTAACACTTAAGCATAGGCATATGATATATAATGATCAGCTCAGGGTACTAAGCATATCTATCACCTCAGATATATATTATTTCTTTGTATTAGGAAGCTTCAAAATCCTTTTTAATAGCTATTTTGTAATATGAAATTAATCATTATCTCATCTTGTTTTTTTAAGATTTCCTTAAAATGATACTGAGGATTGAACCCAGAGTCTTCATGCTCATCCTGCTTCTTAATGAAGAATTGGTGTGTGTGTGTGTGTGTGTGCGTGCAAGCACAGCTGCATGTGTTCAAGTACTCAGAGAGAGAGAACACAAAAGCAGAGTATCAAAATTGGAGAGAAAACTCCACTAGTGCTAACTGCACTCTGACTAGTCCCATACGTGAAGAAGCATCGATATTTGCAGTAGATTTCATCCAGAAGAGCAGGCTTTGACCATGTACATGGCTCCAAGTAAAACAGGAAGATAACAGATGACCCTGAGGAGTGGCTCTGCATATGTAACAAAATATTAAGACAGAATCATACAACAATGCCACATTCAGTTAAGGATAATGGACAATTACTTTTTCATATTTGCTTAATGCCTAGGAATCTGTAAGTCCTCCTAACAAAGTATGAAATTATGTCCTTCTCTTCTGTGCCATGTACCCAGCATCCAGTGCAAAATGAAGATGGTAGTACGCGCCAAACATTACAAATGAATGGAGGTGTGCTAATTGCCTAGAGCTATCCCTGGCCATATGCTTTCACAGGGTAATTTTTCTTCCCTTTCTGGTAACTAAATTAAGACTTGGTTAAGTCTGTGTAATGAAGGACTTGTCTGCCCCACACAATAGCCTGGGAGATCTGAGCAGAAGTCTAAATTATGAAATCAGAACTAGCTATTGGAGATATTGCTCATGGTAAATCCTGTGAAATTTGGAAGAACTTGAGAGCTGACTCCTATTCTCTAGCCTTCCTGGAAATGAATGACACACCCACAGGGGAATTTGTGCAGTCCAGCAGTGATCAAGGAGCAGTCAGCTAAATTGGTCCTCCTTGCAGCTCCCAGAGACAAATTCCACTATCTTCAAGTCCTTGGTACCTAGGGATACACAAAGAATATCACCCCAATTTGACAACCGGACCTCTCTTTGAATGTCATTTGCTTTAAAAAAAAAACTCAATTGATAAATTCACATGAGAAAGAGAGAACAACTGGAAGCCATCTCTTAGGGTCTTGAACACCCCCACCTAGACATGGGTCCTAATTGGACTCTACCTCCCAGTTTGCTTAGAACAGTTCTACCTAACAACTGTTTACATGCAATTAATGGCATCAGCTTTCCTTCTCAAAATGTCTCAATTTATACGATAAAGTACAGTCATCTGTTGTAAATTGAATAGTTTCACCTTCCTCCCAAAATACAGTGGAATCCTAACACACAGGGCCTCAGAATATAGCCTTATTGGAGATAGGTCTTTTTCAGAGATAATCAATTTAAAACGAGGCTGTTAGGGTGGACCCTAATCTAATACGACCAGTGTTTTTTTTATAAAAGGGAGGGATTTGGACATGTATAAGAGAAAAGCAAGGTAAAGAGACATAGGGATAAGACAGCTACCTGTAATCCAAAGAGGGAGATCCGGAATAGACCTTCCCTCACTGCTCGCAGATGGAGCCAGTTCTGCCAACACCGCCAGCCTGTAGAACTGTAAGGCAACGCATTTCTGTTGTTTAAACGATGAATTTATGGTGCTTTATTATGGCAATTCTAGCAACTTCATGCATCATTCTATTTTTAAAAGAAAGTAAAATATGTTGTATACACGTGCCCACCCTACACAAGGATTATAAATGTTACATATTGCAAACACATACCCAAAAAATGTGAGAGATCAAAATATGGATGAGGGTGGGAGGGAGGGAAAGGAAAGGGGATAAAAAGGAATTAAGTTGTATTATGTACATGTGCCAATTTCCCAGAAAAATGTAAATGTCACATTCTATAAATATATACTAATAAAAATAAAAATTCAAAAATAAACCAAAAAGCCAGAACTACAGAGCTGCAGAGCCAATTGGAAATTCAGGCAGAGACATGTCTATATTTTTGTTCAGAACACCTCATTTGGCACATAATCTCTATGCTAATATTATTTTCAATTAACAAATCATAATTGTATTTGGTTTAATTGATGATTCATAATCATATATTTTTATGGAGAACAATCTGATGTTTTGATGTACATGTAATATGGAATGATTAAATCAAGCTACTTAAAATAACCATCACCTCATTTACCTATCATTGTTATGCTTAGATATTTAAAATGTCTCTTATTGTGAAGGAAACGTCTCTGTAAACTGTAGATATAGCAATTTAATCATCCTGTCTATTTGAAATTTTGCACCTTATGACCAACTCTCTACTCCCTCTCTCCTTCCATCTTTCATACCATTCTGGCTCCTGAAAACCATTTTTCTATCCTCCATTTCTATGACTTCAATCTTATTAGATTCCACATATAAGTGAAACTCTGTAGTATTCATTCTTCTGTGTCTCATTCATTTCACATAGTACAGTGTCTTCCAGAATAAATGGCCGAATTTCCTTTTATTTTACTTGGAATATGATGTGTTCTTTACCTATTCATCCATTTATGGACACAGATTCATTCCACATCTTAACTGTTATTAATAATGCTGCAATGATCATGGGACTGAAGTATTATTTCAAGAGTACTCAAGTGTAAATATGGGAGAAAGAAAAGATTTCTTCCTGAATGTAGTGAATCTTAGTGGCTGTTTTACTTAAGACCTACTCAATCATCACTTCTAGATTAACCATTTTTACCTCAACTCAGGTTCCTTTCTCTGTGTGTTCTGTAGATAACCGTCTTGAATGTGTCAAGCCAAAATAAAGTTTCTTTTCTTTTCTTTTCTTTTCTTTTCTTTTCTTTTCTTTTCTTTCCTTTTCTTTTCTTTTCTTTTCTTTTCCTTTCTTTCTTTCGTTCTTTCTTTCTTTCTTTCTTTCTTTCTTTCTTTCTTTTTCTCTTTATACTTTAGAGTTATTTTCTGGTAAATTCTAGCTCTGATACAAATGGAAAAATAACAAAGAATGGGAGTGAAATACAGCTCAGTAATCAACAGCTTTGTAACTAAGCAGGTAAAGTAACAGATTAATGTTAATGTAGTAGGTAACTGTCAACATTGCCCATCCAGGAATTCTATTTTTTTTGGATACATGCTTCTCTCATGCTACTATATCATCCCTGATCTAATTGTCAGTCATACTGTCTATTTCTCTAGCCTCAGAAATGGATGTGAGTGTTATTACTCACCCATCAAAAAGGAATGAAGTACTGATATGTGTTGCATCATGGATAAATCTTAAAACCATTAGGCCAAGTAGAAAGAGTCATATACAAAAGGTCACATATTACATTATATATTTTGTGAAACACAGAAGAAGTATATCCATATAATCACACAACAGACTGGTAGATGTTAGGGATACAGAGAGAAGAGATAGAGAAGAAACTGATTAATGGATGCAAGGTTTTCCTTCTGGGTAGTCAAAAGGTTTTGGAAGCAGATAGAGTTGGTAGTAACACCATTGAGAATAAAGCAAATGTCACTGAATTGTTGAATTTAAAGTGACAAATTTCAGATTATCTAAATTTGACTTAGTTAAGTTTTTTGGTTTTTAATTTGTTGTTCATTTTAATAAGCTTTGACTTGTCTCAGAACAAAAGTAGCTACTAAGAGATCCTGGGATGGAAGCTAGAGCCCTGGCTTAAATTCTGTAACAGCCTTGATTATTAAGTTTGACTAATAGACTTGATCTGGCAGAAAATGTATGTCCATTGATATTTCTTAAGCAAATGAGAAACATTTTTCTATTAGATTACAGATACGACCTTGCTTTCCTGGTTACTCTTTACTAACCACTTGGAGACTTGGGGTCTTTATACATAAATAAGAAATGGCCTATATTCCTCAGCTTTTAATAGAAGAAAACAAACAATTTGTATATATTCATGGAACATGTCTGACAATTGGCAAACTTTTTCTCCAAAACACAGCATCCCTACCACAAAATTGTGAGGTATTTTCTAATACTTTTGTGCAGATAAAACTTACTTTCCCAATAAAGTACACAGTACAGTAGTTCTCCGTAATCCACAGATTCGCTTCCTTCAGCTTCAGTTACCTATGGTCAACAGTGATAAAAATATATTAAATGGAAAATTCCAGAAATAGAAAATGTATTCAAAATTTAAAAAACTCAATTTAAATTTTAAATTGCGTGTCGTTTTGAATAGTGTGCTGGAATCTCCATCCCACTCAGTCCTGCCCACCATGTGAGCTTTCCTTTTCTCCCAGGGTACCATAGCTCATATGCCACTTCCCAATCTTCATGTTAGCAGCAGTCTCAGCTATCAAAATGACAAAGTTTTCCAGTGCTTGTGCACAGTTAACTCTTAGTTTACTTAATAATACCCCCAAAGCCCAAGAGTAGTGATGCTGGCAATTCCAATATGCCCATAAAGAAGACTTACAGTGCTTCCTTGAATAGAAAATGAAAAAATTCTTGACTTAATAGAGAATGAAAAGACTACGTTCTGAGATTGCTAAGATGTACAATACAATATTTTGCAAGAGAAAATACATTCAAATAACTTTTATCACAGTATAGCATTATAATTGTTGCTATTTTTGTTATTTGCTACTGTGTTTAATTTATCAAGGAAATCTTATCCTAAGTATTTATGTATAGGAAAACTTTACATTAAACCTTATCTAGATTATATAAAGCTTGGTACTATATAAAACTTCAGGCATCCACTGGGCATTTTGTAACAAACTCAATATGGATAAGTGGAGGATATTATAGTAATATTACAAGGAATAGAAATCATAGCATTTGTTAAACTTTTGAAAGCTTAGAATTAATTGTAAGCACTAAATAAGTAGTTATTGACTATGTATTACCTAATTTCTATCCTAAGTGTTTTCAATAGTGAATTTTCTTCTAATTTATGTTGTTATATAAAGCAACTTACTCTGCTTTTCAGCTTATTTGGTAGGTTTTTTCTGCCTTCAGTAGTTCACCAAGGAAAGAAGAGGCAAACTATAACATTTTGTGAGCCATCATGCAAAAAAATTTGCATTCATCCTATGACATCTCAATATCATTTCTTTCAGTTTCTTTTTATCTCTCTTACAGCTTCATTAGCTACAAGTTAGCAACACTGTCTCCCTTTTCTTTGCTTTCTCTCAGCTGCTGACTGGATAATTTTAGGTGAGGTTATGGCACACACACATCTTGATTCCTTCCCCTGTGCCCTTTCTTTCAACCCTCCCTCTCTTCAGATCTAAGCAGAGATTTCACAGGTTCTAAGAGTCAAATCCCTGTACTTTGATTTATTAAAGTTACAAGTTCTGTTCTCAAAGGAATGTCTTCTTTCACTATTTTACTGCAGGTTTTTTTTAAACATTCAACCAGTCTTCATTTTTACCCCCAACCAGTTCAATTCAACAAACATATATTATAGGCTTAAATATAAACTTAAATTCTTAGAGTCTCTTTACTCAAATATCAAACAGTCTAAGAGAAGATACCAAGGCATAGATAATTTTAACATGCTCATTAGGATGAAAATAGAGGTCTGTATGAGTTCACCCAAAGAAGGGAACAATCCACTCTGCTCAAGACAGGGTGAATGAAGGGTCTCTTTTAAAACCAATATAAAAAAATTAAAATTGTGCGTATTAACAGTGCGCCATGTGGTTTTTCAACACATGTATACCTTGTATGATGTTTAAATTAGATTAAACTACATATCGCTTCAAACATTTATCATTTCTTTGTGGGGTTGTATTCAAATCTCTTCTAGCTTTTCAGAAACACACATTATATAACTGTAATCTACCGTCAGTCTACTTTTCCATAGCATAGTAGAGCATCTCCTACCCATGAATTAGTTTCCATTGCAAGCATCCGTATCCTACCCTCAGCCCCAGAATGCTTTTCCCCTTCCATTTCAATGAGATCACTTTCTTTATTGTATACATGTAAATGAGATCATGTGGCACTTCTCTTCCATTTCTGGTTAATTGCTTTTAACATAATGATCTCCAGGTCTGTCTATCTTTTTAACAGTGGTAGGATTTCACTCTCTTAATGGCTGACTAATGTTCCCCTGTGAGAAGGTGCCAGTTTTCTTTATTGCCAGGGCTTGTCCCCTATTTTCTTTTTCATCATAGGCCAGGGGTGAGTTGATGTCTCATTATAGTTTCTATTTGCATTTCTCTGATAATTTGTGATATCCAGTATTCTTTTCTTGTATCTACTGGCCATTTGTTTCTTATATGTGTTGACCATTTTCAGAAATATCTATTCAGGGATTGAAGATTTTTGCATCTATTAGGCTATTTGTTTTTTTTTTTTTTGCTATTGAGATGCTTATACTTCCTTACATATTCTGTATGTTAATTCTTTGCAAATACACAAAAGGCAGTGTTTCCTGCCATTACGTAGGTCGTCTTTCCATTCTAATAATTGTTTCCTTCACTGTGCAGATTTTTAATTTAAGGTAAAAATATTTGGCTATTTTGCTTTTTTCCCCTGTTTTTTCATAGTCTTATCCAAAAAGAAAAATCTTTGCCCATGCCAAACTTCTGAAACATTTCTCCTATATTGTCTTCTAGTAGTTTCATAGCTTCAGGTCTTACATTTCTATTTTTTTTTTTTTTTTTTTGTACCTGGGATCAAACTCATATGCTGGCCGGCAGCGCCAGGCAGGCACTTATGCCACTGAGCTAAATCCCTGGCCCTTACATTTCAATCTTTAATCAGTTTAGATTTGATTTTTATAACTGGTAAGATGTAGGGGTCCATTTTCTTTTCTTTTTTTTTTCTTTTGCTTATAGTCATACAATTTATTGTACAGATTATCATTTTCCAATGTATGTTATCAGCATCTTTGTTAAAAATCTGTTGGCCATAGATACATAAGTATAAATCTAGGCTCTCCACTCTGTTCCATTGATCTCTGTGCCTTTATCATCATATTGTTTGTGCTATTGTTGTTGTTTAGCATAACTGTGGAGTATATTTTGGAGTCAAGTAGTGTGATCCTTTTTGTTTGTTCCTTTTGTTCAAAATGGCTTTGGCTATTATGGGGTATTCTGTGGTTCTCTACAAATTTTAAGATTCTTCTGTTTAGGAGATCACTGGGATTTAGATGGATATTTCATTAATAAGTAGATCACTTTGTATAATATGGATATTTAAATAACAGTTTCTCTGTATTATAAACACTGACTGTTTTTCCATTGCATGTTTCCTCTTCAAATTATTTTATTTATGTTTATAGTTTTCCTTTTAGAAATCATTCAAATATTTAATTAAATTCATTCTTGGATAGTTTTTGTACCTATTGTAAGTGGAACTGCCTTCTTGATTTATATTTTAATTTAATATTTTAAAATACTAGTGCAACTTATTTCTCTGTGTTAATTTTGTATGTTGAAAATTCATGTATTCATTCTAATAGTGTTTTGGAGGGTTTAGGAGGAGTGCTGGTATATATATATATATATATATATATATATATATATATATATATATCAGATCATGTCATCTTACAGCTTGACTTCCTGCTTTCCAATCCAGAGACCTTTACTGCTTCCCCAGGTATAACTGCTGTGGCTAGGACATTCAGTAGTACATTAAATAAAAGTAGTCAAAAAGGACATTGTTAAATTGACCCAGATCTTAGCTGTCAAGGTTTTCCCATTCAGTATAATATTTGCCATTAATTTGCCATCATAGGATTTATTATGTTGAGGTACATTGCATGTGTGCCTAATTCATTTTATGATTTTTGTAATGAGACCAGTATTGTTGGATGATATCAAATTGCTGGGATTATATACACCACCACACTCAACTAGTTTTGTCTCCTTTTCTGATTTAATCACTGATCTTGCCTTTTTGTACTGCTTTTCTTATATCCCATGGATTTTGGTATTTTGTGATACATTCTCATCTGTTTTGAGAATTTTTTTAACTCCCTTCCTGGCTTCTTCCTTGATCTATTGGTTGCTCAGGAGTAAATCGCTTGGATTGGGAATGCGGCTCAGTGGCAGTATGTGTGCCTCCCACACACAAGGCCCTGCATTCAAACCATGTGTCAAGTCAATTATTTTTACGTGTCTTTATGTAGTTTTCCTATCAATTTCTAGTAGTATTTTATTGTACTCAGAAAATATGCCTGATATGATTTCATTTTTAAAAAATGGGCTGAGACTTTTTTGGTGGCTTCTCATGTAGTCTCCCTGGAGGTGATTTGATGCATGCAAATGAGGAGAAGGTGTTTTCTGCCTGTGTTGGATAGCATCTGTCAGGTCCATTTGGTCTAGAGTGCCACTTAAATCTCCTGTTTTCTGATTGGTTATCTGTCTGCTCTATCTGTACATTACTAAAATGGAATTTTAAAGTCTGTGCTATTATTGCCTTGGGACTTGTCTCTCCCTGTAGGATTATTAATATTTTCTTTATATACTTGTATCCTCCAATATTCAGTGTAAACATTCTGTATTTAGAATTTTATTTCCTCTGGTTGGATTTATCCCTTTATCATCATAGAAAGACATCTCTGTTCCTTTTTACTGGTTTAGCTTGAAAATCTATTTTATCTGGTATAGGTATGGTAATTAGTTCTTTATTCTGGCTTCTATTTGCATAGAATATTTTATCTCACCTCTTCACTCTCTCTATGTCCTTAAAAGTGAAGTTATTGTAAGCAACAAATAGTTAAGTCTTCTCTTAAGATCCACTCCATCCGTGTCTTTTGTCAGGAGGACTCAATCCATTCGAAGTAATTATTGATACAGGTAAAGTCAGCTACAGTCATTTTGTAATTTGCTTTCTAGTTATAGTACAATTTCTTTCTACTAGTTTTTGGTTGTTGTTGTTGTTGCTGTTGTTGTTATTTTAAATTTTCTTTATCTTTTATAGTCTTCCTTTGTGGGTAAGTGATTTACCATAGTGATATGTTTTGATTCCTTGGGTATTAATTTTGCCGAATCTGTAGATGGCTTTGTGATTCCTAGAAGACTTGCAACACACATCTTTGGATTATAACAAGCTATTTTGATATAACAACTTGACAAGATCTTAAGATTAAAAAAAACAAAAAAAGAGAAAGAGAGAAAATACATTCATTACAAATTTAATAAATAGGGCCACACTTGGGGGCCAGGGATACAGCTCAGCAGCAGCTCATTTGCCTGGCAAGCATGAGGTCTTGAGTTCGATTTCTGGTACCAAAAAAAAAGGTCTACACTTGCACTCCATTTCTCCCAACATTTTATATTTTCCTATATTGACAATTTCTTAGTAAGGTAGTTGTTACCCATTTTTTTAATCTTCATACTAGTGATATGAATAATTAATACACGATGCTTGCAATATTTAGCATTCTGTATTTGTTTCCTTTTACCAATGAGTTTATACTTTCTGATTTTTCTTCTTACTTATTAATGTCATTTCCTTTTGGCTTGAAGAGCTATTTTCAGCATTTCTTATAGGAACAGGCCTGGTAGAGATACATTTTCTCAGCTTTTCATAGTCTGAAAATATCATCTTTGCTCCTTCATTTCTAAAGCATAACTTTGATGGAAAACAGTATTCATTGTTGGCAGTTTTTTTTTTTCATCAAAACTGGAAAAGAAAAAAAAAAACCTCATGCCACTCTGCTGACCTATAAGGATTCATCTGAGAAGTCAGCTATGAGACAAACTGGGACACTTACATGGTTTATTATGTTTTTTTTTTCTCTTTTCTCTAGTTGCCTTGAAAATGTTCTCTTTATATGTCACCTTTGACGATTTGGTTACAAGATGTCCTGGGGCTAATCTTGGTTAAGTTAAATCTGACTGTTAATCAGTGACCACCATCTGCTTAGATATTTATATTATTCTCCAGTTTGGCAATTTTTTTTGTTTTTATGTCTTTCAATAAGCTTTCTACACATCTGGCAACATCACATACCCCTGGAACCCCATTAATCCAAATACCTGTAATTTTAGTGCTGTCCCAAATTTCCTACAACCTTTTTTCACTCTTTTTCGTTCTTTATTTTTTCTCTTTTCTGTATTCTTTCAAATAGTAATTCTCTGATTTAATTATTTTTCCTGTTTGATCACTTTTTTTGGTGACACTTTCCATTACATTTTTAATTTGCTTCATGTATTTTGTGGCTCAAGGTTTTCTATTCACTTTTTCAAATTGTGCACATCTGTCTGTAAATTTTCTCTATTAGAATATAGAATCATTCCTATATTTCCTTGAAGTTCAATGAATTTTCTTAAACATCTGTTTTGAATTTTTATTCCGGAGTTTGCCCATACTGGTTACCATCTGCTTGGTTTGGGGCACCTCACTTTTACTCTTAAGTGAGGTCATGATTTCCTGAGTCATCTTGTGCTTATTAACATGTAACATCATCTGGACATTGCAAGATGAGATATTTTTGCAGTTTTCTAAATCTGACTTTTTGTGCCTATCTTTCCAGAAATTTTAAACAGGCTGCTTACTTCTCTGGACTTTTAATCAGTTCTTATATTTCAGCAAAGATTGTGTCCTGAGTTCAGGTTTGCTGCAAGTCCACTGTTGGTTCACTGTCACCATTTTAACTCTAGAGAGTGTTCCAATCAAAAGTTTGTCCCAAGTCAACAGTTGGCATGTTGTGCAGAACTGGGGACATATCTAGAAAGAGTTGTCCATCACAACAAGCCTCTCCTGGGGCTAAGTTTCACCTCAGATTCCTCATCCACATTCACCAAGTTGTGATCAGGTATTGCAGGATTATGGCCAACAATCATAGTCTTATGCCATGCTTTTAGTCACGAATGCTACCAAACTATGTTACACCCTGATTTCACAACCTGCCAAGACCTACAGAGCACTACAGTAAGACCAAGACCCACACTGCAAGCACTGTCTATTACTGATGTAGACTCATGGTTCAAAATCACTGCAATTAACCATTAATGATATTGCTCAGAAGTCTAATAGAATGGGTTCATGTGTGTCTGCCTGAAACTAGAGCTATTCCAGAGATTCAGTCACAAGAAAGAACTAAGGATGTGGGCTATTAGGATTTACCAGCTTTAGGTTTCATCAGTCTGTCACTGAGTCCCAAGATAAAGTTATATACTATCTACTCTCTACTACCTAGAACACAGAGAATGGAGTTTTACATCACTCTATGCTGTCTAAGGTTGGCATGGTATTGGTGAAGTCCGTATATTGATTACCAAAGCTAATGTTAAGTCTTAGGGGTGACCCCAGGCCCACAATCGTGATGCAAGGCAAAATATGAGTCACTCCACCAGAAGGTAGTTCTCTAATTTTTCAGGAGTAGTCTAGAAGCTCTGTGACCACTGGTTTGGAGACAGTTGCATTCCCTGAGGTTGGAACACTAGAACCTGTGCAGTTGATGGAGAGGAGAGTGCCCTGAGTTCACTCCCAGGATAGCCATGGTACAGGCCAAATTTAAGCACATTTCATCAATGCGCAGGTCTTTGCCTGAAGCTGAGGCAGATCTGGAGGCTGTGTCTGTGAGTTTTGTCATGGGTATAGAGTCTTGGGTTTTGCCTGAGCTCAAAACAGAGCTCTGTGGTAGACTTTGTGGCTCACTCCTCAGTGGAAGGATTATTGAATCCTAATTTGCTGCCCAGTATTAAAGGACAGATGGCAAAAGCAGTCAGCCTCCTCACTTTTGCATTTTCAGTGTCCTAAAGATGAGGCTTTGACTGGGATTGGGTCTTGGGAAATATTACTATAACTGACCAGACTGTACTAATCATTTTCTACAACATATATGGGCTGGGGATTTAGCTCAGTGGCATAAGTGCCTGGCTGGCAAGTGCATGGGCATGAGTTTGATCCCCCTGGAACTACAAAAAAAAAAAAAAAACTACAACATATATGTCTACCCAATGTTTACATTTTATACCTTATACAATTTTATTCACAAATTATACCTCAATAAAGTTGAGAAAAATAAACAAAAATTAAACCAATTTTATATGTTCCTGAAATCCTAGGAGCTGAGGTGGTAGAGTCATTTCTCAGGTGGAGGGGGCAGAGAAGAAACTCAAGAAGGGAAAGAAAAGGAAACTGAAGATACAGCCAATAGCATCCAAGGCCTATACTAATTCCTATGTAATAATAAATATTTTTCCAAAACAAATGTATTCTATTTTGCCATCATTTTCAGTTTAAGGAAATTTTGGTTTCATATTTTTCTCTATTAGAATAATATTTAAGTTTTTAAATTGACATTTATTAGAAATCCCTTAAAAGACCTATAAAGAAAAAATTCAGGGAAGCAAGACTGAAATTTAAATAACGTTCATATGATTATAAAATGTGATTTGCAAAGACATTTCTTATAAACCGAGAAGTTTTTTTATAAGATTAAGTTCACCAGATCCAATAAATGTGTTTGCAATTCTTCAAGACAAATAATTTAATAATGCCAGAAGGAGAAGATATAGGGCAGTTGTGATAAAGATGAGTGGAAGAGGCTTTAACAAAGCTTCCAGGGGATTTGAATCTGTCTGGCTGATATATTTACCTATTTATCATTTGCTGAAGATACAACACAGTGTATAGGATTTAAGTCATTATTTTCCTGATTGTTGTATTATTTTGCTTTCCTTCCTCAATTTGCTCAAAATTAAGCATTGATTACCTTAATTTATTTTAATGGTATACTGTATCTTCCTGAATGATTTCTGATTCATACATTTCCTTTCACCTGTATTCACAAACATTGATACACCAGAAATCTCCACCTATCAAGGGAGACAGATCTCTCCCTTGCCCTGATTCTTAGCCAAAAATTAATTTCAAAGAATGGGATCAGAGTAATATTTCTCTCTGGATTTGATTTCATCTTAATAGAATTCCATATCACAATCATATCTTAGTATGATACAATTTTCTGCAAGGCGTTAAAGTCCACATATTTAAAATGCTTTTCTGGCAAGGTTTTATGGATATTGAACTATACCTAAATATTTAATAGTTCTGTGTGTGTGTGTGTGTGTGTGTGCTTGCATGTGTATAAAAACTAAGTGTTTACTTTCCAAATAGCTCTGATTATATCATTGTATGAACTCCTAAAAATTATAAGAAATTTATTTTAGTCATATAAACAGTATCTTTCTTTTCTACAGTGGTGATTGAGTGTGTTCCAAGAAGCACTAACAATTTCCCAGCTTATCTGTAGCCTTGTTTTTATTAAACTTAATGTACATGGCCATGCATCTGTCCTTTTTGTAGGATTTAAAAGTTTACTCATAATGGTTAATCAAAATAGACACCACCTTAAAGGAATTTCATTACAAACTGTGCCCATCTTCCCATTAACTTAGACAGTGATCTTTAATGGCAGGAGGAAAGAGATACAGTAGACAAAATTTGAGAAACATCATCCTATATCGTGAAACTTGGGCAAAAATTGCAAGTCAAGAAATGATAAACACACAAAGATCAGAAGCCCAATTTTTGGCAATATCCATCAAAAAGTCTCAAAATGATGCATGTCCTTTCATCTAGCAGTTCCACTGGAAACTTATTTTAAAGCTATAATCTCAGATATATAAAAATGCAGCTATGGGATGTTCATCACAGATTTCTTCACAGGTTGAACAGCTTTAAAAAAATAATGTCCAGTGTAAGAAAACTGATGAAAAATAGGGTTCGTATGACTGGACAATATATGGCCAAAAATGTGTTTGTAGAAAATATTTAATGGAAAATAAAAATACCACAAAGATTTCTGATTATCAGTATCCAGGGTGCCTTGTTCTGGAATGCGACTCCATTTGACATGGGCTGGCAAAGAGAACAGCTGAAAACTGGAAGGACTGGCCCTTTAAGGACACATAAGTATTATTCTTTGATGAGCTTCCCAGAAGAGTTTTCCAAAAGATGGCTCTAGCTTTCATGTGAGTCTTTTTTGTCCACATTGTTCTTCCAGCCTGGAAAGTCGACTTTGTTGCTGGAATGGCAGTAATTCTCTTGTGGCCTAGGATATGGCACCCATCTGTAAAAGATAGTAAAAAATAGGTGTTAGAGGAATCCTGGGCTTCTGAGAATCTGTGGAGTCGTTTTAATCAAGCCTGAAATATCCACCTATGTAAGTCTTTATCTGAAAGAAAACAATTGTTTTGTTTATACAACTATATTATATCTTTGTTAATGCTAATTAAATGAAGTTTTAAATTAATACAACAAACTCTTTCCAAAAGTAAAAATACAATTTAATTTTAATTGAGAAGTGATGTACATACACCTATGAATTAAAATTTGCATAAATTTATGTATAAAAATAGTAAGCTTTGTATAGATAACAGCTAAAAAGACTAAGGAAAGTTTTATGTTACATTTCATTATTTACAAAATAATATATATGGAATATAAGAGATCATAATTTTAAAATAATATGATTTTTAAGTCTTCATTGAGCTTATTCAAAAATTCATCATTTCTAAATGAAATATGATTAGGAGGAAACTCTTACCTCTCTGCATCACTTGGGACAAGAAAGAAAACACTGGAACACACATTTGAAGTTTAAACTTAAGTACCTGAGGGGCTGGTTTCGTCCCAGCTGAGCTAACATGACCGGGTGACAGTGGTGGAGGTGGAGAACAAAGGGGACTGAGAAGCCGCACCCACCCCCTCTCCAGGGCCACCCCTCCACAAGCTCCTACTGCAGCGAGCAGTGAAAAAAATCCTTAGGGTGGAAACATTATTTCCATTTAAAGGTTTTATAAACGTTATCATTGAACACATATAGTACTAGGCTTTTTTAAAAATTACTAACTCAATTCCTCACTAGTTATAGGTCTGTTTATGTTGTCTGTTTCTTTATGACTCCATCTTGGTAAATGGAGTTTTAGGAGTGTATTTATCTTTCTGCTAAAACCCAGAACAAGGCCAACTCTTAAAATTTGAAGATATAGGACAAGAAATCATTGGGCAATTAGGCAAAGGGGAAAAAGCATCAAATTGGAAAAGAAGAAATGTAGTCAACATATCAAAAAATCAATTGTGCCCATAAACAACAATTGAAAAAAAAAGTAAAAAAGTGTGAAAGAGAATGAAAAATTTAGGAATAAATTTAGCCTAATTAGAATGACTCTGAAGAACTAAAGTAATTTTGGAGGAAAAAAACTGGAAACATCACAACTCTTAATTTCAAATCAAATTACAAAGGTATGATAATTGAAATGATATGATACTGGCACAAAGATAGACATATAGATCAATGAACTAGAAAAAAGAATCTAGAAATAAACTGGAGCACATCTGATCAAATGATCTTTGACAAGAATATCAAGACTGCCCAATGGAGGAAACTAATTGTTCCTTCAAAAAAGAAAATTGGAAAAACGTGTATTCACATGTTCCCGCAAGAAGAAACTGTACCAATACCTCATCCCATCCACAAAAATCAACCCAAAATGGATCAAAGACTTAATGCAACAACCTAGAACTATAAACTCCTAGAAGAAATGATAAAGAAAACATGATTCATAACATTGGTCTTGGTAAAAAAGTCTTGCATGTGATACCCAAGATAAAGGATACAAAAAGCAAAAGTAAACACTGGAGCAACATTAAGTTAGAAAACTGCACAGCAACAGAAACAACAGAGTGAAAATACAAATTATATGAGAGAAAATATAGTAAATTATATACCTGACATATATGCAAAATAAATAAGGAATGCCTAGATCTTGGTAACAAAAATACAAAATATCTAATTTAAAGTTGGGCAAAGAATTCAGGCATTTCTCCAAAGAAGACAGACAAATGGATAGAGTTTGAAAACATGTTCAGCATTACAGTTGTAATCTTCAGGGAAATGACATGAGATATGATCTTACATATGCTTGATTGGACATTATCTATTCTTAAAAAATCAGAACATAATAAGTTTTGGTGGGAATGTGAATAAACTGACATCTTTGTACACCATAGGTTAGAATATAAATTGATGTAACTAATCACTGAGGAAAATGTAAAGAGGTTTCCCAAAAAATTAAAAATAAAAATGTACCATATGACCCAATAACACCTTTTATTGGCATTCATCCAAAATAATTGAAAACATAGTCTCAAAAAGGCATATGTATATATCCTCATGTTCATTGAAACATTGTTCAAAATAGGCAAAATGGAGAAAAACCATACATGTCCATAGATATATAAATGTGTAGAGAAGACACAGTATATACACATAATGAATATTCTCCAGTCTTAATGATGAGAAAAATCATGTCATATGTTGCAACATGAGGGGACCCATGAGTGAAACTTGGGAATATTATGTCTAGTGAAATGAGTCAGCCTGGTGGACATGATACCACTTGCGTAAAATATCTGAAATCATCACTGTGGAAGCAGAATAGACTGGTGGATTCAAGAGACTTGTGGATGAAAACATGATAATTTGCATGCAATAGGTAGAGGGTTTCAGTCCCATAATGTGAAAAAGTTTAGAGACCTGCTATCCAACATAGCTAACTATACCATACTGTGCATTTAAAATGTGTTAATAGGGTAGACCTCATATAATATGTGCTTTACCACAATTTTTAACAATTGAAATTGTATTTGAAAGATAAGTACAGTAAATCAGCTGAAAATAAATGATATAAAGTGATTCTTCTGCCTTAATCATAGAAATACAAGTCAAATTAACAGACATGTATGTCATGTTTCAAATGATGGAAATTTAAAAAAATAAAGTTAAGGAAGACATGAAGGACAAGATACTTTCCAATGCTAGAAATGAGAGTTTAAATTAATACAGAATTTATACAAGATAATTTAGTGAGTCAAAAATCATAATACACAAATTCTTTTAGCCAGTAACTAAGTTCAATTTTACTTCTTAAACTCTCCTAAAGAAATAGAGATTTTTGCTACAGGATTAAAATGTTTATGTTTAAATTTTAAATTGTTTTGATTCTATCAAAACTTTGAAACTATCTGAAATAAAAGAGCAGGCATAGAACATAAACACATGGGGTGTCATGTAAAGATTCCAAATGACTGATTGTCAGGTGCATGAGTATGATCAAAGCACATTACACAGATTAAAATCTCCCCAAAAACACGAGAAACTAGTTGGGATAGTGGGACATGCGGATTGGTGGGGGATGATTAAAATATATATGCACATGTACAAATATGCCAAAATGAAACTTGCTAGTCTGTTTATGAACTAATAAAATATGGAAGAATAAAATAAAATAGAAAAATGTGTTAAAAGGAACATAATTCAGAATTTTCTTGCTTTTGATTGATTTACCAAGATGAACAAATCAGTTAACTAATACTGATTAGTCTGAATGAAGAAATTACAAAAGATTTTAATTTTCTTTTAGTTTATCTAGGTTTCAGTACTTTATTTTATCATTTCAGTGCACTACCTTAACATTTTTAAACATAATAATATGGTAAGGAAAAAATCTTAAATGGAAAGCAAAGCTTTTATCTCATTTTTTAAAATTTTTAACATTTAATCTAGTTTATGAGAGTTCATAGCATGATTTCCCAGGTTGGCACTAATGAATTTGCACTAAAAGTTATTGTGATTATTTTCCTTCAGTTCTGATGGATGTCATCTTTAACCCTCAGTAATAAAAGCAACAAGGAATCAAAAGTTATGCTTCCAAGATGCTTGTATAATATTCAGAAATATATGTATCCATTTTACTTTGAAAAATTTTTCTTGCTTCCTTTAGTCCTCAGGTATAAATCAGTGCCTTTCTCAAGTGGAACACAAAGGAACAGAGAGAACCTTGATCGATGTTATTTTACTCAGCTACATATTTGAATTTAGTCCCTATCTGTGCTTCATTTCACTGCGAACTGCATGTATACCTTTTTATCATGTCTGTTATTACAGAGATATATAAGTTGCTTTCACCTTCCATAATTTTGCTAGCATTTTAATTATCCATTGCCATCTGCCTACAAATTCAGAACTGGCTTATGAGTAAAATGTGGTAATAAAAAAGGAGCTAAATATAATGCTTTTCTCCCCAATATCTTTCTTCTTATTTTTGACAAATCTGTGGTGCTCTATAGATATTGCATCTTGCTAACATTTGACTGATTTACACACAGGAACCATACATTTTGCTAATCATTCTCTACAGAAAACTTGTATTGGAAAGGAAAGTTAGGCTGCAAACTTCCTCTTAAAACTATGAAAAGCTGAGTAATCCAGGCTGCATTTCAATGACTCTAAGATAATGAATTCTCATTTTATTTCATCAATTCAAATTACATGATAGAGCATCATTGCAGGGTGCAGTTTTCCTGAAACTGTCAAACTGTGTTCATCAAATGATATTTAAAAACATATGCAGACAGCTTCACACAATTGCAGAGCTTTGGGGTAGGGTCAGGTATTGACATAGAAAAATGAAAGTATCCGCAAAGTCTAACACCATTTTCCAAGCACACCTTACATCTGTGACTCTGGGTCTCATTGTCACCATTACCCCACTAGTGCATGTTAGGGTCCTCTAACACATAAACCTGTTAATAATTTGCCTATGGAAATGTTGCACTTTTTAATTTTCTTAAAATTTATTTTTATTGTACATGTTTGCAATCCATAATGGTTACATTCATCACGGGGAGTTGGTACACGTACATAATACATCTAAATTCTTTTTTCCTCCCTGGCCTCCCTTTTATCCAGCTGTATCTGCCCCAATCCTTTCCTTTTCCTTTTTGCTTTCCTTGCTCCCTTCCATCTTGATGTTTCTTGGATGCTATCAAATTAGAGCTCTTTTATCATGATTAGTGGCTCTCTTTATAAACTCCAAAGGGAAGGAATTGGAGAATAAATTTTTTTCTCTGACCTAAGCCAGAGACGGTATTTACAGGACAATATTTTGATGTATTTTCTTGACCTGCATTATGATTTATTTTACTATTTTAAAAATTCCCCAAATATGAAAATTAGAGGATGTATGTAAATATTAAAATTTTGACTATTCTTACACTATTTATGACCCAGACACCAGAGGCATAGGAATGGTGGTGAGGACTTGATTAGTGTCTGTCATCTTAGGTAAAAGCGGCTTGCTGGTGTCTCCACTGGGGTCTTGGCATCATCTCTGTTAGCTCTTTGGCCATAGTATACATTGTCTTTTTGAACCCCTACTGTAAGACTTCAGTTCGTGTCATATAATGATTTCCTGAATATATTTATAATAATATAGTTAGATCTGATATCCTAGAAAGTGTTATTCTGTCAGTTCAAAAAATGTAATGCTAGTTGGAAATCAAAAATAATAGATAAGGTATAGGCACACATGATTACCAAAAACCTCCCAAGAAAATATCTTTATAATTTGTGAAACCTCAATAGAACTATCATGAAGTTATTGATGTACCTGTGATATAAAAGTGGAAAGTTTTGTAAAAACCACACATCTTTTACCAATAAAAGTAATAAAAGTCTTGAAAAGCCATGCATGCTTGATTAGAACTGAACTGATGATGATGTCTTCTTCATGCTGCTTCTCGCCAACTGGTTTTCTTCTTATCTACTGTAAAAATAAGTAAATAAATAAATACTTCTGGCTCACTAGTACACTGGAATAGCTTTGCATATTTATTATAAACATTTATTTTCTCATTTCATTTTCAATAATTAAAATTGGCTTGAAAGTCAAAATAAAGAAAAATTACTGGATTCTATAATTAATCTCATGTTATCTCTCTTTTTCTTTTCCTTTCCCCTCCTCCTTTTTTAGCTTTCTTTTCTTAATTCAGTATTCTTGAGACTAAAAAAAATCTAAGTTCTTAGGGAATTAGATTTCAACAACGGGTGACAGAAACACATATTTGAAAAAAACCTCCCAGGCTATACCCCCAGGCCTACTGGATTGGAATCCTTGGGTGTAGCATAGAGCATTTGCCTGCAGTGACTGATACTCTTAAGTTTTTTACCCGAAGCCCGGAGTACAGTGATGATTCAGCACCATGGTCAGAGGTGCTACTCTTCCTCTAAGTACGTAAGTTACTACTTCAATGATAGTGTATACTTCAGGCAACTGCGTATTATGGAAGTCAGAATACATAGCAGCTACATGAGACAAAAGTCAGAGTGCAGGAAGAGCATTCAGACAAAAACCCTTGATTCCACTTCTCAAATCATATATTTATCCCCCTCTCCAATACTTTCTCCACAAAAGCTGATAGTTGATAACCACTCAGTGCAGAAAATTAATGACTTTTGTGAAATTTTCAAACTGGCTTCTGGCAGACTAATGGTTACAATGTCTGTTTGCTTTTATGGCTGATATAAAATGTAAATTTTTTCTGATTTAAAAGGCAACCTAGTAGAAAATATGGAAAATGCCCAAAAAAGAGGAAATAAAATGACATCCTAAATTATGATGCTTAAACATGTATTTTCTCTCAGTCCTTTTTGTAACCTGTAAGAAAAGACACTTTTATATTTGCTCAGTAGTAGATGTTATTTTTGCTACTTATGAGTCAGCAGAATGGGGTAATTATATAGGCAATTTCATGAACTGCTTTCTCATTAATTTATCTATCAGTGACAATAAAATTATTAGATGACAGATTAGTGTTCCCAAATACATTTAAGTAACTGTTCTTGTTTCATATTTGTGTTTTTATAAATTTCCTTACTATAAATATTACTACCATTGACTTACCTAGAAATATATTTTAAAAATGTATTTCCTGAATATAAAATTCAAAATATGGAGTTGCAGGGTTATGCTTTTTAGTTGTTGCTATATGCTGTCAAATTACATTTTATAAACTTTATCATTTGAAAGTGTATACTTCCCCATACAAATTCCATTATTTTAAAACTATTTCAATATATATGCTAATTGGTTTCATTTATACTACTAGTTTATCTTAGTTCATTGAAAAGCAAGTATTGTGCTATTTTCTGTTTGTTTCTTTTTTTGTAAGAATAATTTTGGTTTATGTCTCACACTCAGAGCAACTATTTTGAAAATAATAATACAAAGTATAATAACTATTGTTATTCTCTTATTATTTGATTATGTCATTTTGTTTGAGTTTTTCAAAAATAGAATAAATTTTATTACTTTCATTTTCAAACAGTATATTTCTATTGCCCATCTTTACCAACACTTTACCAACATTTTAATCTTTACCTATATTTAAAAGACAGATCATTGTTTAAATCTGCATCATTTCTATTCCAATGATGTTGAACATTTTCTTTTCTTTTTTTCTTTTGTTTGTTTGTTTGTTTGTTTTTGTACCAGAAATCAAACTCAAGGCCTCATGCTTGCCAGGCAAGTGCTATGCTGCTGAGATATATCCCCAGTTTGAACATTTTTCCTGTGTTAACATTTTTAATTTTTCACTTTTAATTGGATGTTTATGTTCTTTGCCTTTCCCTCTCTAATTGTGGCATCTTTTTCCTACTAATTTGTAAAATTCTGTAGTTTTTATTTGCATGTCCACTGTATATTTGACAAAATTTACTGTGAGTATATTTGAGATACAGAATTTAAGTGCAAAATAGTCAAATAAATCAATCTCATTCTTCATAGCTTCTATTTTGGATTCAGGATGTTTAGCAATTCTTTTCTGATTTTTTTTTAATATGAAAATTTTTGGAGGTCATTTGGTAACATTTTTGTCAGGAAATAAAATATTTACTCCAATAATAAAATTTTAGAGAAGGGTAAATATCTCTTTAGACATAGAAACTAACTGAAATATAAAGTGAGTTCCCTTTGTCAGCAGATATGTTCTATGACCCTTAGTGAATACCTGAAACTGTGGATGGTACCAAATGTCATACGCTCTTTTTTCTATACATCTCATAAAATTTAATTTATAAATTAGCTACATTAATAGATGTTCAACAATAATGATAAAATTATTATAACAATAAATTATAATAAATGTTTTATAAACATCATCTCTCCCCTGCCTCTCAAAATATCTTATTATAGTATACTAATTTTTCTCTGTGAGATAACACAATGTATAATGAGATGAAGAAACAATGTAATCATTGTGAAGTAACTTTGAAATATTATTTGAACAAAAACACTGCAATACTGCAAAATTTACTCTGATGACCCAGATGGTAACTAAGTGACTAGCAGGCAGATAGTATGAATACAACGGACAACACTGAATGAATAAATGATTCACACAAGATGTGTGAGATTTCATCAGACTTAACAGGCATTTCAAAGAATGTCATGCAATTTAACATTTATGACCTGTAACATTTTAGACTACGAGCCACAAATAATTGTCCACATTTTAAGGACACAGTGACCCAGCATCTAATAATTCATCAGACTGAAAATTAAGTTTTAAATGTTCTGAATAGGAAAATCCATGACCAACTGTAAGTTTATTACTACCAGCTTAGTCACCTTCTCATTCTGGGACAAAATATTCAATACCCACAACTCAAAAGAGAAAAGGTTTATTTTGACTCACAAGTTTTAAAGGGTTGATTCCATAGCTGGCTTGCTCCAGAATGGAAATATATAGCAAAGATCTGGTGGAGGACAGCTCCTCATTTCATGGTAACCAGGACACAGAGAAAGAAAAGAAAAGCTAAGAAAGAAGACGCACCCTTCAGGGTCAGACCCCATTGACCCACGTCTTCCATTGAGGCGTCACCTCCTTACTGTACACTGTGCTACGAGCACATCAGTGGGTTAAACCACGGATGAGTAAAATACCTTCATAATCTAATCAGTTTCCCAAAACCCCACCTCTGAACACATGAGGCTTTGAGAGGGCTTTCTAGATCTAGACCGTAACAGCCTAGGTGTACAGAACGGTATAGCTAGCAAGCACCACCTTTCACCTTGAGCAAAAAAATATCCTAAAGCCAGATAGTAACAATGATAATTGTTGTACAATCAAATATGTAAAAACTAGTAAATTGTACAGTCTTTTTCGGAAGGAATTTTGTATACATATTTCCCAATAAATATGCTATTTCAAAAAAGTTTCATTTTTGATCCAGGAAATAGAGGCCTTACACTATGGGGTAGAACATTCACTGCCTTAGGTAAAGACAACCTGAAAGTACCAAAGCGTCTACCTGCAAGCAGGCAGAAAAAAGCACTGAAAATGTCTGGGATATGGAAAACAGCATGCTCAGTTCTTCCTCCTCCTAAACTTCCAATTAAAACAGTTTGCTTTCGGAAGGAATCAGTGAGAAATGAGAGACATTTCTCTAATGTATTTCTCCCTCCATCCTAAAATTTCCATGCTATACATGCATGAAAGTATTTTACTAAAATTTCAGCTTCTAAATTTATACAACTAATCACTTATATAATGCTTTTCAAACTGTTTTGGGGTTCAAAATCCCTTGAGATTCTTTTAAAAAGCGTTCATGTCCACAGTCTGGTGTCAATAATTTTTATTCAATCTGATAGTAAAATATTTACTGTGTACCAGTATTTTTTATTCTTATGGGCAGTCAAGGTGGAGAATCAATGATATGAAGAGTGTTCCCTCAATTTCTGCACTTATTTACCTAGTTATATTTTGTTTACTACTTTTTTTGTTTTTTTCCTTTACTTATAATACCTAGCAGCTTTCTATCTCTGTATATTTCTAAGTCTATTCTTCTCTGTCAAATTACCAACTTCATTTGGGAAAATGTTAGATATGTGCTGTCTGGAGTCCACCTCAAAGTTGTTATATCAGAAACTCTGGGGGGAAGATCACAATCATCTGTGTTTACAAGATCTTCAAAGAATTCTGATACCTGCTACAGTTTTAGTATTTCTGTTCTACCTTATTTTGGGGGGTGATTCTTAGGGTTTGAGTAGTTGTGTGTTCCTCTCATTTTCCCAAAACAAAAGCAAAAACATATCTAGAGATTCTGAATTTCCTTACCTGAATCCTAGAACTGAGGTTTTTCCTGTTTTTTATGTCATTATTTCATTTTTATTTTTATTGGCTCCTTTCTTCTGCTTTGCTGAGTCTTCAGTTGTTTGAGTGTTTATTAATATTCTTTAGCATCATACACATTATGATTATGATTTTTTCTCTAAACTGACTTCTTGCTTTCTACATGTATTAATACAACTTATTCTTGTTTCTTGGATGAAAATACAGATTTGTTTAATCAGGGATAATAGATATTAAAATGGTTGACATTGTAATTTTATTGAATTATGTTCAGAATATGTCAGGATTCTTATACATTTCTAAGTTGTTTAAACTTTCTTTGTAGCTCTGTATAGATAATGTTAACTTTTGCAACTGCCTCCTAAGTATTTTTAAAAAGCTATGATCTCTGTTTTAAGAATATATGCATATATATGAGTGCATATATATATACATATTCTATGTTATAAATTATAAATTTGCATGCAATATTCTTTGGTTCATAGTGATTCATGATACAATTTTTTCATGAACTCTAAGTCTTGCTATTATCTAAAAATTTTTCATATAAAATTATTGTACCTTGAATTTAGTTTCTGCTTTTAATATTTTGATTCCTGTTTCTTTTCTTTGCATCATGAGGTATGTCTTTGCCCTTCTTATTTCCCGTAACACGTTCAGAGCACTTACTTTTAGTTTAGTTTTAGATGCATTTCTAGAACATAACATCTAGTAGTGTCTTCTGTTATAATACCACGTATCTTTATTCATCAGACCTCTTTCCAAAAGCTACTTCATCTCACTCTAGCCCTAGGTGCAATGACCAGCTTATTTATAACATTTGGGATGCAAGCTTATATCATTTTCCTGCAACAATAACATGACAATGACTTTAACTGTGTCTCTCCCTTTCCACCCTAAAGTTTCTCTGATGTCACAGACAATCCTAGTAATTAATCCAATTAATGTTCACAGCTGTGTGATCCAAAAGTAAAGAAAAGATAAAATAGTATTGGGGAGCCCTTGAACAATTAAATTGGGAGCTTATAGAAAAAGTTGCTTCTTTCTTGCTGAAAAAGACAGTTTGGAGATGTATTTCATAATCACGTGACCCTAGCAGAGGCCAGCTTCATAGGACAATCCTACATTAACTCCCCTTCCTTTCTTGTGGCATTCTTCATCCCTCACTCGTGGCTCCTAGTCACATTCCTGAATGAGCTGCTCACTCAAGGAATCTCAAGCTTTGCTATTGCTATTAGAATGCAGGCTAAGACTCCACGTGGATCTCCTGTCACCTACAACTCTGCCCACACTTGCACTGTCGCCTCCAGCACATCACACTCATTTTAGCCTCTATGTACTCACTTTCTCTACCTCCTCCATCTTTCCTCAGTTCTTGCAATATTGTCCTTGCTCAGGTGTGAGTTCCAATCCTGTTTTCCCAGACAGCCTCTGTAAGCACTGTGACCAGGAGGCCCCTGTCCATCCTCACACTCCCCTCAGTCCACTTTTCCCCTTCAATTTTATGAAATGACATAGTGCTTCTTTCTCCCCATTAGAGTGCAAACACAATAAAATCGGAGGCTCTGGCTATAACCGTGTTTTATCCAAAGCAGTTGGAAATGTTTGTACTGAAGTACTTGTTGGATCAATAAACAAGAAAATTTTTCTTTTAATAAAAAGGTGGTCATTTTCATAGGTTTTGATGTTGCATGTATAGTCTTAAATTCATTATCTATGTTATGATTTGTTTTAAAGTTATTTTTCTTTTCTATATTGTTTCTGTTCAAATATTTCTTCTGATAACTTGAGAGGACTTTTCTTATTCTGCCTTATGATTACTCAGATAATATTTAGTAATATATGTCAGCCCATGTTTCTTGGTTTCCTATATTATACATTATCCATTGGCTTACTGCAAAAAACAAAAATCAGAAAATAGGCACACACACTTCACTTCTTCCAGGCTTTCATGATATTAGCTCACTGTATTGTGGTTTTTCTTTTATTCTGATATTAACCATATATCTAAAAAAAAAATCTATCTGCTATTTGTGATTTGTGGCTCATTTCCCTGGAGGAGGAAAATAGATTTGTACAAATGTTCTATGTGATCTTGAAAACAAGGTGTTATTTTTTTAATGTACAAAGTGTGAAATATATTTAATTAATGAACCTTTAAATTATATTATGAGTATTTTTCATAGGTTCATTTCTTCCTATCTGGTTTTTCAAATTGTTATTTTTTCTAGGTATTTTTCCTGACCTAACCTGTGATACTAAGTACATTACAATCTTTTTTAATATGTGTTTTATAAATTTAAATGACTCTTCATGATTTTTAATGTTTTTATGCCTTGATTTAATTTTCTTTATTAAGAATTTGATGCTTTCTTCTGTTAATTAGGCTCATTTGATTGGCATTTTTTCTTAATATTTGAAATTCTTCGTCTACCTTTTAGATTTTATTAAATTATTGCATTGGAATTTTGATTCTTATTGGTGCAGTGCTGAATTTGTTAATCTGGACATTTTAATAGTTTTCCTCATTTTATGTATTATTCTATTGCTTTTCTATATTGCCTCTCTCTTCTCCCATCTCACCAAAGCAGAAAAGAAAGTCTAATATGATTTGACAAAGTCCAGTTAAACAAAGATGTTAGTAAGGATAATTCCTTTTAGGGACTCTACATTCTTTCACTTCTATCCCATGCAGATTCTGTATTAAAATTAGCCTACCACTGCTTCTCAAGAGTAAGAGGCTTCTTATAAGTCAACTCTGTAGAAAAACTGCACTGAGATGTTTTAACAAATTCTATGCTCTACTGTTGAGAAACATTTCTTTCTCTTCAAATAGTTTATCCATCTATTATATTTCACTGAATTTAAAAAGTTTAACTGAAAGAAAGAAAGAAAGTGATAAACTGGGAACATACCCAATGTGGATAAGTGGGATGAGGGAGGAGACAAGGCTTGTTTCTGGTTTGGGTCTCATCTGCCACTTTCTCAGGTTTTTTTTCACAAAATCATTCAACTAAGCTCATTAGAAACCCACATGCCCTTGAAAAATGATTTTCCCCCTTTCTATGAATCTTTGCACAATATGATGTGACTGAAATTGCATTTTTCCATTTCTTCTTGTACCCTTAAGAATTTCATGATCAGAAGTAGTAATTGAACAAGATTGAGCATTTCCTGAGTTATCTAGCAGTTGCTAGCAAAATTTATCAATAACTTACTCTAAAATTTTTAATCTTATACTACATTAGAGAAATAATATTTTCAAAGCACAATGGCATTTTGTGCTTTGAAATGCTGTGCTGGACTCTCCTTTTTTGCAACGCAGAAATGAGAATAGTATTCTGACCTTTGTGTTTGTAGGTTTCAGTTGCAAGTCAAAAGTCAAACTTTATCCATATAAATGCAATATTCAAATGAAATAATATTCTAATTCATCCATCCATCATGTAATAAAACAAATTCAATTTTCATAAGAAGCATTTTAAGGTCAGTGTATAATCTTATCTCAGAGCTCATTCATCTGGTTTAAAAAAAAGATAGCTATGAAATAGTGTCTTCACAATACTGTTCTCCTCACCTTGATTCTTTCTTAACTGTCAAGCGTTTTTTTAATTGACCTTGAAACAATCCTGACCAATATTAATTACAAGTGAGATATCCACATCTGGAACTTGAGGAAAGGATAAACATAGTCCAAAATGTTGTCAATCTAAAAGCTAAATCTGGTCAAAGAACTAAATACCGATTAAACCTCAAGCTAGATAAGGATTAGATTTTTCTGAATTTAGTAATATGAAGTTCATTAGTGAACAGCAAAAGCCATTTCCAAAGAGAGATAGTATAAATGCTAGATTGGAGAGTGCTGAGAAGAAAATTGGAGAAAAAAATACTATGAGAATATAAGCAACTCTATCAAGAATTTTGGATGTAAAGTTGATGAATAAAGGAATTGAGGTATTACTCTCATTAGTTTTAAGATAAATGTACACCTTGTCATAAGAAATTAAATATTTTATACATATTTGAACCATATAAACATGTATTTCAACATTTTTGATACTGTTTCACAAATGGAGAGAAGCACCAAACTTTCAAACAATTACTTTTAAATACACAAGCCTACTATTAATTGAGAAATATTAGAGAGGAAAGAGAAATAAAACTGTATAACTTTTAAAAAATAAAAGCAATAGATCTTCATATAACAGAAACTTCAAATAATGCAAAATCTGTAAGATTCTTAAATCTGGGGTGGTAACTTTTTACATTAATGTCACTTTTTAAGGTGACACCAAATTCTCCAGCCCCCTGATATTATTATTCAAGTAAAACTTTATCTAATTTAACATTTGATACATTACATTAACTTACATTATTTATAAACAGAAGCTGCCCTGCTTAGCCCTAGCCAATATGCATAATACACATACAGAAGTTAACAGCGCATTGCACAAGAAACATGAGCTGTCCCAACACCCAAGCGAGGCCTCTGCAGGCTGACAATAAGAGAATTTTCATGAGATTTATTCCCCCTCAAATAGTGGCAGCGCTAAACCTACCTAGTCACTTATCTTTGCTCCATACTACTGTTTCAATCCATATTTTTAGATTTTGCTTTGTTTTGCAACCTTTCTTTTAGCTATTTTCTATAGTTCATGCATGCATGGCGTGTGTGTGTGTGTGTGTTGTGTGTGTGCACTATGCATGTGCATACTAGCATGTGAGGATTTAATGTATATTCTCTTGTATGTCTAGTAATAATATGTTTACAACCATGCTAATTGAGTACTAGAAGACTTTTGTTTAAAGTAAGGCAAGGAGCTTAGTGCTTACCAGAATCCTTCACAAGCTCTGATGGAAAAAATAAATTCACAGGAAAAAAGTGAAGCAAATAATGTGCTTTTGCTGTTGTGTTTGACAGAAATGAGTCCAAAGAAATGTGACTGTTAACTGCAACACCAGGTGAATAATGTTAATGACTATACTAGATTAATGTTACTAAACTTGCTGGGTCATGCTTATGTTAATAACTAGCCTAGGTTTTTGTCTCTTATTTTTTCTGCATTTCAGCAAAAATAAACATCTATCTCTCTCAAACATATTTTGAATGAGTGAAGTGGTGTCTATTAGAATAAGTCATTTATCTGGACTTATTCTAATGGTAAGGTTTTCTGGACCATAAGTGGGCATCACACATCATACATGCACCTAAGAAATATTCCACAAAGTTTTTAAAGAGCAAACTAAAATTTTATTTAATAGTTTTGGCCTGCATTATGTAAAATGTGATTGACTGCCAAGATGACTGCTTATCATTTGATTGTTTTTTTTCAATTTTTTTATTTTGAAAAGAATAAAACCAAGTGATAAAGAAAACAAAACAGGGTCATTCAAAACAAAAGGATGTACATAGCACATGATTAAACCCACAATACAAGGTGATCTACAATGGTTACTATGATGTCTCTTGTTATCTTCAATAGAATTGTCTGCATCATCAGGCATAGTAAAATTGAACATAGCAGTACAGAACAAAATCAACAAAACAAAGCATTGAAGACATTATAGGACTTCAAAAGCAGGTAATAGTCAAACCAGGATGGGTATCCTAGTGAATCTTATTGTCTTCAGAGTAGTTAGCTATACACTCAGAATTGATACTATCACACATAACAAATTTGAATAAAATCAGTCAAGACAAGACAGCAATCTAACAAACCAGATTCAAATAAGATCAGTCATAATAAGACAATGTGAGTAATAAAGGGCTTCATATTAAGTTAATAGGAAATTAAAGATGGTTACTGTAGTAACCATCCTGCTTTTTTTGGAATAGCTGTCTGTGTCCTTAAATCTAGTACAAGTAGATAGACTGGAACAGAATCAAACCAAACTAAACAGAGCAATGAGAACAATGTGGGCTTTAAATCATGATACAAGATTTAACAATGTCCTCTGCCTTCCCTTTTTAGGCAATTCCACCCCTTTCACTTTCACAGGGTGCATTGTACATTTTGGATCCCACTAACTCCTTTAGTTTTTAAATTAGGGAGGCAACCCATATTTACCTAAGTGGTTCTAAACCTTTTTACCCCTGAGCTTGATCTTAAATTGTATTCTTTTACCTACAAAAGCCTCAAGGTTTTCCTTCCTTATAGCTGAGTAGTTCTCCACTACACAAAAGTGTCATGTCTTTCCAACTTACCTGCAGCTACTGGATGAATTACCCCTATTTCTCTCTGGTTCCCTGTCACATAGAGCATTATTTTCTCATCTTTGACTTTTAGTCCATAAACCCTCTTTCAGGGTGATTATATTTCCTATACAGAGCATGTCAATGGACCCTATCTCCTTATCTACTCTGCCTGTTTCTTTTTGTTAATGTATCAAAGCCAATTATGTTAGTGATTATAGCCAACTTTCTCTGCCTCATCTCTGCTATGCTATTTTTCTGCTATTGGTTGTCTACTTTTCCCCTTCATTCCACTGTCTGCCCCATTCATTGAGGCCTCTCTGCGACTGTTCCTAAAACCCTGTTGTTGTTTTTTCTCTCTCTCTCTAGAATGTAATTCAGTATTTTTTGTAGGGTTGGATTAGTGTTCATGAACTCCCCCAGTTCCTCTTTGTCATCTTGTTTCTCCATTAATTCTGAGAGATACTTTTGCAAGGTACATCAATCTGGGTTGGGGGTTATTTTCTTTCAGGGTTTGTAATACTTTGCTCGAAGCTCTTCTTGATTTGATGGTTTGTGTCAAGAAGTCTATCATGATTTTGATGGGTTTTCCTTTCTAGGTGATCTGTTTCTTTTCTCTGACAGCTTTTAATATTCTGTTCTTGTGTCGAATTTCTGGGATTTTAATTATTATATGTATGGGTGAAGGTCTGTTTTGATTGTAGCTGGCTGGAGATCTGTATGCCTCATATATCTGAATATCATTTCCTTTTCCTATGCTTGGGAAGTTTTCTTTAATTATTTCTGTGAATAGCCTTTGTATTTCATTTGTGTTTACTCCTGCTTCTTCACTCATATTTTTTATTCTTAAGTTATAGATCCTCTTGTCATCTTCTAGCCTTTGTATTGTTGTTTCCTGGCTCCTTGTTATTTTTTATAGATCTTTCCTTTCACAATCACAAGTTGTAAACCTGTCTTCAAGGTTTGATAGTCTTTCTTTCAAGCAGTTTTGCCAGCTTTCAATGGAGTTTTTAACTTCCTGGTAATCTCTTTGAATCTGTTTCATGTAGTCTAGATTTTTTTTATATTCTTCATCGAAGGTTTCCCTCCCTTTTCTGCTCTCTTCCACTCTTTCATCTGTGTCTTCTTGAGAGGTGCTTAGCATTTCTTTTATTAATCTTCTTATATCTTGCTTTACTTATATTAGTATTTTTTTTCTGAGTTTTTCTGCAGTGTCACAAAGATATTTCTTTATGTCAGATGATGTTGCTTCTGGTACTGCAGGTGTACTGCCCTTGATCTCTTCTATGTTTACCTCTTCTGGACCAATATTATTTGGGTTGGAGGCTGGAGACTTCCTTTTGTTTCTTTCTCTTGTCATGTTTCTGGTTTCTTCCAGACAAGTGTATAGTAGAGGTCCCAGGCCCTTTCTGAATTGTTTATGATTACTCCGTAGCATATAGGCTAGGGATTGCTGCCCTCTCCAGTCTGCTGTTGACCACTGAGGTACAAGCAGGGGCAGTGCAGGCTGGACCCTCCTCTCCGAGCCAGTCAACCACTGGGGTTTTTCACCATGTTAGTGTGCCCCACAGTGACAGAACTGGTTCAGGACAGCTTCAGGGGCAACTTTGTCCCTGGCTATTGGATCTCACACAGCAGCAGGACCCAGTCCGAGCAATTCCCACCAATATGCTCTGTGCCAGAAGCAGCCAACTGAAGCTGCTATAGTTCAGGCTTGTCCTGCCTGATTCCAAAATGTCACCCAGCTGATCTCTCCCTCCCATGGGAGGACCAAATTCTGAGCACTCACCATGGGCTGGTGCAGATCTCCATCCAGCTCTGTTCTCTGTTGCGATACATTACCCCGCCGAGGTCCTCAGGCTTGCCAACCACCGACTTCACTGCGACCATGAGTCCTCAGACTCCAGTGGCACCTAGCACACCATGGGACCGGCTCTGGAAAGAGTGCATCTGGCTCCAGCCTTCCATCCACAGTTTTCTTTTCTTTTTTCATTTTCTTTTTCCTTAGTTTCTTCCTGGCTCTGGTCTCCCTTCGTCTGATCTTCTCCATGATGTTAAAGTCTAGCGTCAGAGCTGTTTCTCTCAGAGAGGCTCCTTACCTTGCTGCTTATCAATCCTCCATCTTCCCAGCTCCTTCCTATCATTTGCTTGTTAATCCCACTTTTCACATGGCGTACTGTGTAAATGTACTTTCTCTAAGAATAGGATTTATTCTTCTTGAATTATGAAGAATTGATTTAGATTTTCTCTATAATTGATTTAGATTTTCTCTATCAATAAAAATTTTCTTTAAATTTTTAAGTGGACTTCAATTTGTTTTCTCAAAGGTGTGGAAAATATACGTTAGAGAAAATATTGAAACTAGAAATCAAACAAAGAAATTAAAATCATTATTTTATTGTTTTTCCATATAAATGGTGTGGAAGCCCAGAATTCATGTATCCCAGACAAGCACTCTGCCATTGGGTTAAACCTGCACTCCCGCTTTATTTTTTATTTTGAGAAAAGGTCTTGCCAAGTGGCCCAGCCTGGTCTCATACTTGCTCTTGACTCAGCCTTTTGAGTAACTGAGATTACAGATGTGTATCATTCAGCTTTTGTTCATGAAACCAAAAAATACACATATTTAACCCCAAAAGCAAAAATTTCCTTTATCTTACTTTTTTGAGTTTTGCTTCTGTTCTGTAGAATTAACTAATGCTGATAGATTATTTTAATTGCTTCTCTGCATTTGGGCTAAGATCAAGTGTAGTATCCTTATCAGTTTAATAGATAATTTTTAAAATTCTGTTATCATGTATCACATATAAACATGCATTGCTTACTTGTTTATATATGTTGCCTAAATAAATGAAATGAGTTAAAAGAGAGTAATATATTTTAGAAAATTTGAGGATATTTTTGATTGATGGTTAATATATAATAATATGGATTAACTCGTATTTAATCATTCTATACTTGATATTTTTAGTTACTTTTAGTTTAACTACTAAAAATGATGCCACTATTAACATATGTTTACATATATTTTTCTTGTTATGTGTGTTTCATAGTAAAGAACTGGGGATGGAGAATATTGAGATCAACAGGTATAAATTATGCACTGTATGAAGTTTTTTTTCAAAGTTACCACCAATAAAATCTAGAACTTATCTGAGTTCTAATACTTAACCAGCACCATCAAAGGTTCCATGACTGTTTCAAAGGGTTCTTCCTTTTATTGGTAACGGAAAGGATTTATATATCCACTATTAATTTTATTATCTTAGCATTCAAATCCTCTATCATTTCAGTTGGTAGACTATAAATAGATTCCTTAATCAGGTGTGTTAAACTCTTTCATTATAACTATAGATTCAAATTCCAAATAATTGCCCCTATATTCTATCCATTTTATCCATTTTGTATTTATGCATTTATTCATTTATGAAACCACTTAATTGGTTTCTCACTATTTTAATAGAAAGTTTTAATTCATTCACTTTTATTATGATTAATGATTTCAGTAATTAATGATTAATGGTTTCAGTAATTTATTATGAGTCATGATTTTATTAT
The DNA here is from genome assembly GCA_004027455.1 of Hydrochoerus hydrochaeris. Taxonomy (NCBI): domain Eukaryota; kingdom Metazoa; phylum Chordata; class Mammalia; order Rodentia; family Hydrochaeridae; genus Hydrochoerus; species Hydrochoerus hydrochaeris. The sequence continues at coordinate 562,488 of PVLA01000086.1, read as the reverse complement.
GATCAATTTCTTTCATCTCTTTTTATTTTATTCTATTTTTGTACCTCTTTATATTCTGTGGTAATGCCAATCATAATTCTGAAAAACACAACCCTAAATGCCATACACATATTTACAGATTGTGGAAGCTAGCCAGATCTTAGGGACTAACTCCATGCAATTGCCTATCAACTATTCATTAAAATATTTATTCTTTTTTTAGGATTCTTTTTTTTCACTCTTTTTCTTTTTTTTCCCCCCCTCATTTTAAAGTTTTAGCATTAGTTTTTTCAATTTGTGTTGTTTCTTCTGAACATGTAATGAATAAAACTGATTCAAATCTTATGTTTGTGCAGCTTACACTCTCATAAGACAGAGCCAAGCAATGAGGAAGACAATAAAGACCTCTGCAAACCACGAAGTATGTTAGAGGGTGCTAAACACTATGAAATAATGCAAGAGTGAGGAATACGGAAAACAAGAAAGAGGGCAAGTTTAAATAGTTTCTCAAAGGAGGTTCAACACATTCATCTGGAGAAAAGCTTCCCAAGAAGAGAAAATAAGTGCAAAATCTCTCAGCTGGAGCAGATCTAGCATATTCAGATGGAAGCAATGAGCCCATTGGCCAGGGAAAAGAGAAAGGAAAGTGACAGGGAATGAGGTCAAGTAGGAAACAAGAAGCCTGAGTATTTTAGGATACTCTATTTCAGTGAATTTAAATTTCCGTTTAAGAGCTGAATTTGTGTGAAGTATTAATCTATATTTGTTTTTCAGAACTACATTTCACTTTGACCACTACACTGTGTGTAAATTGTTGTATTTTAATGAGCATATCAACCACACATGTGGGCCTGAACCCTACAGTATTTATGCAAACACACTACCAGTCTATTCAGTCACTAAATTAAATTCTCATAATTTTTCTACATATCTATTTGACACTTTTAGGCAGATAGTATAAGTTTCAGTGGTAACTATGTAAAATGTAACTGACCATCACATTCAAATATTATTATCAAAATTGTGAGAAATTGTTTCCAGTTTAAAAATAAAGTAAGGGAAAATTAAATTTTACATTAAAATATTTTAGCATAATACTGGCATAGACTCAAATGGAAATGAAAAAGCTAGTACTGCAACCAAAATAGTAGGGGAAAAAAGACTAGAAAAAATGTACATCACAAATTTCAGTGATGCCAACTGCAATTCACTGCATCACAGTAAAATAAAAAGTGCTATTAGAGAACACTAAAGAATGTTTGGTATAACTAAAACATGTAAGTCTTTTTTAAACTATGGATTTTATGAAATATAAGTGCAGATCAACTCATTCACATGAAAATTTAGTGTTCAAATTGAAATGTGCTTTTCATGTAGAATACACTGTTTTCAAAGATTTGGTACAAATAAAAATACAAAAATTATGTTTTAATTTTAGATTGATCCCATGCAAGAAGTAATAATTTTGATACATTTGATTATATGAAAGGTTACTGTTAATTTCTCACTTCTTTTGGCTTTTTCATGCAGTTAGAAAAATTAAAAGTCCCTGCATAGCTTGCATTGCATTTCCTTTGGAGACTACTGGTCTAGATCACTGGGAAAAGGTCAGGCTGCTTTATTTAGGGATGTCCTACTTAAAGCAAGATAGTTAGCATTCCTGGCACCTGGATACTAACGCCAGTAGAAATTCCCTGTCCTTGCAACAGCCAATAATTTGCCCACTTCTAGTTGATAACCACTGTTAGTACTGAAATGTATCACAATTTTCACAGCTAGAAACCACAAGCAGAATATACTCAGTTTAAAACTGTTTCAGGACTTTTAATCCAGAGGAAAATGCAACCAGAGTGCTTGAGGAAAGAACTGGCTTTGGTTGAAGCCATTCCTTTACCAATTATATGTATAATTTTTCCATGCCTCTTTGCTTGTAAATATTGACCAAAAATTTGAAGATTTTTAGGATATGCTAAGATCTGCTCTTAATTCTATATGTAGTTTAGGTTAGAAACGGCTCTCTTTGTTTATTTTTTTCTTCATCAGTCTAATTCTATTCAACTTTTTTGTCATCAAAAAGTGACAAGAAAAAAATAAAAATAAGCAAAAAGTATTTTGGGGCCTGGAGCATAGCTCTGTCGTCCTGTATATTAATCAAAGAAAATCTTGCAAAAATATTTTCTCAAAATGCCTCTATTAGGTTTTGTCACCATGCAACCCTGTACCATCACGACATTGCTCTCTTAGTGGCTTTTTTGTAAGAGAAAATATTGCTGAATGTGCTCCATGTACTATATTAGTTGCTCAAGTTTTTAACTACTAATTATGAGTATTGTTATAACTTGTGTCTAGATGCCCTTCCAAAAGCCTCAGCCATACAGCTTTTTCAAAGATGGCAGAATATAGCGTGTGATTCTGGGATTAAGGGTTTGTGAATACTATAACTGTTCTAGGGCAGGTAGCCTGCATATAACATAAGGGAAAAACAGAGACTTTCTTCTCTCTCTTGTTGCTTTTACTGTCTTCCACTGCTATGAAATGTTGCCCCTTTGCCATGTCCCACCCTCCCTTGAAGCCAGAGAATTATGGACTGAAACCTCTACAAACTATGAGCTAAATAAACCTTTCCCCCTTTAATTTTAGATGTCAAGTATTTTGTCTTAGAAATAAGAGAAAAATGACTAAGACAGGGTATATAACTATATTACAATTTTTATATTGTCTAGTACCAGTCACAATACTAACTTATGCTGCTTCTCTATTGGTAGATGAAAGAATTTAAGGAGAAAATCATGCCAAATGCCAAAAAAATTTGTTCCCTATTTTGAACAGAGTGTGTCTTCCTCCTGTATTATTTTATTGGCTAGAACTTCCCAAGAAGTAGTTACTGATAAAGAGGAAAAAAATAACCTTGATTAACTCCTCACTTTAAATAGAGGGTGCTTAAGGCCAACCTGCTAAAGATGAAATTCTGCTCACAAATATGTCTTATTAAGCCTGCTTAAATTTTCCAATTTTAAAATAATTGCTATGGGTTTATACTCTCTCATTCATCAGAGCACTCACCTTTTCTTTTTACTTTACATCTGATCAGTCCGTCTTTATGTGTATTATTGGTCTCCAAATGAAGCTGAAGTTTTTTCTTATCTTATTGACATATGAATTAATTGTGAGAAATGACTTTGGCATGAGGACTAGCTTGGTTTCAAAGTAGTTTTGTTGATACTATTAGTATAAATGTACACAGAAAAAGCTAAAAGACTTTTTAAAAATAATCAAAATCAAAATAAGCAAAACTGAAATTCAGACCTCACATAAAAACTTTTACATGTGATCTAAAATCTCTCTCTCCCTCTCTCTCTCTCTGCCTCTCTTCTTTGCACCCTGATTATCTCCTCTCATCAGTACAGGTGTGTGTGTGTGTGTGTGTGTGTGTGTGTATCATAGTTAACTGATTGTGTCAACCTGAGTAAGATAGCCCCAATTTAATTGCATCAACATAGTCTTGAGTGTGGCTGAGAGGATTTACTAAAGACAGAAAACCCTCCCTAAGGCAGTTTGTCATTTGACAGGTAAAAAGGGGAAATGAAGATGGATGAAGACTGATTTCTGTTTCGTTAGAGGAGCTCCATCTCCAACTTTACACTTTTGAATGCCATGTTCTGTCCTCTAGCCTATGACCCATCACTTATTGATGTATTTCCAAAGATAAGATTATGCAAAATTTATAGAATGCAAAAGATATACATGTTGAATTATTATGTTAAAAGTGGGTTTTCCACCCATCAAAATGTTATTACTGCATTGACATCTTGCTTTAATCTTTAAACATAGAAAACTGAATACTTCTATTTTCAGAAGAAATAGGCTTTTGTCTTAAATTTACATAAGGAAACTTTTTTTTAATCTTTAAAATTTAAATGTTTTTGTCAGGAAAAATCTATTCCTAACTTTGTTTTCACTGAATCTGCCTAGAATATAGAATATATTTATCAATCTGCTATGCAAATATTTGAAAAAATCATTGAATTTTATCTTTTATTTAAATTCATTGATTTACTTGTTCTATTCTCTTTCAGACTTACTTGTTATTTACAGATTAATCCATCCACATCTACATTTTTTATCTTTTACTTTATATCTTTCCTTTTAAATTATTTATCCTCTTCTCAAAATGACCCCCACATCCAGTAATTTTTTATTTCTAAAAATATGAATTTTATTTCTATTGTTGTGTTTGAAGCTAAATTTTTGTTCCATCATCATACTTTTTTATAATTTTCCTAATTTTTTTCTTTCTTGTTTCCTAGTGAATCCCTCCTTCTCTTTTAAAGAATCAATGCTTTTTTAAAGAACCAGCCTTGTCCTCTGAAAATGCTATAAGTTTGTCTAAAAATAACTTCTACATCCCTCCGTGCATTGTTTACAGAAAGATGTTCCTCCTCTGAAGCTTCCAGAGGTGGCTACCCTTCCCCTGATCTTTGACAGCTTCCTGGCAATGTGAGTAGGTAGGTTTCTGTTTGCTCTCTTTGAGTGAAGCAAACAGCTATGGTTAAATTCCTTGTCCTTCCCCAAGTGTAAATATACTTGAATTATCTGCAGAATCTTTCTCAGGTCACAGATGACTGAAAGCTTGATTTGGTTCATGGTCGACTGGCTTCACAATTTCTAGCAGTTTTTGGACCTGTAAAACTCTTTAAGAATTTTCACTGCTTAGATCTCTGTCAATGGGAACTCAGGGAAACTTTTTTCCATAGAAAGAATAATCATAGCACAAACTATGATATGATACCATCTTCCCCATATCTTCCTCTTTCCTGTATACAGAACGCTTTGTATTTGAGGCTGGGAGAAAAGGAGGCTGTATCTCTGAATATACGTATCTCTGTAACTTCCGCTGTTTATCTAATCTGCAGTTTAATTGCAGTTGCTATGTCTGGGGAGACACTGGAAGCAATAAATTAAAGATTTTTGTGAAGTAAAGTTGAGCCAAAAGTAGAGGCTTCTTTTTAAAAAATACCATTTTGTCTTTTTTTTTTTTTTTACAAATAAGCCACAGAAGTGTTAATAGACTGTACACCTTACCTATTTAAAATGACTTTTCTAAAATATGTTAAAAGCCATCAGTTTTCTGTCTAGAAGGAAACAGGCTTTCCCTTCTTTATTTTAGAATGTTCTAAAGCTTGTATTAGAAAGAAAAAAATACAGTAGCATTCATCTGACTCTGAAATATTTTCTTAGGTAAGTCTAAAATAATATTAGAGATATATTTACTTCCTATTTCCTCTAACTTTCCAACACATAAGTTTATGGAAAATTATAGAATTTTAGATTTGAAAAACTGTTCCCAGGCCATATTGCCCAAAGGCAAAAAAGGAAACTGAGAAACAGAAAAAAAAATGATTTGTATCAAATTAAGATACCTGAAAAACTGACAAATATAAGTTTGGGCAATTCCTCTGAAACGAACAATGCCTCCCATCTGCATGTTTCTATAGAGGGTAAGACTTTCCTTTCATAGAGAAGGAGACCTTGCTTGCTTTTTTATTTTAAAGAAAAAAAAACAATAAAAACAATGGCACAAAATTTCAAAATAAGATTATAGAAGAGTAACAAATACATTGTATATGGTTATCTTCACTGTAGTTGCTCATATTGCATGATTCAGGCATGAAAAATTGATCAAACAATATAGGCACAAACATTTCTTTTTAATGAATTAATAACAACTAGTATTATAATTCTCTTAGCTATTTTATATATATACATATATACTAAAGTATGCATACATATATATGTATGTATGTATATATATGTAGTGAAAAGAAAGGTATATATATATATATACATATATATAGCAAATAGTAGTATAATTATCTTAATTAAGATAAATAGTAGTATAATTATATTAATTATCTTAATTATTTTGTACATATATTTTTTTCCTTTTTCCTTCTTCCTTTTCTCCTTTCATCCCAGTTTCTCTTTACTTTTAAAGTTTTATCCCATTTCACAATATTTATTGTACATTTTTTATCTTATTTATTTATGCAGTTTATTATACTACGGATACAATATGATGTTTAAACATTCAAGACTGATTTATTTCACTTGTGAATGTGGTCTCAAGTTGCATCCATTTCCCTATAAGTGTCTCAAGCCTATGCTTCTTTGGAGCTGAGTAGTAATATAAAGTAACATATATTTTTTTAATCCACTCCTCAGTTGATGGGCATTTGAGTTGTTTCCAAGATTCAGCCATTACAAATTGTGCTGTTATAAACATGGGTGCACATAGATCATTATGCTATGATGTTTTTAATTTTTCTGGGAAAACACCCAGAAGGGAAAAAGTTGGGTGAAATGGAACCTTTATTCAAAGCTTTTTGAGGAATCTCCACACTGATTTCCATAGTGATTGCCCCAGCCTACATTCCCACCAACAGTGGAGAAAAGTTCCTTTTTCCTCTCAGCCCCTCCAGCGTTTGTCATTTGTTGATATCTTGATGATAACCATTGTTACTAAGGTGTGATGTTTTCAGAGTATTCTACACCACATCATCAGAATACACATTCTTCTCATTTTATATATGGGTAGTTCTCTAAAATAGATCATATACAAGCTCACATAACATGCTGAAGTAAATGCAGAAGAACCAAAATTATCCTATGCACATTATCTGACCATAATTCAATGAAATTGGAAATTAATGGCAAAAGAAACAGCAAAAACTCCACAAACACATGGAAATTAAATTACACCCTCCTAAACAACCAGTGGGTCACAGATAAAATAAAGGAAAAATTTTAAAAAATTTACCACTAAATAAGAATGAAGATACAACTTACTAGAATTTTTGCGATGAAGGCAACCTAAAAAGGAAATTTATAGTGGTGAATTCTCACATCAGGAAAAAAAACAAGGACAAATAACCTAATATCACACCTCAAAATTCCAGAAAAAGAAGAGAAAGACAAACTCAAAGCCTGTACAAGGGAGGAAACTGTAAAGATCAGAGCAAAAATTAACACAATGCAGATCAAGAAAACAACACAAAGAGTTAAGGAATTGAAGAGTTGGCTCTTTGGAAGAATAAATAACATAGATAAACCTTATTTAAAAAGGAAAGAAAAAACTCAAACTCGTGCACTGAAAAATGAAAAGGATGAAATCACTACAGATCCTGTGAAAATCCAAAAGATCATCAATACCTACATCAATATTTACTTTCATAAGATAGAAAACACAGAAGAAATGGACAGATTCCTTGATATGTATGCATTGCCAAAGCTGAATCAAGCAAATGTAAAAATTCTGAATAACCCAATATCGATACATGAGATCAAAAATGTAATTAAAAACTTACCAACAAAGAAAATTACAGGACCTAATTCATTTACTTCTGAATTCTCAAGGTATTTAGAGAAGATTTAATCTCAATACTCCTCAAATTCTTGAAAGTGAAGCAATACTTCCTCTCACTCCTGGAGACAAGTATTATCCTGATACCAAAACAAGAGAAAAACAAACGAACAAAAAAATAAATAAATAAGGGAAAGACTCAACCCAAAAAGAGAACTATAGGCCAGTCTCCCTAATGATCATAGATGCAAAATACTCAATAAGATACTAACAAACAATGCAATAAATTATTAAGAATATAATGTACAATGACCAAGTGGGATTCATCCCAGGAATGTAGCGATGGTTCAACATGTAATACATTATATCAACAGAGCCAAAGACAAAAATCATATGTTCATCTCAATAGATGCAGAAAAACTTTCGATAAAGTCCAGCACTCATTCATGATAAAAGCCCCACAGAAAATCAGAACAGATGGTCTCTACCTCCATCTAATAAAAGCCATGTATGTATGACAAACCAACAGCCAACATCACACTAAATGCACAAAATCCGAAAGCTTTCACTCAAAAATCAAGAAGACAAAGATGTCTACTACAAGAGAGAGAAAAATGAAAGGAATAACCATAGGGAAGAAATAAGTTAAACTATCATTTTTTGCAGATGACATGATACTTTACATGGAAGACCCCAAAAACTCTACTAAAAAACTCCTAAAGTTAATAACCAAATTTACTAGAATAGGTGGATACCAAGGCACCAGTCAAAAATCAATAAATAACTTTCCTGTACATAAACAAAAAAACTCACTGAGAGAGAAATTAGGGAAACCACACCTTTCATAATAGTATCCAGAAAAATGAAATACTTAGGAATGAGTCTAACAAAGGAAGTAGAGGGTTTATATATTGAAAATTGTAGTACTCTGGTAAAGGAGATGGTAGAAGATATCAGAAAATGAAAGATATCTCTTGCTCATGTGTAGGTAGAATCAACATAGTAAAAATGGCTATATCCCCACAATTGTTACACAGATTTAATGCAATCCCTATTAAAATACCATTAACATACCTAACAGAACTACAAAAGACATTCTTAAAATTCATCTGGAAGCAGAAGAGACCTAGAATAGCAAAGATAATCCTGAGTGATAAAGGCAAGGCAGGAGACACCACAAATCCCTGACTTGAAATTGTACTATAAAACTACTGTGATAAGACCTTGGCTGTCTGTAGCAACAACTGGAAGAACATTACAACCGTCACTACAGCTGTCAGTTCCTGCTTCTACAGACTGTTAGAGGATGTCTTGGCAGACAAAAGCCTTTGCGTGTCTGCCTCCAAATATAAAGAACTTTTTTCATATGCAGTAATAAAGCTAAATTGTGGAAGCAATTATTCTAAGAAATAGTTAACTTTTTTTCTGCTTTGATTTCCAGCTCTATGTTGGCCAATATTTGAAATATGTGATTTCTGGGGAATATTAGCTCTTCTTTTTTGATCAAAGATTAAAGTCATAAGCTAAAATTACTTACAAAGTACTAATATTGTGTATAAGTGCTAATATAGTTAAATGAATTAACATTCTTAATTTGAAAGGCCCCGTATAATTACTGACATTTAATAATAATGAAGATTAAATGAATACATTTGTTTAAAAAATAAATAAGAGTACTTTTTCTGGGTCCCAAGAGATAATGTAAAGAATGTGGAATTTGTGTCATAGTACGTACTTTTCTGTAAAGAATTCTAAAAATCTCATCCTTTCTCTAATGTTTCTCTTTGTCTATAATAAATGAAAAGAGTAAAGGCAAGACCCAACATCTGTGAACTCAAATCCACATTTCATAGCTGCAGTTCACTAAATCATATGAACCTCCAGTTCAGGTCCCTCCCCCATAGCAACAAGAAAAGCCCTGTCTCTGTGGTATTATTGTTGCTGCCATGGTTTGCATGTGGTTTTGCCCTCAATGGTTCATGTGCTGGCCTGCCCCTCGGTGTGGTGGCATACAGGTTGTGAGAGTTTGTCAGGTCACTGGGGATATTGCCCTCAGAAAGAATTAATATACATTTCATGGAATCATTGCTAGTTCTTATGAGAGAGCTGTACAAGAGCCTGACCATTGAATTACTTTCCAACTTCCTGTCTCATTGCATGATTGCTTCCACATAGACTCAGTCATGGTCCATTTACCACACTATCCTGATATCCTCATCAGGGCTAAACTGATGCTGGCACTATGCCCTCAACTCTCTAAAACAATGGAGATTATTAAAAACTCTCTTTTCTCTATAAAATAAGCCTCAGGTGTTTCATTATAGTAACAGAAATGGACTAATAAAATTTCTGTGTGTGTGAGATCAAAACGGAAATTTTACATGGCTTCTCCACCTGTGCCTATAATCTGAGCATTTGAGAAATGTTAGTCCTTTACTTACGCAGAGTTAAGAATTAGCATCTGTGAAGTGACCATATATGATGTTCGTAAAAGTTTCAAATGAACATGTTCCCTGCCTTTTAATGTCTTTGAATTGAATGTTTCCTTTCTTTTAATTACAGATTTTTTTGCCTCTCATCTTATGGTATATACATTCAACAAATATTTTTGAATCCTTATTTGTGTCAGGATAGTCCTAGGCATGTGGCCCATTCAGTGAACAAAACAGACAAAGAACAGAACAGAAAAGGAAAGGGAAGGAAAGGGGAGGGGGAGAGAAAAGAAAAGCTGATTTCATGAAGGTCACGTTCTACAGAAAGAAACAAAATGAATAATAAACACAAAAAGCATATTTGTAACTGATAAATGTCATGCAAACAAACAAACAAAAACCAGCATGAGTAAGTAATAGAGTTCTTGGAAGAGAAGTCATTTAAGCACAGAGATAAGAACAGGTTTCGTTTGAAGAGATTAAGAGAAGGAGCCACAGAGAACTCTGGGGAGAAACTCTCCGAGTAGAGGACCTGGGCCGTGCAGACACCCATGTGCGGTGTGAGAGTGGGGCTGGACCAGGGGAAGCAGAAGGCAGAGCAATAGGGGATGAAGATCAGCGGAAAACAGATGGCAAACTAAGTGGTCAGACTGTGATATTTTTATTCTTTTTATGGTTGTGGCATTTGAAACACTGAGGAAGGATAGACTGATATTTAATGAGGTAGTAGAAAGAGTATATGGGCTTTGTATTGGGTTCACTCATCTCCTCATTATGTCAATTAGGCCAAATCAGGATGTTGGTGACATAAAAACATTACATAATGGACCAACAAGTCTAAATCAGCCCAATCTTGGGACGCCATGGGAATCTGAAGTATCTGAAAGTGAGTGAATATTCTAAAGTAGGTGGCTGAGAACATTATGCCAAAATTTTCTTAAATTTATATCTTTTTTCTCTTTATCAATCTTGTTTTGTCACCCAAAAGTGTGAACAAGAAATGCCAAGGCTTTATTGATTTTAATTTAAAGGGCATGTCTTTTTTGGAAAAGGCAATGTAGTTGACACTTTTGGTGTTTTCTTTATATTTATCACAGCTGAAATGCTATTGGAAAGTTAGAAAAGTAGTCAGGACAAGAAACATTTATTCAATCACAATCTTTAGAGAACCATGTATGCATTAAAATGAAGAAAGAAAAAAGAAAATAATCCACTTTGTTTTCTTGATCTCATTTTAAATGTGCTAGAATGTCCAAGCAAGTAGGTAAGATATTATTATGTGTGCTACCTTTGAAAATCCAACTTTCAAATACCACATGGTCAGGGCTGGGAACTTAGCTGAGTGGCATAAGCACCTGCCTGGCAAGCATGAGGCTGTGAGTCTAATTTCCTGTACAAAAAAAAAGGAATTAGCAAATATCACATGGTCTCAACCCTCAAACAGTGCCAATCACTTAACTCAAGAGGTATAGAAGTAGTAAATATTCAAGGTTTACCTCCTACTAAAAGTAACAAGACAAATTGCTTGGGTTTTCTCTTTTGCTATTTCATATTTTATCACTTCAGAAAAAAGACTGTTCACTTTTGCATCAATCAAAATGGGATAGATTATGCTCTACTCTTCCAAATCTTAATGTTTGAACGTATTTAGCAAACACTTTTCATAGTTTCCACACACCCCCGACTTATGACAACAAAAGTTTTCTTCTCATTCATGCTAATCCAGATCAGCAAGGAGTTCATGTCATGTAGGTCACTGAGCAATTTTTGAATAGCCCAAAAGGTTTCGAGGTGAGGAAAGTGAGTGTTGGGTGATACTTCAATGCTTAAAACTTTTCTTGGGAAAAAAGGAGCACCACTTCTACTCACATCTTGGACCAAAGCAAGTCCCATGGCCACATCTTACTTTGTACTCTAGAAAAACACTGAAGGACAATCTTCCAGTATTTTAAAGTCCACAAATCAGTTTTCTAAATTGCTTGTCCTTGGCATCCATTCTGACATTTGCTACTATTTAGGATTCAGTGAATGAGGTCATATAAACCCTAACCTGGGATAGAATGAAACTAAATGAAAGAAAGTACCAGAGAGTCCCACGGCCTCTCAGAAGCCAGAAATCTCTCAACAAAAAGTTATGACCCAAATTAACTCAACAACCTGAAATTCTACGACAGCAAAAAAAAAAAAAAAAAGTGTATCATGTTTCTGTGCAACTCTGATTACTTCTAATCACCGTTAATATTCCGTTAGCCCAAAGTAAGTTAGACTCTCTGTTTTCAGATTGTTCTGATCATTCTACTGCCAGCGATCATTTATCCATAAAAGTCAGTGGTCTGGGATAATGACACATGAATATAAGCTTTCAGAGTAGATCCTGCAATATCAAGGTAAAATTCAATCAGAGGCAAAACAGATATATCTTGATATCTGTGTGTTATTTCTTTATTGTTAGTTCTATTAAATGTTACTTGTAAATTCTCTGATAGCAAGTCCATTTACTAGCTGTCTCCTCACCATTCATGACTTAATTCTTTAACAGAAGCACCTAAGCTTTTTTTTTTTTTTTTTTTTTTGGAAAGCTTCATTTATGATTCTCAGTACCATATTTCAGTGAAATTCACTCCAATCCCAGTTCTTGAGAGGACACTAAACTGAGCCATTAACTCTTTCCCTGGCCATAGTGGCTGTTTTAGGAGGGCATGAGTCACAATTTTCAATGATAATTCACCAGAAAACTCTTGATTGATATTTCAGGGTAAAAGCTTTCTGTGGCCCCTGAAGGAGCCATCTAGAAAGAGTAGAACCTTCAGGCTGTAGGATGGTGAAAAAGTTCTAGGGATGCATTCACCAAATGTCCAAAGGTGATACCAAAGAACGGAGGTCCTCCAAAGAAACAGAAACAAGATGTCCTTCTTTGTCTTTTTATTCCATCCAGGCTACAAGTCCATTTGTTGGTGCCACCAACACCCAAGGCAAGCCTTGCATTTTCAGTAAATCAGTCACCCAAGCACACCAGAACTGTGCTAAACCAATCCATTAGGTGCTACTTATTCAAGGTGACACCACCATTACCTATCACAGTCCTTTATACAAATGTTCCCAAAGAGCTTTGTGCATCAGTCTCACAGCATTGTAACTATATTTTAAAAAGTAAAAATGTAAGATGTGAAGGGAGGTGGTAAAATGAGCTTTCTCACATGCTAAATCTGATAAAATACTGTACATAGAAAGGTGTAATTGGTGGTGACTTCTAGGAAATGAAGAACAGGAGAAAAGAATGAGTTTAACTGGGAAAGTGTCAGATCACAACAGGTCCCACAGAGAAATCAGTTTATGACAGTGTCTTACTAACAGTAACCCTTTCATTCTCAAAATGTCCTGGAAGCTATATTCTAGTCACTATATAAAAATGGAGCCTTATTATCATCCATTGAATAAATATATTGCTCAAATATTTTAGAGAAAATATAATCATTACTATATTGTCTTTCAATAAAAAAAAAGGAAAGAAAATTCATGAGATCTGTTTGCAACCCTGAGAGCAGCAAGTTTTGCAGACATGTAGAATCATGTGATCAGGTTGCCACTGAAAAGACTAAAATGTAACACAGCTTTTTGTAAGGTACGGCACAGAGATCTCTAGGCCCCAACACCCCTGCCCAGCTTCTCTTTCTGTGACTTTCCCAGAGCTTCTTGGAAAGGCATTGGTCCTTGAATTTATTTCAGTTAACAAGGAAATGAATGTAACTAGATGGGTCATTATAGCCATTCTGTACAGCATGGGTGCCCAACCTTTTGGTTTGCCTGAGCTTCATTAAGTGAAGAGGAAATTATTTTGAGCCGCATATAAAACACATAATGTACTTAATGTATATCAATGACAAAACTCTCTTTTAAAAATATTTTATTATAGTATTAAAAACAACAAGACCAAGTTTAATAATTAAATAAGAAAACTTATATGTCTGCTTACTAACAGCAAACATCTGTTTTCCCAGGTCCACACAGGTGTTGGTAGGTTGGAACTCTATTTATTGGTTTTCTCTAAATTTTACTCTCCAAGTCCCATGGGGTGGGTAATGTCTGGTATTCATGGCTTTCACACAGGTTTCCACTTGGTCGACTGTGTGTCACAGGAGAGAAAGCACTGCATTGTCCACCCCTACACAGCATTCCATTGTCACATGCTCAGTCCCGATTTAAGCGCTATGCAACTGAGTCACAAAAAAATCCCTAAATCATATAATAATGCTGAGAGATTACAATCATATGGGGCAACTTCACTAGGTATTCAGGGCTCTGTGCAGTCTCTGCTGACTGCAGTTTTGACACCTGGTTGTAGAGAATTCTAACATGAAGCAAATGCTGAAGTCATTTATTCATATAGCCCTTTTGGTAAAAGGCAAATTGTAGTTCAACTTGTAAGAAAAGAAAAGAGACAGGAAAAGCTCAATGAAAATCCCATAGAAAAATCTCTTCCCTGTCATCCATTGTTAGATTTCTACAACCAATGATGCCCAGGTAGGCTGGGAACAGTGGCACACACCTTTAATTCCAGCACTCAGGAGAGTGAGGCAGAGTGACTAGTGCAGAGTGACTAGTGAGTTTGAGGCTAGCCAGGGCTACATGTTTAACTACATGTTTAACTCCATCCTAAACTGCATAGCAAAATCCTGTCTCAAAAGTACAAAAAAAAAAATGCCAGGTATGGTGGATCACACCTGTAATCCCAGCACTCGGGATCTGGAGGCAGGAGATTGTCATGAGTTTGAGGCCAGCCTGAACTACATACTGAGACCCTGACTCAAAAAACAAAAAGATAAAAATTAAATTAAAAAGTCCATGTTTGATATACCATATACAGCACAAATAAAAAGAAAAATAGAGTCCAGCAAATGAACATTGCCATCTACCTGTAGGATGCTGGTTACAAAAAGAGATGGCTGGGCCCCACACTAAGATTGTATCAAAACCCAGGGAAAGGGACCTAGAATTTGCATTGTCTCCAAATTTCTAAGTAAAGTGGATGCTCTGTGAGGTCCAGTCCACCAGAAGAGACTTTCTTCTCAGGAGTTGGACCCCAACAGCAGAGGAGACTTGCTTCAAATCCCCTCAGAAGACCCGCCTACCCACAGAGTGTGAACTGCATGGAACAGAATTGTCCTGGCTTACACTCTGGTATCATTACCAGGGTTTAAAGATGGGCTGGAATTGCCAAAGAAATAACCCATGGTAACAGTCTGGAAATACTACCTGTCCAATCATGTTTTCCAACACATAAAATTCTGTTCTGATACATTCAGCTTGATACAAAAGCATAAATACCAGACATAACCATTATAAGAGAGTTACACAGTATTTACTAGGTGAGCCAGGCCATTTGTCATTCTCTAAAGGTGTGTCATCAATCTTCTGCAATTCCAAAAAAACAGGCTGAAAAAACCACCCTGATCCACTTTAAATCTAACACTATTTATTGACTTGTTTTCCCTTGCTTAGCACTCTGCTGAAAGATATAGAACTGAGCACGGGTACTTACGTCATGTTGGGCTACTGAGTCCTTATTTTAAGTTATGTTATGATGATTTTTGAGAACATATTTGTTTAAAGGATCCTATAATCCTATGGAAATGTAAGATAATGTTTACATGGGCAAGCAATAATAAGGGAAAATGTTTATTCTATAATTTTATGAGAGGAAAATCCATATAATTTTTTGTTTGTTTGTTTGTTTGTTTGTTTTGAGATAGGATCTTCCTATGCTATTCATGCTGGCCTTGAAACCACTATGTAGCCCAGGCTGGCACAACAATCCTCCTGCCTCAGCCTCCCAAGTGCTGAGATTATAGCCACGTACCACCACAACCATCTGGCATCCAAATTTAAAATTACAATTACACAGAAAAATGTACTGCATGAAAACCAATAAGTATTAATTATAACTGCTTCTTGATTGAGGGATTATGGATGAAGTTAGTCATATATTTCACACTTTTTGTGCTATCCAAATTTTAAACAATTTTCTAAATTTGACTTGCAAAAAAAGCTAATACAAAGCACCAGTAGTTTTAGGTCATCAACTAATACATATAATTTTATTTTTAAACAAATATAGCATATTGCCACTAATATATGTGAACTAAAATATTGATCTCTGAGTAAAGAATAGAACAGTAGTTACCAGAGCCTGGTATAGAGGGAGGAGAGCCTAAAATGGTAGAAAAAATGTGGTTGAAAAAAGTAATGGAACATTTCAAAATACTTAGTAGAGAGGATTTTGACAATTTCTATCACAAAGAAAGAAAATGTCTGAAGTGACAGCTATGCAGTGACCTGATCTTGTCATTGGACTTTGCACATACGTGTTGAAATGTCACACTCTATCTCATAAATGCAGACTATTACTACACATAGATTTAAAATATATATATATATGTATAAAGTATCATAAAAATATTTTCCTACACAATTCTGGTCTTTCTGATGCTTAGTAAGATTTCTGGGCTTTGTATCTTAAAGGGCTTTTTATTCATTTTTTTCTAGTGCATTCTTTATTCTGCTACTATGTGTGCACTTCAGGTAGGAAAACAATAAACTTCATAAGTACAATCCCTTCCAACCACAGTTTTCCATCAGTATCCACTGGGGATTAGTTTCAAGTCCCCTACAGACACTAAATCTGCAGATGCTCAAGTCCCATATGTAAAACAGCATGTATTTGCACATAACCCGCACTCTGCTACGTGCTACGTGCTTTATGTCATCTCTAGGTTACTTATGATGCCTAAAACACTGTAAATGCTATGCAGATAGTTGTTGTGCTGTATTATTTAAGGAATAATGGGCAGAGAAGCCAAAAGCCTGTACATGTTCAGTACAGACACAATTTTCTGTAACTGATTTTTTTTTTCTGACCTCGATTGATTCAATTCATGGATACAAAGGACCAAAATGTAGTATTTTACTTCCCAGTATTTTTCCTCTAAACCTGATCCTCTAGACTTCTAGGATAATATGCTAGACTGGAAGCCAACCACTTAATAGAATGCAGATTTTTCTAAACTTGTGATTCTTTCCACACTTGCAGGAGTAGAGGATTTCTTGTCTCAACTCCTCACTCAAAGAAACCAACATTCACATGCACTTTTGACACGCCACTTGGTAATGCCGGAAAAATTCTCCCTAAGGGTTTTTAATTCTTCTGGTGTCAGACACATCTGATTTATCTCTCTCTCGATCCTAAGAGAGTATTGCATGTGTGACCTTCCCTCTCACATGTGGTATGCATTGATAGCTGTACTCATTCTTGTAAAGACTGCTCCCTGTTTATGCAAGAAGCAGGGAGACACAGGCAAACCCATTCTCCTCCTGAGGGATCCTCCTGGCTGCCCTTATGAAATGTATGTCTCTTCAATCTTTGGAGGAAGAAGCTTGTTGCCTTAATATTTAGTAAGATTCCCTAGCAAGGCACTTACCCCTCTGTTATAACGAAGTTGCCCTGGAAATGCAGAGATGGATTTTATCGCTGCTTTACTGCATCTGCCCTGCCAACCCCTAGAGCTCAGTGCCCTGCAGGTCATGAGAACTTTATTTTCCTTTCCCCCACTTATCATGTAGTTAGAACACAAAGTCTACATCCTCCTCCTACAGGTCTGAAAGAATTTTTCAGTAACATCTATATACTGCATAGAAATTCATTAATTAGAGGATAAAAAAAGCCCATGAAAATCTTTAATCACTGCCAGTTCTCTTGAGGTTATAAGGTTTTTATTGAATTTAAATTAATACTAATTTAAAACTATACCCCATGACCCACACCACCACAAATTAGGCAATTTACAATTTCTCCCACTATATTAAAGTTTGAGTCTTTTTGTTATACTTATTAGCATTTATACAAAAAATTCTTTGGTTTTATAGATTTTTATGTAATATAGAAACAAGATTTCTTTGCTTTCCGCTTATCTATGGTAAGAGCTATAACCAGCCACAAGCAAAACTTTAATCGTGAAGACTTTCTCTTGGTGATAAGGATGAATATAGAACGTGAGGAAATAGCCACTATGGAATAAAAGCTTTTGACTAGTGAAACTAGGCGAGTCATACATAATGCACACAAAGCTACTCAGCTTTAGAGAAAGGGCAAATTTTTATACTAATTCCTGATTAAGACACAAGAAAGAGGAAGTAGAAAATGATTCCAAAGCCTATGCCCTTTAGCACAGTTTGCTTTGATTCTGTTTGAATTAGGTCACTATAGCATTAGGCCCCTGCCACACTAATACTTATTAACAGTTAACAGGCAGTTATTTTTAACTATAGCTCCACTTAGGAACTTATCACTCACACTAGGTTTTGCAAAATACCATTTCTGGGAAAGAATAGCAATGCTGAAGAAAGGGCAAATGTTAGCTAAATGAATAAAGCCAATATTAAATTTTCTCAGCACTACGGGTTTACTTCTCTTTTCAGAAAGTCTAAAAAAATTCCTACCACAATAGAATTTTTGTGAACTCACACTGCAAGTACAAAATAAAAAATATTGTTCATTAGGAACCAACTCTTTTTCTTAAGAGCCAATTAATGAGTGTCAAAGACTTCAGTTGCATTCAAGAATAAAGCAGAGGCCACCATGTCAATATACTCCAATTTTATCTGCATACAACCACATAGTTAAAATTTAAGTTATCCCAATTTTCCTGAGATGCAAGCTCTAATCATAAATGAAATGCAAAATGTAAGCTTTAGCAGCATCCTTGTTAGCATGATTCAGTGAAATCAAACCAACCAGCTATAGACAAATCATCTTAAACAGCTCCACTTCCCTTAAAAAGAATGTTAATTTATAACAGCCAATCATGAGAAAGGGCAAAATACTTCCTCTTTGTGCTTTATAAGTTGTGCTGTAACCGCAGTGTGTGGGCTGTCTTACCACTTTCACTTTGATGTCTTCCAGTTGGTAAGCTGCTCTCCTCTACACACAATATACTTAAAATATTTTTAAATTTGATCTGATTGTATTTTTGACAGTTTGAATAAGAGATACACTATTATAATAGATAAATAGCAGTGAATACTGGGATGCAGCATGTATTATATAAATAATCCAGTAGTGATTCAAATACTAAGCTAGAAAGCATTTCAATTAATTCCTACCCACAACATTTTCCCATAAACATAATAAAGTCAATCAATGAATATCTGTGGAACACTCTTGTGAGCACAGCAATATCCTTGGAATTAGAAAACTATTATATAGGTAGACATAAGTAAATATAAACAGCATGCTAAATTGGATAGAAAAGCCAAGAGATGAATTAGAAGTTTGTGAATATGTGAGTTATCAAAAGAAAACTGGTAAAGTTGTCGCCATGAAAGATGACTGATTTACATGACTTAATCTTTGACAAATTAAGAATAACCGTAAAGAAATATATGCCCTTAATAATGACTCTATGAAAGAAGCTGAGTAAATATATCTACATTGTTATATAATCTTTACATATCACATTTATATTGTATATAAATGTTAATGGAGCAATCACAAAAATAGTAAACCCTGAAACAATTCTCAATACGTTAAAAATGTAGGGTTTGTATAGTTTTTATTTACTGACCTCAATGCAATTAAGTACAAATAAAGTCAAAAATATTAAAATCAAAACAACTAAAAGAAAATAGTACCCTATTAAAAACGATACACTTGGACCAAAGAAGTTTTGTTTCAGAAGGATAAATAGCTTGATCACATAGCAATACTCATTAGTTTGCAAGTCAAGAAGAAAAACTCAACATAACCCTTCTGACTTATTTTGCAGCTTTAAATAATCACAAGACAAAGGATATATCTGTGATATGCTGAGTAATACCAATATCAAATAAAGCAATTAATGTTATCCTTAAAGGTAAAACCTTTCACCTTCTCTATTGAACTCTAAAGAAAACAAAGAAATTGCCCTACTATTCAGTGGCATCCTGGAATTTATAATAAGAAATAACAGACACGAATGTTGCCAAAATATATTACTGCTTGCAAATCTGTCTATCTTGAATATTCATTTAAGGATCACTGGAAAAATATTGAGACCAAAAAGTATTTTCATAATGGTGTCCATTTATTTAAAAAGTTTAAAAACAATAAGATTCATATAAAATTATATAATATTTCAGACTCTAATCATTGAAGCCCCAATAACATTACCATCAAACTAACACTAACATACTTCTAAAAAATCCACTGTTTCAAGTATTTATTGTTGCTGAACAAACATGATAAATGAGGACTGTATTTGCATGTTTTTTAGGGTACACAATGGGCAGATAAAAAATGTCAGCAGCATGTTGCAAATATATTTTTAATGCATCTCACTATTTATAACTGATCTATTCTTGACCTTGAGACCTTACTCCTATTGATGATAGAAGAAATAAGATTGGTATTTGAGTAAATAAATCAAACTTCTTTAGTCTATTATATATTATTACTCTAGTTACTTTAGGCAAATAATTTAATTCAAAAGTTAATGTTCCTATTAATACAGGAAAAATAGAACTCCCAACCTGTTGGATGTCACACATGTGCCAGGTTTGTGGTCTCACATCTTTGAGGAAAGAAGTTGTGAATCAAAGAGGAAATTTGGAGCATTTTATTGGAAATAAGAGGCAGAAGAATAGCTTCTGGGATAGACTTTTGGGAAGATGGTCGTGTGCTGAGCAGGAGAGAAAAATCCTCTCTGAGATTTGGTGTCCAAGCACTCATTTGGTGTCCCTAACCCAGAAAAGATCTGAAACGAGAATTGAAGCCCCCGAGGGGAGAGAAAGATGAAGAAGGAGCAGGAGGAGAAAGAGAGTGTTTTCTCCCTGAGCCCAGATTCACTGCATGGGGAAAGCGGCTTGAAATTGCAGACACACTCGGACCACTGGAAACCCCAGAGACCTCCGTGGTCTGTGGAAGACTGTGGTGGACACTTGTTTGGGAGCCAATCAAGTGAAGCAGTGTGGTGGACACAGCAGATTACAGTGGTTTGTCTTGTTCCGATGACAGGATGACTGGCCAGAAGACATCTCGGAGAGGGGCCAGCTGAGCTCAGGACTCAGTACAGCTGCTGGCTCCACCTAGTGGCTCCCAACCAAGTTCAACCAAGTTCAAGCCTGCGGTGGGAGAAGGGACCTGAGCAGAAGAGTCTGGTGTTAACTCTGGAGCCAGACGCCAGCCTGAACTTCAGTGGAAATGGGATTACTGGCTCCCTGGGATCATCCTCTGCCCCCCACCCCCATAGAACTGCTGCTGGCTCTCTGGGATTGATTAGTGTGGATGTGAACTCTGCCCACATAGTCTGTCTGTGGCAGCAGAGACACACCTTAAAGAAGAAATTGTTTTTTCTTATTTTATTATTTTATTTTCTATTTTATTGTCTTTCTTATTTTCTTTCTTTGTTCTTTTATTTATTGTTTTTGTTTTATGAGTGTGGATATAATTTCTACTTCTGTTCTTGTCTTTATTTCTTCCTTTCCTTTCCCTCCTGTCTTCTGCACCAGTTTTGAAAAGTTTCCATGATCCTCCTTTCCATCCAGCCTTGCTTGTAATCTCTTTCTTTTCTTCTATTTCTCTATTTTTCCTTCTAATCCCTTTTAAGTTTTCTCCTGAGGGCAAAATTGCCATATTGAAGGCTTATTTACTGCGTAAAATTTTCTGGTTCACATTAGATTTTGTTATAAACCTCAAATCTAGTTCATACAGTTAAGATTAATAGTTACCTCAGGGCTGGGGATTTAGCTCAGTGGCATAAGCAAGTGCAAGGTCATGATTTTGATCACCAGTACCTGAAAAAAAAAAAAAAAACTTTACCTCAGTTTGTCATTTTCTAGGCTGTGTTGGATGTTATTATTATTATTGCTGATTGTACCAATTTAATCAAAGTGACAAAATTGTTCTATCCAGTTGTTCTTCCTGGAAATCAAGATTGAGATTGCCTAAGGGTCATAAAAAATACTGCAGGCCAGTGCGAAAGAACCAGAGGCTGAAACAAGGAGGCAGCAACTTCTTACCCCCAATAAAGACTAACTCTTAGATTTCTAGGAGAGGTCTCACATAGGGTCCCCTTGAGGTCTTTTGTAAGGAGCAATTTATCCAGAAAAAGTCACAGGATAAATACAGCAACAGTCAGGCTACAATAAACCTATAGGATTACAAGTAATACTGACCCAGTGGGAAAATGAGTCACCAACAAGGATACCTGGAAAGAACAAAGGCATTTTTGGGAAGGCAAAGATCCAGCTGTTCTGGTCAGCCACCTTTGTGCCTGATGCCTATCTGTAGTAAGAGAGCTAGATGTACTAAATGCGGCATAATCTAAAATTACTAATTATCCCAGAGGGAGGCATGCAAGCCTATCCGTTATATATCCATCCTGAGAACTGCTCTTGTTCAGATATGCCTCCTGCCACAATTTTGATGTCTTTTGTTTTTGGGCTGACTCCTTGTGGCCTCGGTCCCTGTCTGACCATGTACTGATTTCTAACTTAGCTGTCTAGAACACTATCGGAGCTGTTTCTCTTCTTTTGTGAGAGTTTCTTTTTCCTTACTTCCTCCCCACAAGACATTTGGATACATAGGGCAACTTACAAAGCTTTCCTATGCAGGGAGCAGTCTTTATTGAGATGATTCGTTTACCTAAGGGTTTTGACTAGTTGATGTGATTTGTTTCAGTTCTAGACGTTCTTGCACCCAAACCTACCAACTGTTGCTATTATCTTCTGGTTCCTTCTCCATCACGTCTCTCTCTTGTTATGCTTCCTTCACTCCACTGTGTATCCCAGAGAATTGCAAATTCATCCCATCTTCCGTAACTTTTCTCCACATCACCATAGAGGATTTTCTTTGCAAACTTATACATCAATATTCTTTAAAAAACAGCAGCAAGTCTTGCAGGGATGAACTTCAATGAATATTGTCACTATGAAGAAAATATTTTTTTCATCACAGAACCATGTATTATCTACACTTCAGTGGACTTGTTAGGATTATCTGATTCTGTAGGTGCTGTTTTACAATTATAAATTGAGGATAATGACAGCAATGCAACTTGTCTATATGTATGTGTGTAAACTCTGTCCTGTCCGGAAGAGGTTCAGGTGAGGCTGTCTCCGATGGACATCTTTTTGATGCAAAGTCTTTTTCACTGCCTGTTTTCCTACATCTGTTCATCATTATAAGGCCCTCTAAAAGATAAGTGTGGCTTTGTCTTCTTTGCCCCCATTCTCACATCCATTTCAATATTCTTGACCTAAAAATGTTCTTTGAATTCTTTTGAAACTGTCTTCACTTTCCCCTGGCTCCCTCATTAAGTTAAATCAATCTTTAATTTATACTCATTTCTATGTCTATGTGAAAGTCTTGATTTTACTCTGTATGGAAAATTGTCTTTTAACACCATTGTTCTACATCCCAGGATCCCTTACAGTTTTGTCCTGTCATCTCAGAGACAGAGGCACTAGTACCTGGAGCAGAGGGGCTGCATCAATGGGAACTTCAAACAACTGAAATTACTCTGAAGAGGACATCTGAAACAAAGAGGGTATGATACTGTCCCATACTGTGGGTAAGATATTAATAGGAAAGAATTAACACCAAATATTTTCACCAACTGTAAAAGATAAGAAAAATGGTATTTTTAGTGGCTTATTTTAATAAACTTTGTTCTGTATCAAGTACATGAATTTGTAGTCAGCAGGGCCCATGAGGCAGACCTCAAAGTAAATATTTTTCCCAACTAGGGGTAAGTGGTAGGAACCTCATTTTAATGACAATGTGATGGATTGCTGTAATGCAGCAGTATGAGTACACTGATTTTTCAAAGCTGGGAATAGTCAGTGTCCTCAGAGCATTTTACCTGTTCTATAGCAGTACAAAATATCATAAAACAGCTAGTATTTATTGCCCAGAAGGATTTTATCCTAATTTGTGTCCAGGAGCACATCAAGAGAGTCCAAGATTGAAAACAAAACTCTGGCATTTACTGGTCCATAGTTGTTGACATAAAGGCCCTTAGGTAATAAATGAATCCTTTCTAACCAACTCAGAAAAATAAGTTTACTGCATCCACTGGACAGGTAGATATTAAGATGTATTTTTCTCCTATAAAATGTTCACTCTTTACCTTAAGAGATAATTTACTGTACAAACTCCTGAAAGTGAATTTCATTGGTTATGTTCCTTGATATATTGGAGTTGATAAGATTCAAGAATAAATCATGCCAAGAGTAGGGGTTACTCACTACATTTGGACTCATCCTTAAATTACTAGACCCAAAACATTAACAACATTGAGATTTATAGAAGACCTAAGTAAAAACTTGACCTTTATATAATTGCCACCCACAATAATGAAAGTAAGTCTTCATCTAAGCAAACATTTTGGTAGTGACTCAGAACGTTGCAAACCTGAGAAAGGTGTGGAAGACATGTTTAAATAATATAGTTTATAAGTGCATTGTGGTAAAGAACGTGTAGACAATATTTTGAAACAAGAAACATCTCCTGAATCTCACATAACAGAAACTAAGGATCAAAAATGGTTTTACCAGATGACAATATGCTATGTAGTTTTTTAATGTATTGAATAGAATTATGTTCCCAGAATAATCATCTGACAAAGTTTTAATATCCAGAATATATAAAGAATGGAAAGAATTAAATGGCAAAATGCCAAGTAATCCAATTTTAAAATGAGCAACATACCTAAATAGACATTTCTTAAAGATGAACAAATGGTGAACAAATACCTGAAACAATGTTCAGCATCACTAATTGTCAGGA
This sequence comes from Hydrochoerus hydrochaeris, assembly GCA_004027455.1. Taxonomy (NCBI): domain Eukaryota; kingdom Metazoa; phylum Chordata; class Mammalia; order Rodentia; family Hydrochaeridae; genus Hydrochoerus; species Hydrochoerus hydrochaeris. The sequence continues at coordinate 537,899 of PVLA01000086.1, read as the reverse complement.
AAAGGCAGATGAAACCCACAATGTGCTATCAGCACACTCCAGCTAGAATAACTATTATCAAAAAACAAAAGATAACAAATGCTGGCCTTACATAAAGAGAAAAGAACCTTGCACAGTTGGTAAGAATGTGTATTGATACACCCATTGTGAAAGTGTGCCTAGCTTCTTCAAAAATTAAAAATAGACTCTCATAAATTCCAGCAATCTCACCACTGACTTTATATCCAAAAGAAATAAAATCAGTGAGTCAAAAAGACATCCGCACTTTCATGTCTACTGCAGTCCCATTCACAAAAACCAAGGAACAGGAACAAACTAAGAAAATGTGGTGTATATGCACAATGGGAATCTACGCAGCATTAAAGCAGAAGAAAGTCTTATTATTTGAAACAATTTAGATAAGGCTGGAGAATATTATACTAAATGAAGAAAGCCAGACACAAAGATGCAAGTACAGTACCACCTGAAATAAATTTAATAGATCTATTGATCCTCATTGTTTATGCTCAATAACAATGTATTATATTAACAAAAATTGCTGTGAGATTTTAAGTGCCCACGTTAGAAAGATGTATGCACTGATACATGTGTTAACTGATTTGATTCAGCCATGCACATATAAAAACATTATGTTTTCAGTAAAATATACAATTTATATTTGTGGATTAAAAAGCTAGGAAAAATGTTTTAAGAATATGCTTCCTACAAGAATTTGTACAAGTCAATATTTAGTCCCCATAAATGTGATCTTACTTGCAAAATGAGTCCTTGAAAACGTAATCAGGATGAGCTCATACTAGATGGGGCAGGCTCAACTGCTTATAAGAAAACAGAAATCTTAATAACACATCTAGGAAGAATATTGTAGGAAGATGCAGCCTACACAGAGTCTGGAGGAATCCCAAGTGACCACTAACCAAGGCAGAGATGACAGAGATGACAAGGATTGGGGACAACCAATGGAATAGTGCTCTGCCATAAAAATGATAAGCCTATCATTGGTAAGGAAATGGATGTACCTTGGGATCATAATATTAAGTGAAATAAACACACAAGCCTATACATGTCTATTTTTATAGTTTAAACATTAATACACTATGTCTCCCAGAGTTTTGTAACTTAATTTACTAAAACAATGTATTTTATTAGCCTTGGAAGGTTCAGGCGTTTTGGTGACATGTTAGGGATGCTAGGGCTTTACGAAGAACAAAACCAAGAACACTCCAAATAGCACAGCAACCTGGTATGATGCAGGAATGCTAATACATCTGCCAGAAATGGGTGGCAGCCAATCAGCACCAAGGAAAACTGAATAGTGCTCTTGGATTGGCTATTTCCAAACCTTTCACCAAAAAAACATTGTGGAGGATAATACTTTTCCCGATAAATTTGGGGCTTTCTGTGAGCAATTATTAGTTAGATTCTATTGAAAAATCCCTGAAGACTGAGAAGGTGAACTTTGAACCAGGATTTCAAGGGTTGGGGGGTCAGCTGTACTTTCCAAAAGGAGCCCTCACGCTCAGCCTCTATTCCTGGCCACCAGTGGCTGGGGAAATGAGCACAGGTTGTTATTCTCATTTGGAAGATGAAAGGTTTTACACTAAATAGAAGGAAAAATTACACTAAATCTGGATGGGGCTGAAGAAGGTGGCTTCTTCTTTAATGTCAATGAGACATTAAATGACATTGCAATGACTTGTCGTTTAATGTCTCATCTAGACCGGAAATTATATCTACATAAAAACAAAAGAATATAACTTTAATTGGCTTTATAAGGTCCAAGCATCTTTTCTGAATTTTTTTTGTCTTCATGACCCTCTCTGCTTTCTATAGATGCCAAGTTCACCCAGTCGTCACAGACAAAGCAAACTGAGCATTTTCCACAGTTTCACTGCACTTCTCAGAAAAATTTCCTCATAGGAAGATACTGACTCTGATGAAATCCATTGTTGAATTGCTAATTCTTCTCTAGCTTCTCTTTTTCTCCAATTATTTATCTTTACAAAGTGATACTTTTTGGTTCCAGGTTGAACCGAGAAGGTTCTTCAGAATTTGTTCGAGTTCACGGTAAATCTTTAGACTCATAAAAGGGAAGAAGGGAAAAAATTTGTTTGGTTGACTCCACTTAGCCAGTGAAGATTGACAGCTGATGAGACCTGGGATGGGAGCTATAGCCTGAGGAAGCGGAGGCAAGGGATTTCCTCTCTGTTGACAATTGCTTGTCTGCTTTGTGGTAGGAGCAGCACAAGCAGGGGCAGTATCCGTCTCCATCCAGTGGGTGGCGCGCCCTCTCAACAGCGCTGGGCCTTTATGCATTTGCTGTCATCTCCAATAACCATGAAAAAGTCCTCTAGCGGGATCGCTGTCCCATGTACTATTTTTCATTTGCTCAAGTGAACGTTTTGCAGAGTGCACTTAAGTAAGCATGTAGCATAGGCGTTCCCAGAGGCCCAAAGTGTCACCAATGTTGCATGTGCTAAGCGAGGTTAAATAACACAGACATGTCCAACAGCAAGATCAAAGCACCTGGCTTGTAAGGGGATGCCAGAGGGGACAGAAGACACGTTGTTGGAAACGGAAGCATTTTGTTACAATGTTTGGTGCTCAGTCTTGGCAGCAGTGAGAAATCACATTACCTTCCAACCCATTCATCCAATATTTGCTGCTGCGAAAGATTAAAAGAATTCAAGATGAGGACCAATAAGAAAGAAAAAAATGATCACAGCAGGAGATAATTGTGATAAAATCACTTCGCTGTATTAAACTAATCCCTGCACCATAAAACTTGGTGTCTGGTGAAAGTGCCTACAAAAAATAGTGGATGAAGATATTAAACAGTATCATTAAAACAGGAACAAAATTGTCAGAGCCTTAATTTTTGCCTATTAAATGAAAGGGAAATGTCTCTTAAAAGGCTTTAGCAAAGTTTACAAGCATATAAAAAGTCCAGAGAAATAAGAACATAAAGATGGGGAGTGATAAATAATCATGCACTCAACAAATATATTCACATTGCTATGCCAACCACTGGGATACAGCTACGAATAAAGTTAGACACTGACCTCAAGAAGCTTATAGTCTAATGGAGTCAAACATACATGAAAAAGGCATTCCTGCAAACCCTAGTTATGTGATCTAAGTTATACACTATAAAAGAAGTAATGATCATAATAATATTTGAAAAGAAAATACAGGTGCAAACAGTATATATATATATATACTGAAAATAAGGGAAAAGGTGGAAAATAAGCCCCAGCATGATTTTTCAGAGTGTTCATAATATAAATTCTACCCCAAAAATAGGCTTCAGCTAAGATTATCACTAGAATGGATGCATTTAATACCTGCATTGCAACACACAACAGACGGATTGAATTACAGCACAATAATATTAATATATAATTAAAGGTGAATAATATTTACATTAATATTTAAGGTCAATGATAATATAAATTAGAATGGTTTGTAAATACATGAGCAGGAGCCTTCAGACTAGAGGCAAGCACCTGTGTAATTTGATGAACTCAAGACTCATTGTCAAATGACTAGTCAGTGCAGAGTACAGGCACAACACAAAAGCAATGTGTTGATGCACAGATGTGACTGTGTCTAGTATGAATCTTCATAACATATGTCGTGTGTTGTAATGGAGATATTTAGTGCACTAGTGTGAAATAAAGAAATGTTTTCAGGATTTTGGTGCTTTAATATGTTGTCTCTTCTCTGTATCTTAACTGTCATCATTTTGTTGCTACTCTTATCTTGTAAATCTTCAATTAACACTTGATTTAATGAAACTTTTGTGAACCCAACATGCAAGAGGTTGTGACCTGGGTGAAGAATTCATGAGATTAAAGTCACTCACAGCTGTGATCCAATGGTCTAAAGTAGGCTACATAAACAAGAAGTGCTCTTTGAAGGAGAGCTCTATGGCTAGACATGAGAGATTGGGGCCAGTGATTCCACAGGAAATAGAGTCACAAGAAATTCAGGCCAGAATTCAGATTTTGGAGAGTTACATCCATGTTCAGAAGAAGATGAAATGACTGTATTTAAATGCATGTAGATTTTTGTAAATGAATAATTTACAAAATTATTGTACTTTGTTGCAGATTGTTGTACATTACAAAAGAAATTCCCTGAAAATAAGACCTATCCCATCTTTTGGAGAAAAATTAATACGATATATAGTAAATTAATATAAGACCTGGTCTTATTTTCAGGAAAATTATATATATATATATATATATATATATATATATATATATATGCACATACACATACATATATATATATATATGTTTGTTTTTTCTCCATAGTCATTTTAGCAAGTATTATCTGTTCTTTATTTCTCTGTTTCATGAACAGGGAAACTGAAATACAAAGAGGTTGAGTTGCAAACCATGAGGCCAATAAATAGTAAATCCAATTTTAATACATTCTGCCCCCAGATTTTATGAGAATCACCAGGAATTTATTGGAGAGTAAACCATGAATACCTAACTCACCAAAATTAGGGAAGGGAACTTTTTGGTCTCAAAGCTTACTGTATGGAAATCTTGAAACTCTTCAAAACACTAAAAATAGAAATTCCATGCAGTCCAGCTTTTTCCCTTCAAGGCATCTTTTCAAAAGAGTTAAAAACGTCATATTACAGTGATACATGCAGACCTATGTTTATTATAGCACAATTCATTATCCAGCAACAGACCATTTGGTACTTAGTAGAAGACTACTTGGCTATAAAGCAGGTTAAATTTGAGCCCATATAGGAAAATGAATGCAATTTGAAAGCATAATGTTAAGTGAAATAAATCAAACACATAAATTTAAATACTGTACAAATAATAAATAAAGAGCAAAATAAAAAAAAGGAAATAGGAAAATAGATCTCTTGCAAATAGGGGATCGAAAGAATCAGGAAAAAAGAGAAAAAGTTGTGAGGAAGAAATCTTTTTAGTTTAAAAAAACAGAGAGATCCAATATTATTTAAAATTAGTAGAATGAAAGTTCTCAACTCACTTCTAAAAATGATAGGGTGATCCGGGGATTTAGCTCAGTGGCATAAGCGCGTGACTTGCAAGCCTGTGGTCGTGAGTTTGATCCCTGATACGAAAAAATAAAATAAAATAAAATAAAATAAATGATAGGGAAAATTTTTTTAAAGTTAAAAAAAAGAGGCAATTTTCATCATCAGTTAGGAAAATAAATTAAATATCATTATGTATATTTAAAATGTACCAATAAAATAAAAAGAAAAAATATAGGAAATCCAGAAAAACACCAAACATTACACACACACACACACATAAAAGACATGACTCAATCAATATGAATTTTAAATATCTAAAGTTGATAATTAAAAATGGCTAAACACATCTTCAATTTAACAGTGGAGAGTCTGTAAATATACAAAATCTGCAAATAAATGGTTAAAGAGAAATGATCAATGACATAGTTCTCAAAAAATATCAGTTAACAAATTTTACCATTTTATTAGTAAAAAAAAAAAAAAACAGGATTATTTGCAAACTTATAGTAAAACCATACTTATTGAGATGATAAAGAATATCTATAGTAAATCAAAATCCAGCATTGTACTTAATAGTATAGCACACTAGAGAATAAGCTGAAGAGAAAAAATGTCAAAAGAAGAACAATTACAGGGACTGCTGCATTCAGATTCTAAAATGTATGATAGCCCTGATATCACTAAAGCTGTGAAAATGCCATGAAAAAATAAATGAATCTGCAGAGCAGGAAATAAAAGCCCAAAATGACTAGATATCCCTACTAAATAATCAAAATGACATTTTCAATCATTAAGAAAAAGATGACTAACAACCAAACAATCTTTACCTCAGTCCATAAACCACCAAATAATAGAAATGACAGCTAGATACATATTTCACTACTAAAAATGAAATAAATTATATACTAAAAATGACAAATATTTGAGAATAAAAAGATACTAAAGAAAAATCATATTAAAAACTTTCCATATTAAAGACTTTCACATACCAATAAAATCCTAAAGAAAATATAAAGTGAAACCACAACCATCATAGTGGCTTGCAATACATGTAACCTTGAATTAGAATCAGTAAATGTACATTTTATTTTCAAATTTTAAAAATAATGATAAGGTGGTAATACATCAGAAAAACACAGCCAAACATCAAGGAATAGAAAACACATTTTAAAAAAACCAAACTGTTCAATAAATAAATTTATATGATATTCAGTTTTACTAATAATAATGAAATACGAATGAAACTACAAGAAAATAGCATTAAATCAGAAAATGCAGTGATTAAATATCTCAGTGTTGGTGGAAATACAGGACAATATTCTCAAACTCTATTCACAGTATAAATTTTCTGCAAGAAATTTTCTAGTGTCCACTAAAGGCCTAAAAATGTTAAAGCCTTTTAATCTAATTCTTCAGTTTCTAGAATCTATTCTGAACATGTCCATGGATATGCAAAAAGATATATCTATGAAAAAGTTTATCTTAAATAATAAACTAAAAAGCAATTTAAAATATTTTTTAAAAAATATTTAATGGCATGGCAAGTGATTATGATTATTATGGTTTTTAAACTTTCACAACAGTGTACACAGAAAACTATGAACTCATCTACTTTTGTTTATATTTCTATGAAATTGTGAAGGAATATGGAGAAAACAATATAAACTCATATGTAGATACAAAAGCTAATCATATAAAATATTGATAGTGTGTATATTTATACAATATTGCTCTTCTTTTTGTTCATTTCTAATGTCTAAGTTTCTTTCAATAACATACATTACTTTTTTAACAAAGAAAAATATAAAATTTAGCAACAAATATTAACTCAAGCATTGTAACTTTTAAAGAAAAAAACGGGTAGTCATTCAACTAAGACTTCCAAGTTTTTGGGAAATCCTGGTTCATTTTAGAGCTTTACCTGGAAGTTAGTTTTACAGTTAAAAAAAAATCATTATTACTCATTTTCTCCTTTCTTTTCTCCTTCTTGTGTATGTGTGTATTTGTTTGTATTTACAAATTGCTACAGTATGAATGTTTGTGTGTCTCCAAAAATTTATATTTTTAATTCCTAGCTCTCAAGAGTAAGATGTTAGGAGGTAAATAAGATTATAAAGGTAGAAGCCTCACAATTGGTATTAGTGCCTGTGGCCTCAGAAATACCATGGAACCCTTCTACCACTTGAGATTAAAAGCACTACATCCATCTCTGAAATTTCTGTTGTTTATAAGCCACCAATCTATGGTATTTTGTTATAGCAGCCCAAAAGAAATAAGACACAGGTGCTTGCCAATGATCTCAGTCATTTTCATTTCTTAAAGTTACTTTTCATAATATCTGAGAAACATTAGTGATCTTACCATTGTTGCCTACCAAGAGCTGAGGTTTCAAACATTATGCTTTGGAATTTTTGACATGGTTCAATATTTTTCCTTAACTGCTTACTAGGCAACACAACTGAATATTCTTTATCTAGATACAGAATTAATTGAAGTGAATCCTGTATAGAGATGATGTACAAACTAGTTGCATCTTCCCTGATCTTTTCCAGAAATTTTTCTAATGCCATAAGAAATAACCTCTGCATTTCACTTTGATTATACATATTTTACTAACAGAATCATACTGGCATCGTCTGCTATGGTTAGTCTAGTTTTCCCATTCTCATAAAGAAACACAATTCCAAAACCACATATTCCCCTCTGACTCTCAGGGCCCTCAGGCAGTGACTAACAGAGCTGGGTTTATCCCTTATGCAGAGATGAATAATGTATGGCAGTAAAACCCCAGTCTGCCAGCACTACCACTGAAGGTCGATGATTGATCAGATTTGACTGATGGGCGCTCTGTGCACACAGAGCATGTGGAGAGATCCCTTGTCAGGGACTCCACTGGCACCTGGCACCAGATCTTGCTGCTTGTACTTGTGTTGTGTGCACTTCAGCCCCCTGTCTTTGTGCTGAAATGCAGCCTCCATGCCTCATTTAGCACGCAGAGCAAAAAACCCCCAATTTTTACTTCTGTGCATTTTTCTAATATTAAAGATGCTTAAATAAGTAAAATAATTCCAAGTACATAAGAGTTATATCATCTTCACCATATGAATTATTTTTGTCAACTGTTTAGCTTTTAAATTCAAGCTTATTTCATAGTTAATACCATTTTCGCTAACTCAAACCCACACTCCATTTCTAACTTCTAAATCAGTGCATGTCTATTGTTGATTTCTCCAAATGAATATTTAAAGATATTCAAATCTTACAGCAAAATCTCTATTCTGACCATTCTCTTCACAGGCTCACATTCTTTCACGATTTCCTGAATTTTGTCAGATATTCTCTGCAACTGCCATATCTTCTTATTTCCAGCCTTTCCATTTTTGTAGAAAATGGACCTCAGATAACATATATTTCGCTATCACACTCTCAATATAAATCTCAATACAAAAGATCTATTTTAATTAAAATAATATCATGAAATCCTGATTGAAAACTTCCTGTGTGTCATATATATCATGTTCAGTATTTCTTAACGTTTTACTTTGTTAAATTTTTAAAAATAATTTAATGTGATAGATATCATTTTACCTATCTTTTATTGATAAGAAAACAGAGCTTTATGAGACTAAATAACTTGCTTGGAATCAAAAAAAGAAAGCAGAAACAGAACCAAGATTGAGACACAGGTCTGTCTGTTTCCAAAATCCATCTTCCAAGCACGATGAGTGACAGCCTGGTACTCTTCAGATTGGTCATAGGGTGGAGAAACTGGAGCTACACATTTGTCTTTAAGAGACAGAATATGGCTAAAGTGAAATGGTGCCATTGCAAAAATGGCCCTCTTCTCTTTCTGTCTCCTTCTCTCTTTCCCCCCTTTTTTTCTCTCACTTTCACAACTGCTTGCTCTGACAAAAGCCAGCTACCATACTGTGACCTGTTTCATGGAGTAGCCCATCTAACCGGGAACTAAAAGAAGACTCCTGTCAATAGCCTTCAGTTGACTAGCTCACGAAGAACAACAGCCCACCAGAAACTACATACATAGATTTGGAATTGAATCTTCCCCCAATAGACCCTTCAGATGAGATCACATCCCCAACTCACATTTTATTGCAACTTTGGAAGAACTTGGGATAGAGGTACCCTGTAAGCCATATGCAAATCTCTGACCTGCAGATCTGTGAGATAATCAATGTTGTTTTCAGTCACAATGTTTTGAGGTGATTTATTGTGTAGAAATAGATAAGACAGAAGCATTAGAAAAACACAGGAAATGAAACGTTCCTATATAGTCAGTGGAAATGTAAATTACATGATCATTCTGGAAGATAATTGTATAATACTTAATGTATGAATGCTTACCTGATAAGATCAAGCAATTCCATTCCTGAGTATATGCTAAGAAACCATCACAGACATCCAAAAAAAGACTGCATGCAAGATGTCACAGAATGTTGTTTTGGTAGCAAGGATTTGGCACCAGCCTAAAGATCTATCATTTAAAGAATGGATAAATAAAATAAGATGGATACATTGTGCTATAAAACACCCTAAAATTGTACTGAAATTGTTTGCAGTGTTTCAGCAAAATGCATATTTTTTAAAAAGGGTTGAAAATAAAAACAAATGGCACAAAACATAATAATACTGTGTAAAGAATATAAAAATAACATTAAATAGCTGTGTTTTTTCACGAATGTATACCTGTACGCACTTATACATAGGAGTAGATGCAGCAAATACTCAACTTTAGACTAGTCGCTTTTGTAAGGAAGGGAAACTGGATAAAAGGACAAAAGGGATGAATATTGGAGGAGTGAATTGTAACATTGTGTAATCAAATATTGGATGTGACTCAGTTCTGCTCTTACAACATGAATAGACAAGCAAACAAAGGGTGTGACACCTCCTTTTATTTAGTTTTCACTTAAAATTCAGTTCAGGTGCCATCTCCAGTGTGCCACTTCATTATTCCCTTTCTAGAAAATCGCTAGAAAAACGGAATTCATGTGAAGCACAAAGGTGCCTTTTGTTTAGCTTTTTTTACTCGAAAATTTCACTGGTAGGAAATGAAAGTTTTCCCAATGCCAGACTGCCAAAATTATCAGATCTAAATCAAGAGACCATCGATTCAGTACTGAAGAAATTCAGGCCAAAGATATAGGTGGAATAAATTGTGGTGAATTAGTGAAAGCGTGGTAGGATTTTTCACTTTCCAATATGCGGGAGCTCAGAGAAAGACAGATTTATCAGGTGAAGCAATACATTCCCTATTGATCAGCCCAGTCAGTGTTTATTGACTATCAATTCGTGTTGTACATTTTCCCTCAAACACTTGGGAAGACAAATTCAAAATATAAGGAAAAATATGATCCCTACCTTCAAGTAACCTATTTTAATATTTGTTTGAAACTTAAGTAATATTGACTAACTACAAAAAATATATAATGGACAGAAATAAATGGGTAATAAGCTGCATACCATCACAAAATGGGAAGATAAAAGACCTTAGAGGATTAAAAAGCATTCACTAATAATGAGATCCCTAATCCTATTTCATGGTTTGGCAATACCATTGAGATGTGATAAGTAAACTGAGAGGAACAAGCGATAAATAAAATCTTTGTGTAGACAACTTATGCTAGGAAATTCTGACTTAATTCTCAGCTTTAACCATTAAATAGAACTTCTTTTATCAACTGTACTTTCCTAGAACTCATTCTGTCAAAATATAACAAGTTCTTGGGCCAATAGGAAGTTTTGAATAGAGCAGAAGAAAATAATTCTGTGCAATCGGATCGGAAAAGACTGTCATTTTGTTGGGTAATAATATCCTTTGGGAGATTTGGTCTTTTCAGGCAAGAAATTTTAAACACACATCACGTATGTTTTTCTTATTATTTGCTTTTCCAACCACTCACTTAAGGAGTAAGCTGTTTCTGACAAATAGCAATTATTAAGTATGCTAAGAGACTAGCAAACCTTTTTTCTTTATTAAAAAAGAAAATGATTGATAAAAATGAATAGTATTGCTTAAAAATGAGAAAAAAATCATGAAAGAAATTTGTTTCTTAGGGAAGCAATTTAGAAAAATATTTTGTTTTTGTCCCATCTTTCAGTGCAGAACAGAGGACAGATCTAGGAAAGCTGTTCTTTCTTGGCTAAAGCAGATAATGATAAGACTTCTGAATTGACGTTTTTTTCTTCCTCTCTTCTATTTCCTCTTCTTGTGTTGCTACCATGGAAAAAGCAAGAAAAACTTTGAAGTTTGGGTTAATACGTTTGATTCTTCAAACCTTAAAAGTGCTGAGACCCAAGGACCAAGAACCTAGTTGAAGTCAAGGAGTTGTAGCAGGACTGCAGACAGGAAGTCCAAGGAGCAATTTATACGTCTGAAACAGACAAGGTCTGCAAAGAGATGGAAATAAAACATAGGGAAAGACCAGAAAGAAAGAAATTGACAAAGTTCCTGAATATCTGAGTTCTCTTAAACCTTAGTATACTGAGTAAATGAATTTTCAAAAATAAATTTAATTTAAAACTCTAGGACTCTATTCTACTTACACTATTTTACCCTTCAGGAGACATTTTTCCTAGAAGAAGACATTTGGCCTATGTTGGTTGCAAACAAAGCAATCTCATACATCCTAGTCCCAATTAAATGTTGTATTAAAGCCAGCTTGTCTTTCTCCTGTTCCAGCATCTTGCTTTGGGTAGCACCCGTGCTAATAAGAGTCATGGGTACTTAAAACATATTTTTCAGAACTATACAGCAGCTACTCAGTGAGGATTGCACTCATCCACAAAGTATTTTTTCTGTGCATTTTTCTAAAATGGATTGAATCTTCACTAATATGAGACTCATCAACTGAAAAATACCACCAGCCACAGTGTTCTTATGTGTGGTATATGAGCGTCTATGTGTGTGTTTGTAGTTTGCACACATAAAACTGAGACAATACTTCTGATCAAGCCAAGTCTCCAAATTAAGTGCCCATATTTTCCCTCAAAAGAATACATTTATTGCTGCAATTTGGTCTTTGTATGTTAAAAAGAGCAAACCTGCCATTTACCAGAACACTCCCTGGGGTTGAAAACACAGAAACAATTCTGAGGACCTACTTAATTATTTGCTCTTAAATAAATAACTACAACTTCAACTGTGATCTTTTCATTTCTACTGGGCTGCTAATTACCATGGTGGATTATTCTAAGCTCAGTGTTTCAGGGTGTCATGGCCTGCTAAAGCAAGGCAGGTTAATCTAATGGTGGCATCAAGATCCTTAAAGGGTGTATGCTGTCAACAAGAATGTACATGTAAATTAGTTCAGGAAATGACACCCATGAATAAGTGGGTATGATAATTATATTGGGACTTATTTATATTTCCAGACTACAAGTGGGCTGTGTTCCAAAAGGTCAAGGCTAGTCAGAGGTTAGTTACTGGTTGAAAGTTTGAAATAAAACAGAAACAATACAATCAAACGTGGCCTGAAATTAGACTCTCCTACAATATCTATTTCACCCATAGTGACTAACTAACTATAGTTTTGCATTTCAGATAAACTTTTTTTGGGGTATGGATATTTTTGGATTTTTTTGAGGCAGGATCTTGCTTTGTCGTGCAAATTGGCCTTGAACTCACTATGTAGCTCATTATGGCCTCAAATTCACAACTTTCTTCCTGCTTCAGTGCCCGGTGCTGGGATTACTGGCATGTGCCACCATGCTCAGTTTGCATTTAACGTATATGCAAAAGCAAAGTTGTTGTAAATCCCAACATGTAGCAAAATAGAGAATACAAATGAAAATATGAAATGGACATGTACATGGGTTTATGTGTATACAATTCAAAATAGGAAAACAGTTCTAGATTATCTTAGAGGTCTAAATATAAATTACTCTAGTACTCTGTGACAATAACAATAAAACATACTTTAAGATTGCCTTTTACACAGTAGCAATTTTGTTATTAAAATAATGATTGCTAAAGTGATGGTCCCCAAAACTTTCTTTATGTGGGCTTGGCTCTTCTTCCTCTGTCCTAGAAGAAAAGGAGAATCTCTAGCATGAGATCAAAACTAAATTATCTTGGTTTAGAATCTAGAAATAAACTAGAACTCAGTGTGTGTGTGTGTGTGTGTGTGTGTGTGTGTGTGTAGACTGGGCTTGGGAATGAGAATAATTCCTCACTTTGTTTTCAACTATACCTCATCGACAGGAAGTAAGGCTTCTACTCCACCTGATGCTTCAAATCTATGTTCTAAAACAATCCATTTTGTAATCCTATGAGTCAGTTATACAATAAGATTGATTCCATAGTTATCCAACTTAAGTTGCATGCATCAAAATTTGTATGTGTCGTAATTTAACATAAATGTATTAAAATTGAGAATCCACTAAGAATTGTAAGTCATCTCTATTACATTATATTTTGTTTTCAACTTGTCATTTTTTAGCCTTGAAATTCCTTTTCTTCTTTGTAATTTGTCTGTATTAATTAGCATAATTGTTATGAATTATCAAATAAAAAAAGAAGTTTAAGTCACCAGCCAATGATCCATTGACTCCTTTCACTATAGAAACACTCCCAAAGTCAAGGAAGAAGGCAAAAGAAAGCTATGGTTTGGATCTGGAATTTTCTTCTAAGACTTCATGTTGACAACATAGTCCCAAATACAATAGGGTATGGAGGTGGAGCTTTGAGGATGTGACTGGCTCATGAGAGCTGTGGCCTCATCAGTAGATTGATTCTTTGATGGCTTCACAGCTGACAGCAGTATTGGAGAGTACAATCCTGACTGTAGGACAAAGATCACTGAAGGTGTGTCCTGGAAAGGCGGATGACACATGTCTCTCTCTCACTCTCTTTCTCTCTTCTTCCTAGCTTCTGTGAGGTGAGCAGCTTCCCTCGATCATGTTTCTGCTTCACAGAAGCCTAAAAGCAAGACCATGGACTGACATCTCTCAAACTATGAGCCAAAATAAATATTCCCTTCTTTAAACTGATTTCTTTTAGGCATTTTGTCACAGCAATAAAAAGCTGCTTAGCTCAATAAACCTATGTAATCCTGTCATCCGGACTTTTGGATAATGACACTAATATTTACTAAGAGAAAGTGACTTAATCTGAAGAGTATCCTTAGTAAAACACCCATGGCTAAAGAATTATTCATAATAAATCAATTTCCTGATAATAAATGAATCTATGATTCTCTGCTACCTTGAAAAGGTCGCATTGGCTTTACAAAAGCTGGGGCATAAACTGGTAATGTTATATGATTTATTTCTGTCCTTGTGTGAAAACTCCACAAAGGAGGGGAGAGACCTCATCTGGAGACCTCATTTGGAGACCTCATCTATCAGGCTAGCCAGAGGGAACCTGTGCATTGTGAGAAAGAATCTGGAGGACAACCTTTAATTCTTAGTCCTCTCTGCTTTGTCTGTGCTCTTTGGTTATCTATGGGAAGAGTAAGGAGCCAGACCACAGATAGTGCCTAGATTCCCAGGATTAAGATCGATGATTGCTGGGAGTGGGATTGTTTTATGCTTTATTTTCTTATTTCTGCTATTCACTTAAAATTTTTAAAATAGGGAATAAATATGGCTTTACAGCCATAAAAATTAGTTGAAGATAGAAGGCTATCTGCTTTTTTTGTTTTTGGAGAATTAGTGAAGACCTAATTGTTAGTATTTAATTGCAAATGGATCTATGAATGATGAACATCAGTACTTATATATGGTATTGTATGTTAAATGTATTTCAGTAAAATTCAAATGTAAAAATACATAATTAACAAGAATAGTTCTTCTACAGATATTACAGCTTCTACTGCTTTGAGAAAAAGACATGGTGTATTGAACATGAAAGCCCTTTCCAGCCAACATAAGCCGATAAGATTTTGTTTAGCCCCCTCTCTCCCCTTTACCAAAAGGAAGCATTTCTTTAAAACACTAAGTTGTGCTTTCCTTTAGCCTATTTTAAAAGAAAGCTTACAGGAAAACACAGGCTAGCTTTCAAAACTGTTACCACAAATGTGTCTGCCTCATAAATCTAGGTTGCTTAAGGAAGCCAACCTATGCTTTTTTCTGGCAAATGGGAAAACACATCCCCACATTATCAGTTCATTTATTCAACAATAGTAAACAAAAGACATACTCCTTGACCTCTTCAGAGTTAAAGCCTGGTAAGAGAGGAAAATGTTAAACCAGGGATTTTAGAGTTCTGATCTCCAAAACTACAAGAGAATAAATGTTGGTTGTTTTCTGCCGGAGTTATGATAGATAGTTCCAGCAGCCACAGTGCAGAAGCAGACTACCCAGAAGAAAGAGGGTTAGATATGACTTCTAGGGAGCAGCAGGTACCCAGTGCTTCAAAGGAAGTGAACTAGGGTGCAATTCCTTTATAAATAACATAGCAAAAATATCTTGCCTTTCATTTGTCGGATAAGTCACCACTTCAAAGCTTTGTTTCTTTGGCATGGTTCTGAGATGAGCATCCATTCTTTGGAAAATATGCTCAGCCAGAAAGATCCATGGCAGAATTAGGATACTGTGATTTAAGGTTAGTTACCTTATAGTTACAACGTAATGAGTTCCATTTCATGTATGTATAAAACAGTAATATCCCTCCCACAGACTAGATGTGTAGGTTTTCTTTGTATAATTCAATTGCCCAGTACAGATGCTTCTTGACATGAAGTGTAATTCAACAAACTCAGTATAAATTGAAAATATTAAGTGAAAATGCACTTGTGTTAATACACTTCACCTAATGAACACCTTTGCTTAATTGCTAAGTTCATTCTCAAGCACTGGTTATTTATTTTGAGGATCATGTGGCTGACTGGGGATTTCTCTGCTGCTGCCCAATATGAAAGTGTGGCGTATCACACGGTACTAACCCAGAAACCATTTGAAACTGAAAGAACAATTTCTGTTGAATGTGTATTGCTTTCATACCATATTAAAATTACAAATATTGAATTGAACTATTATAAGTCTGGGACATTCTGTGATAGTATTCATCATCTCTACAGAAACATTCAAAGTTTTGGGAGAATAATAAATGTATGGGGGGAAAGTGTAAGGTATGTTTGGGGAGAGAAGAAACTCTAGGTGCCTGGACTTGGATGTAGATCATATTAAGACCTTTTTCTCATCATAAAGTCAGTAGAGAAGGCAAAAAGAATTTTAAACCAGTGAACAAATTTTTTAGAACTCATTCTGGTTCTTATATAAAGACCAGATTGTAATAGAGTCAACAGGAAAGACCAATTTAAGGCAATTAGATGTAATTATAAACCAATTCAGAAGAGGACAAGATAAAAGTGGTTAGAGCCAGGCCCCCTGTACTTAAGGCTTGTACTACTGTCAACCACCATGGGGCACGTGCTGAGGGATTTCATTCTAATAGCCAAGGTTCACTCATATTACCTAATTTATCTTGCTGTTCCATTTTTTGATAGTTTCCTTAGTGAATTTTTGAGATTTATAACTATGGGATGGAAAAAAATACTTGGCAGGTTTCTTTCTTTCTTTCTCTCTCTTTCTTTCTTTCTTTCTTTCTTTCTTTCTTTCTTTCTTCCCTTTCTTTCTTTTGGCAGTATCTGGATATGTAGTTTGGTTCTGAACTCATTTTGCATTTGAAGTTTATCTCCAACTCAAAGCTATCCTTTTGCCTCAGCTTCCTGAGTGCTGGGGTTGGAGGCATTCACCACTGTTCTTGGTTTTGCAAAACTTTAGAATCAACTTGATCACCTTGTGGATCAGAGAGTAGAAATGCTAAAAATTGTTCACTGTCTCCTTTTGATTTTAGATATTTCGTCTAACATTAACATTTAGTACTTTTGCTGATCTTGAAAATTTTGATAAATTATATTTCTATGTTCAGTTAGTTCAAAATATTGTAAATACCCTTGGTGGTTTTGTCGTTACTCATGTGTTATTCAAAAGTGTATTGTTTAATCTCTAAATATTTTAGCATCTTCTAACTGTCTCTTACCAACTTCCAGCTGAACACCACTGTTATAAAAGCATACTTTGTAGGATTTTTATTCCCTTAAATATTATAATGTATTACAGTCCAAAATGTAGTCTACCTTGGCAAATGTTTCTTTTAAACTTGAAAAAAAATGTATTCTTCCATGAAGTAACCCAGCTAAAATAATCAATAAATGTCTAAGAGATTAAGTTGATTGATGGTGCTGATCAGTTTCACTATATGTTTACCAACTTCTCCGTCTACTGGGTGAAAATCATTAATCGAGGGATGTTGAAGCCTTCAACTATAACAATGGATTTGGTCATTTCTCCTTGCAGGCTCCTTGCAGGACTGTAAATTTCATCTCACATATTTTGATACTCTTGTGATACCCATATACATATTAAGGATCATTATATCATCTTAGAGAATTGACCTCTTCATAATTATGTAGTGGGTTTCTTCCTCCCAGATAATTTTCCTTGTTCTGAAGTCTGCCTTATCTAAAATTAATACAGTTATTCCAATTTCCTTTTGATTGATGCTAGCATAATTCATCTTTCTTCATCCCTTTAATTTTTAGTCTGTATATTTCTACTTAAAGTAGTGTGTGTGTATATATATATATATATATATATATATAGAGAGAGAGAGAGAGAGAGAGAGAGAGACAGAAAGATAGAGATGATTGTAGTAACCTCAAGCTTTTAATTGATGGACTGTATTAACTGTTTTTGAAAAAGGTAATTAGAATAAAACTCACAACATTAATTTACACATTATTTAATCTGCCTGTGTGCTACAAAGACAGAGTAGTTGCAACAGACTGTATGACCCACAAAGGCAAAAACATTTATTATTCAAATCCTGCAAAAATTGCTTTGTCAAACATTGTTAGAATTTAATCCTGTGTAATTTGGGTATTTCAAATAATCCCTAATAATGTGGACTGTGTTGCTTCCTTTTCCTCAAATTGGAACCATTCACCAAGTGACATAAACATTGAGGGCAATAGGAGTTTTTTTGTTTTGTTTTTTTTTTACTTGTTGCACGCACAAGAATTTTATCAAACCAACACGTAACCTTACTGTAGCCTAAGTGATGATACACAATACTCTGGATGATATCAAAGGTCGTTAGATGAGTTTTTCAAGGAGTTTCATGGCGTGCTAAAGAAAACGTCTCCCTAAGTGTAATAGGTTAATAAAGAACCCCTTCTGGCTTAGCATCACATTTTCTTCCCACGCACTTGACGTAAGCCTGCACGAGTTTTCCGCGTAGGCTTGAGCCAGCTAACAATTTCTGGTGTTACATTCATTATACGTTGCCATTTAAATGCATGGACTTTTAAAAGAAATTCATGTTACTTCAGCAAGACAAATGTTGATTATAATTCTGTGGCTGGAAATAATGTGCTGACATCAGCTTTCATAAAAGAGCTTATCCAGGCACCCATGTTTCTCCAGACCACAGTGACGACTTAGCGGAGAGCTAACGTTGCTAGCCCTTAACGTACTATTGACCCAGGGATATTGATGGTGACAGGGCCACCCATTACGCCACAATTAAAAGCTTCTTTCAAAAGAGAAAAGAAAAGTCACCCCAAATATACATTTTAAAATGCAGCATTAAATATTTATGAGAAATGCCCTCAAGATGCTGAGTTTAGCAGTTGCATAATGAAAGTGCGACGCATTTGGGAGAAGGATTATTTTCCACTGTTGCACCATCAAGGAATTTTTAAGTGACCTATGAGTAAAAAGAAAGGGAGGGAGAAAGCGTGATTACAAATTAATAAAGCATGTAGTACGGTTTGATTACTAGCTACTGCAGTGTGAAATGAGTTGGTTTTAATTCAGCTGTGCCTACTGATAGTTACCATCAACTTCTCTCCATAAATGACCGATGAGTTGGCCCCAACAGGAGAGGTCCCTGGAGGAGTGGATGAGAAAAAGCAGGTCAGAGCTCTGTGTGGGGGCCAACAGCAGCACTGGTGTCAAGGTTATGGGCAACCTGCTTTGCGGTCCTGAAAGGCAGAGACGGGGCTGAGGCCCGCTACCAAGTAAGGTAGGATCCTGAGAAACAAAGAGTACTTTTCAAAGGAGTAAAAACTCTTCACTTCATAGATTCAAGAGAAATGGAGTTACAAGTGGCCTTAGAAATCATCCAATTGCGTTGTTCTTGGTGCCGACTGAGCACCACAATGGTTGTTCTGCACTTACATATCTCTGAATTCACTCACAGTCCTGCTGGGTCAGAGCCTTTGGTAATCGGGTCCAGGAGTGTGATTTAAAAAGAAAAGGTGGATTTGATAGGCTGTCAGATGACTAGCATCATTTTCACTGTCACTTCATTGCAAGTAGGTCCTATTTCTCCACTCCTTGACTTTAGGCCAGTTCATGTGACTTGCTTTAGATCGTGATGGGTAGGCAAAAGTGACACTGTCATTGTGTCGACATCCTACCTAGACTGTGACGAAAGCTCACATATGCTCACACCCTGTTATCTCTACCACAAATGTAGAAACAGCTACCAGGCATGGTGGTGCACGCCTGTAATCCCAGCACTCCGGAGGCTGAGGTAGGAGGATTGTTGAAAGTTTGAAACCAGCCTGGACTACAAAGTGAGCTCAAGGCTGCATAGCGAGACTCCATCTCAAAAAAACAAAACAAAACAAAACAAAGTTATTAAAAATATAGAAACAACTTTTCTGATAGCTTGTGTGTAATCATGGAATAAGTTCATGTGGAAGGAAACCATCTCAGGCTTCCCAGCTGACCACACATGCATGGCAGGGAGTAGAACACCCTAACCTCTGAGACTCAGATCAACCACCATGGCTGACCTAGAGACGTATGAAACATCTCAGCAAGACCAGCAGTATTTTTTTAGTATGGTCATAGACATGTGGCAAGCAAATTCGTATTGCTTTATGTAGCAAAGATTTTTATTTGTGACCACAAACAAATTGTGATGCTTTTTATACATAGTAATACACCCAAGAATTCCAATAATCACTCCTATTTAGAAACTATTAACTAGTTATGGGGTCAGTATATTATGAATCTGTGGGCGAAACACAGTCAGATGTGGATGTTTGTAGATAAATTTTTATTAATAAAACATCCATCCTCATTCATTTACCCTTTGTCTAGAGCTGCTTTTTTGTAACAATGACATTTTGCCAAGTCCAAAGTCTCAAGTTTTGGTGCAAGAAAGTCTAGACTTAGAATAAATACTTCTGCCAAAGTTACAAAGCACAGATTCTACTTGAATCCTTTGAATTCTTAATGCAGTGCTCTTTTCACAATGACACACACATTTTTCAACAAATTTGAAAATTATTATTTTAGAAAAGGGATTCTCAGACAGTGCTTTTATTTTTCTCTTATTGCTTCTCTATTTTTAAAACCTGTTCTAAGCTAGTTTTGTGATGGGGAAAAAATTAACAGATTTTTACTGAGGTTATTAAACAAGAAGTAATTTTGTGCCCTTTTCCATGGGCTAAGCACACTATCACAAAGGACTTTATTTGGTCCCTCCAAGAATAGAAAGCTTTGTGTTTTTGATGCCAAAAATTAGCTGGTACTGGAGGGATGTGGCCACCTGCTGCCACATCATCAGCTTCTCTCCATGAACGGCTATACATGTAGTGTAAGGCTGACTTTGGCCTTTGTGCTTCAGAGAGAAAGAACTGTAGACCAGAAAGAGGTGGGTTAGAAGTTTTCCAAACACAGTAATGAAAAGTCTTTGATGGATACCTTCCCATTCAAAAAAGATTTCTTCCAGAACAAATACTTAACTACTTCAAGATAATACTTAACTACTACAAGATAATTATATCATTTGTACCCAAAGCTGCATGCTTGCTAATTCACAAAGGATCAGTACAGTCCTTAAGCATGAGGCTGTGGTACAACTAAGATCAAAGATCTAAAATCAGCTATCATGGGTTGCGTCAATGACTCTCAACTGACAGAGTGACTACAAAATCTGGAAAAAAAATTAATATTTGAGCAGAGAATTAGGAGAACACAGGTCAAATCTAAAGAGCATGCAGAGAGGCTTGGTGGTTATTTGGTTCTATGAACTATTAGCTCTTTACTGGACCTATAATGCCTGTTGATCTTTAAATCATTCGAAGGCCTTAGTTAAATTAGAGACTGAGTTTGAACAATACGAATCAGGCCCACCTTGACTCATAAAGTTCTCTTCCATCCCTTCTCATTGTTGATCAAAGGCAAGAATAAAAATATCAACTAAACCAAAAATGGGTTAACAATCCATGTAGTGTTTTCTAATTTTTTTTTTTTTTTTTTTTTTTTTTTGGTACTGGGGATCGAACTCATGACTGCATGCTTGCAAGACAGGTACTTATGCCACTGAGCTAAATCCCCAGCCTGTGTTTTCTTTTTTTAACCTGTCTTTGTTTTTGTGTGCTGTTGTAGCAGAGTACCACAGAATGAATAACTTATGAACAGCAGATATTTATTTCTTATAGCTCTGGCAGTTATAAATTCCAAGATCAAGGGAATGGCAGATTCTGTAGTTTGGTGTGGGCTGCTCTCTGCTCCCAAGCACGGGCCTTATTGCTGCATCCTACATGTCTGCATCTTTATATAGTGGAAGGCAAATTGGCAAGAAAACCCAAATGTTATGTGAAGCCTCTCTTATAAAGGCCTTGGTCTCATTCATGAGGAGGAGCCCTTCTGGCCTAATCACTGTTTAAAGAAGGGGATAAATTCAAACTGCAGCAAAATTCAAATTCAAATCCAATTAGAATAAATTTTAATTTCTGAAATATATCCTCTGGCAGCTGATTCTTGTTCAGTCCTAAGCAGTTGTACCATTACAACCCCGCCATCAAAATGAAATGTGTTATAATCAGGATTTATGCCTCATCTCTGGAAACCAAAACTTTCATCCCCGTAAGAGATGACCATGACACATTTGCATTTATAACTTGCATTATCTGGGGCATGAATAGTATTTTATTTTAATTCTTTGAAATAGATGAGCAGCAAAACATTAATATACAGAAATGAAGACTCAGATAAGTGAATTTACATTACTCAAGTTTATCCAAACAATAGGTGCTGTAGTTAAACCATAGAAGACAAATGACTGAACCCTTTATTGTGGATGCATTGCACCTCAGCTTCTCACTCTTCTCAATGGTTTCCTTCCTTCCTTCCTTCCTTCCTTCCTTCCTTCCTTCCTTCCTTCATCTCACAGGGCACTACTGCACAGATGACTCTCATTAGACATCTTGCATGCATATTTCTGCTTAGATTTTATTATCCAGGGAACTCAACTCACAACACTCCAAAACTCAGAAGGACAGAGTACAGTACAGTACCTGTGATGACCTAACAGCTACCCAGAAAACTCACACGGCTTTCAAAGTTCCCCAGTTTATAGTTTATGTACTTATATAAGTTTAGAAACTTGGGAAGTACAAATAACTTCAGAAATTAAATAGGGCAGTGGTTCCCACATAAAAAGATGAGTGGATATTTATGTTCTTCTTATCAATTTTAAATCATACAATTATGTAGAGCCATTATTGACTATCTTAATTTATAAAGCACTTGTAAGCTGATACTAGTATGTTTCACATTTATATAATACTTACATATTTATCTTTTAGTGTCCACAACCATCCCATGAAAAAAACAATTATTAAGCGATTTTATAGTTAATGGCAATGAACTTGAAAGAAGTGAAATAATGTCCTCCAGGTCTTACACCCAAGACAGAAAGGATAAGAAGATAAAAATCAAGATTTTTCTGACACTAATTTGTGATTTCACAGTAGCCTCTGTGTGTGGATGTACCTTACCTTGAAAAAAAAATTGAATCCTAGCCCAGGAGAAAAGGAAAGTTTTGTAGAATAGAACAAAGACAAAGAAATGTCAATAGTATAGGTGGCACAGAGTTGACATTTCATTTGTTAATATAAATCTTTACCCAATCTTGGAGTGCTATTTTAGATCTTATTACTAACTTGCCAATGTGCTTCTTAATGTGATAAGTAAAGACTTGAAACTTCTTGAAATATTGGACAGTTACCAGCCTTTGACCTACAGATATAATCATTATGGATTTTCTCCCAAGAAAGTCCAATAGCATCCGTGTGGGTGTGGGTACTTAACTTTTCCACCCTTTGGCATATGTTGCTCAAAGAAGAAATTCCGAAGATCGTATGTTAAAGAAGACTGTTGACCAAGGTAAAGAAGCAAATGGCTCAATTTACAGTTGAACTCCACACTGTATTATGTTTAAAGGCCACAGATTTGCACAAATTGCTCCTGCAAGCCCAAAGACAACAGGAATCACCAAGAAAAGACCAGAAAACAAGTGCAGACAATACATGAATACCATGCCACACAAGGAACAAGGAAAGAAACATGGTGCCTTTGCTGAGATTACCAAAGAGAAACATAGTATAGAAAATTTCAGGATAAAACAGATGCTAGGAATCTAGAGTAAATGATAGATTCCTATTTTATTCAGTATACAAAGATTAATGCTATGAGGATTGTTTTGGATGTGATAATAATGTTGTGGTTACATTATTTTAAGAAGCCTTATAATTTAGAGATGTCTAAAGAAATATTTGCAGATAAATAACATGACCACTGGGGTTCACCTCAGAATAATCAAAGTGAGAAGAATGAACAAGTATAAGTGCAACAGCATTGCCCATGAATTTATAATTATGAATTTGGGTCATAATGTACACAAGGGCTTATTATATTATTTTCCTACATTTTCATAACAAGAAGTTCAAAAAAACAATTCTAGAAAAAATAAGGTTTAAATATAAACAATACCACCATAAATTATTAGAAAAAAATCATTAGTAAAGACATGTTTATAATTATACAGCCAGAACCCATCAAAGAAAAAATTAACATATTTGATTACACAAAATAAAAAATGTTTATATCTTCCTACATTTTTACATACAAATACAAAAGGGATGTACCTATATAATTTTAAAAGTATTAAAAACAAAGAAAATTGACCGTAATATATTAAGTCATAATGGATTATAAAACTAATACAGTATAATACAAAATTTTGTATATTCATATTTGTTTT
The DNA here is from genome assembly GCA_004027455.1 of Hydrochoerus hydrochaeris. Classification (NCBI taxonomy): domain Eukaryota; kingdom Metazoa; phylum Chordata; class Mammalia; order Rodentia; family Hydrochaeridae; genus Hydrochoerus; species Hydrochoerus hydrochaeris. Next base: position 513,777 of record PVLA01000086.1, on the reverse strand, counting down.
TCATTTTGGTAAGTCTGAGTCATTATGAGCAAACAACAAAGACCAAACCTTAGGTTGAGATAGATTATAATTTCTTACACCTAAAGTATTTGTGTGCTTTGGGCAAGAAACAGAAAATTATGAAAATGTGTGACAGAAGGCTTGTTCTCCACTCTACTGAAGAGAGCAATAAGGAAATGTCTTGACACTCTAGCTGACCAAAAATGAAAGAAAGAAATTTCAAATATGTTCCATAATTTTGAACAGTATATTGAATTACTTTTATAATCTGCAAAGTTACGTTATAAAAATTAAAATACAACAGTGAAATAATTTCTCCTTTCCTGTTGTATCTTCTTTCCTAGTAATACAAATATATTCTGCTCAAAAGATCTTCTATCCTCAAGTTAAAAGGTGACTCTTTTTGAAGTAGTTTATCTTGGAAATGGTTCGGGATCATTAATAAATAGTGTCAAATGAATCAAGATTTTTGTTGAAATTGAAAAGATTATTATTTTTCATATGTCAAGACCTGGCAAAGTGACTAAATACACAGATGCATTAAAAGGAAATGATAGAGCTAAAGATGGCCAATCAGTGAGCAACAAAATACAAAGCCTCCTGGGAGAAACAATTTATATGCCAGAATAAAACATCCTGGAGAGATCCAGACAGAAGGAGATGGATCCTCTTGACACAGGAAGAAATTAAAATGTGAAAAAGCTCGTGAAACATGCAGTCTCAGGGCTACAACTGGAACAGCTAAAATTACTGGACACAGTGTTTTCACTGCAACCAGCCAAGTTTGCACCAGCCTGAATTTGTGCTGGTCTGAGTTCGCAGGTTCGTGCTGGCTGGCAGTGCCGCCCAAAGTCATTTTCGCTGCCACTCACAGGAGCCATAGCTGTGCTGAAGTCGGGGTTGGTGAGCCCAACAGAGAATGGGGCCAGTGAAGGGACCTTCATTAATCCATAGTCAGTGCTGGGAATGAGAACCCTGCCACAGGAAAGGCATGACCAAATGGGTGACATGTTGGAATCAGGCAGGAGGAGCCTGAACTGGGAGCAACAGTGACTTCAGTTGGTTGCTCCCTCCTCAGAGCAGATTCGTGGGATTTGCTTGGACTGGGCCATGCCCCTGGCTGGGACCCAATAAGCCATTACAAATAGATTCCCTGTGCCTAGCATGCATTAACCTGGTGAAGGGTCCTGAAGTTTGGCTGGCCTGGTGGAGAGGGGCCGGCATATGCAGTCCCTGCTTGCACCTCAGTGACAAGAGCAGGCAGGAGAGGGTGGAGTTCCCTCGCCAGCATGCTTTGGAGAAACCATGGCTGACAGGGAAGGAGGCTGGGACCTCCACTGTACACCTGTGTGGAGGAATCCAGGACCATGACAGGAGAGAGAGACAAGAGGAGGCCCCCAGCCCAGAACCCTGAGAGCACTGATCCAGGAGAGGAAAAAACAAGGCAAACTGAGGGTGGCAAACATGCAACATCAAACATGGCAATAGACATTAAGAGATATCTTCGGGACCTTGTAGACAAGCTCAAAACTGAAATATTAAATCAGGTAAAGCAAGATATTAGTAGAGTAATAAAAAATGCTAAGCATCTCTCGGGAAGACATAGACAGAAGAAGGGAGGAACACAAAAAAAGGAGGGAAACATTCGATAAAGAATATAAACAAAATACAGAATACATGAAGCAGATTCAAAGAGATTACCAGGAAATTAAAAACACCATTAAAAGCTGGCAAAACTCCTTAAAATAAACTAAGGATAGACTATCAAAACTTGAAAACAAGTTTGCAATGTGTGATCATGAAAAGAAAAATCTCTTAAAAATAACAAGGAAACAGGCAGTAACAATAAAAGGCTAGAAGACGACAAGAGAATCTATAATTTAAGAATAAGAAATGTGAATGAAGAATCAGGAATACAAACAGGTGAATTACAAAGGCTATTCATGGAAATAATTAAGGAAAACTTCCCAAGCATGGGAAAAGAAAATGACATTCGGTTGTGTGAACCATACAGAACTCCAGCCACCTACAACCAAAACAGAGCTACACCCAGACATATAATAATCAAGATACCAGCAATTCAATATAAAAACAAAATATTAAAAGCCATCAGAGAAAAGAAACAGATTACATATAAAGGTAAGCCCATCAAGATCATGGCAGACTTCTTGACACAGACCATCAGATCAAGAAGAGCTTGGAGAGAAGTATTCCAAGCCCTGAAAGAGAATAACCTCCAGCCCAGATTGATGTACCCTGCAAAGCTGTCACTGGAAATTAATGGAGAAACAAGATACTTCCATGACAAAGAGGAACTGGGAGAATTTGTGACCACCAATCCAACCCTACAGAGAATACTTAAAGGACATTCTAGAGAGAGAAAAAATATACTAGGATTTTAGGAACAGTGGCAGAAAGGCCTCAATGAGCAGGGCAGGCAGTAGAATGAAGGAGAAAAATAGACAAACAAAGACAGAAAAATAGCATAGCAGAAATGAGGCAGAGAAGGATGGTTAGAATCTCTAACATAGATGGCCTTGATACACTATATTGTTAATAGTGTACCAGGATTTAAAACCCACATTACTCATACCACTCTGCTTAAAAGTATTATATTCTGTTCCAGTCATTCTACTGGTACTAGATTTGAGGGCACAGATAGTTATCCCAAAAATAACAGGATATAGTACAGTAATCATCCTTAATTTCCTATTAACTTAATCTAAAGCTCTGTATAACCTACACTGTTTTACCATGACTGATTGTAGTCAAATCTGGTTTGTTAGATCACTGTTTTATATTGATAGATTTTATTCAAAGCTATTATGATTGATAGTATCAAGTCTGAGAGTATAGGTAACTGCACTGAAGATAACAAGAGTCACTAGAATATCCACTCTAGTTTGATTATTACCTGCCTTTGAAATTTTATACTGTCTATGATATTTTATTTTTACTAATATATTTATGTTCTGCTATATTCAATTATACTGCTATATTTAATTATGCCTGATGATATAGACAATTTATTGAGGATAATAAGAAACAACACAGTAATCATTGTAGATCACCTTGTACTGTGGTTTTATAGGACTTTTTGGCTTCATGTCTTTATAGGAATATGTTTTGTTTTGTCTTGCTAGGTTTTGTTTTTCCCTCTAATTCAGAAAGGATAGAAATACATGTAGAGACTCATGCATGTGTAGCTGTTTACAGTCTCACTGTTTGAATATCTACTTTGTATGCTTTAATTTTGTAACTTGAACTACTATTTCTAATAGGACAATATATGATTTGTCAACTAGTGATTTCTTACTGTTTATCTTTTTTAAAAAAATTATATATTATCTCTACTCTACATGGTTTTTTTTTCCTCTTTAAATAAAAAAAAAGAAAAAAAAGGAAATGATAGTATTTGAAGAGGGCACAACTCATGCTGAATAAAGGTAGGTATATTGATTTCTAAGTGGCAAGCAAGAAAACTGGAAATATAATGCAGAGAGAGAAAACTGAATGAAAAAGAAAAGGGGACAGAGGGCAGTGAAGGGAGGAAAACAAAAATGCTGGCATTGTAGTGTGAAAGTAGGAGGCTCCCATATGCCTGATTATACACAGTGCCAAGATTTACAAATTGCCAGGGCCTCAAAATAATGGAACACTTAAAACCTTTCTACTTTATTTATTTGGTTTTGCTAACACTGCTCTTGTCATCAAAGTAAGAAGAAAACCAATAAGCATTTGGGTTTGCCAGCAAAACTCATAGTACACCGAGTTTGCGGGCTCACAAATCTTCATAAGAAATGTAATTTTCTCATAACATTCCCCTGTACAGGAAATGGGAAATATTTTATTTGAAAAGAATCTTCTGTTGTTTTTGATACAGAAGTAAATACGGTGATAATTCTTTTTCTTTTAGAAATTAAGAATATCTGAATTTTTCTACAGTTTCACCTGCTAAGTTGGGATTTATGCCAGTATTTGACTTCAGTAGGGAGCATAACTTTTGTCCCTAACATGATGACAGCTGGAATAAGTAGGTCAGCAGAAAAGAAAATGTGTGATTTCAGAATCAGACTGGTATGGTGGCTTCTAGAATAAGTGAAGATTACTTAATCTTCCTGAGGAAAAGCTACAAGAGAAATGGTGTCAAAATAACATGACATATGTATGTAAAGTTAGTTTCTGCTCTATAGTAGAAAAGCCAATAAAAGAATTTGGGGAAATGGGTTAATGTACTCACTGGTCAAAATATACATTTTTTAAGTAAACTTACTTTTTTCTGTGTACTTCATCATTCTTATTTTTGGTTGAAACTCAAGAAATGGCAAGATGTTTTCTGTATTAACAGTTCTTATTCTTACATTCTAAGGAGATTTTTACTCTATCACCATTTATATGTTCATATTTAAGATGTCACTATTTCTATTCATTATTGTGAAGAATCATATTCAAATGAAAAAAAAGTAATTTCAGGCGTGTACTATATTAAACGGGATCTCAAAACAAGGCATTTTACTTAAAATCAGGCAAAACTGTGAGAACTCATTTTTGCTAGGCAATTTTCTCACAAAGAAATATCCCATGGTTAAATTACAGGAAAACCTGGATAGGAAAACCATTGATATTAACTGAAGAGCCCAGTCTGCACTTTACTCCTAAGATTTAGGTCTGAGCTGATTAAACAGCACTTAATAAATCCACTTGGGCAAAGTTATGGCACTTAGGGGAGATCTAAAATAGTACTATAATTGCGAGAAGTTCATGGGATACCATTTCATACCAGCGACGATAATAAAAGTAACCAACAGTAACAGGTCTGAGACCATGGTTCTGATAAATTTTCCAAGGTAAAACAGCACTAAAAAGTACTACACACAACAACAGAATTTTCTTTCATGATGCACAGCAGCAGACATTTTTAAGAGACAAAGAACCTAGCCTCTGAATGGATAATAATGTATTTGCTACTGGAGAGGAAGGGAAATAAGTGGCTGAGGATGGAGGTTTCAAATAAACTAGATAGGATTGAAATGCTATGTGCTTTGATATTTGCTAAGCAAAATAAGGAGTTTAGGCTGTGGGAGGAGACCCCAGACTACAGAGCAAAGTATTTTTTCCACTTCACTTGTTGGATTATATAGAGCAGAACAGCCTTCTGCTAAATGGTTTTCTGAACAGTCATCTATTTTGGGACAGAAAATGAGCATTCTAAACTGAATAAATCCATCCTGTCTCAATGACATGTCTGATTTATAGCCCATTACACTAAATGCAACTTCTGAATTCTATGTCCACAACTTGCAAGCCTTGGGCAAACCCTTAAACCCAAGGTATCTCAACTCTTTTTAAATTGACTCTATATTTAGGAACCACAGGGGAATCTCTTAAAAATTAAAGATTTCATTCTCCATAAGAATCCAGAGATTCTTATTCAGTAGTTTCAAGGTAGAAAATCATTAAGACATACCCCACCTAAAGTGACTCCAAAAGTGGGAGTCCACATGAAGCCATATTCACAAAGGTAATAACCTCTTCCTTTGTTTGAAGAGAAAAAGGAGCAATTTGTTTGTAACCTAGTTGTTCAACTTTTCCTTTTTTCCTTATCTTTCAACAAAATATTAGTATACAGTAATAAATTGTTTTAAATTAAATAATTGAAAGAACCATCAATGAATGATAAAGACAGAGAATGAAAGTTTAACAAGAAATAGTGTTTTTGGATTCTGGGAAGATAGCAGAACAGTAAGTAGCAAAGTAAAAAGCCTCTCTGACAGAAACAGCCAAGATGCTGTAATATAGCATTCTGGAAAAGACTAGAAGAAAAGAAATGGATCCTCTCAACCCAGAAAGCAACTAAAGTGAAAAAAAAGAAAGAAAAAAGAAAAGAAAAAAAGAAAAACTTAAACAGAAGTTGGTAGACAGACGTGCTCTCACTGGAGCTGGTCCCACTGTGTGAGAAGTACCACTGGAATCCATAGACACATGGTCACAGTGAAGCTGAGGGTTGGCAAGCCTGAAGGCTTCAGCAGGAAGATGCAGTGGTGGAGGGGAGTAGCAGACCAGAGAACTGCACTGGCCTCCAGTGAGTGTGGGGCACTCAGTCCTCCCACAAGAGTGGGTGATTGGTTGGGTGCCACTTTAGAGTCAGGCAGGATAAGCCCGGAACCAGAACTGCAAACCAGCTTCATTCAGCCACTTCTAGCACAGAGCAGATTGGTAAAAATTGCTTGGACTGAGTCCTGCCCCGTGTGCGATCCAATAGCCAAGGCAGAGGTTTCTCTAAAGCTATCCCTACCCACGCAGCACACACTAAGACTCTGGAGGTTAACCAGCTCAAAAGGGAGGGGCAAACCTGCCCTGCCCCTGCTTATATTCCAGTAGTCACCGACAGATTGGGGGAAAGCAGCAATCACTAGCCAGCATGCTTCAGAGTAATTATAACCAATACAGAAAGTTTCAGGGACTCCAATACCCACTTGTCTGGAAGAAAGCAGGAACATGACAAAAGGAAAAAATAAAAGGCAGTCTCTAGCCTCCAACCCAAGCATTACTAGCCCAGGAGAGGTAAACACAGAAGAGATTGGGAGTTGCACACCTGCAGTTTCTGAAGCAAAAGCATTTGACATAAAGAAACAACTTTGTGAAACTATAAAAGAACTTAAAACAGAAATATTAATGCAACTAAAGGAAGATATAAGAAAAATAATAAAAGAAATGCTAAGCACTTCTTAAGAAGACACAGTTGAAAGAATAGAATAGCAAAAGGAGGGAAACCTTCAATGAAGAATATAAAAAAAATATTTAGAATACATGAAACAGATACAAAGAGATTACCAGGAAATTAAAAACTCCATTGAAAGCTGGCAAAACTACTTGAAAGAAGCTAAGGATAGACTATCAAACCTTAAAGACAGGTTTACAACTTGTGGTTGTGAAAGGAAAGACCTCTTAAAAATAACAAGGAACCAGGAAGTAACAATACAAAGGCTAGAAGATGACAAGAGGATCTATAACTTAATAAAAAATGTGAGTGAAGAAGTAAGGGTAAATACAAATGAAATACAAAGGCTATTCATAGAAATAATTAAAGAAAACTTCCCAAGCATGGGAAAAGGAAATGATATTCAGATATATGAGGAATACAGATTTCCAGCCAGCTATAACCAAAATAGATCTATACCCAGACATATAATAATCAAGATCCTAGAAATTCAACACAAGAACAGACTATTAAAAGCTGTCAGAGAAAAGAAACAGATCACCTATAAAGGAAAACCCATCAGAATCACAACAGACTTCTTGACACAAACCATCAAATCAAGAAGCACTTGGAGTGAAGTATTTTAAGCCCTGAAAGAAAATAACCCCCAACTCAAATTGATGTACCCTGCAAAACTATCTCTCAAAATTAATGGAGAAACAAGATGCTGCCATGACAAAGAGGAACTGGGAAAGTCCATGACCCCAATCCAACCCTACAAAAAAATACTGAAGGACATTCTAGAGAGAGAGAGAAAACAGACCATGGTTTCAAGAACAGTGACAGAAGGGGCTTACTGTATGGGGCAGACAGTGGAATAAAGGGGAAAAGTAGACACACAATGGCAGAAAAATAGCATGGCAGAGATGAGGCAGAAAAGGTTGGTCATAATCAATAATATAGATGGCCTCGATACACTAATAAAAAGAAACACAGGCAGAGTGGATCAGGAGATAGGACCCATCAAGATGCTCTATATAAGAAATATAGAAGTTATGGACAAGATGGCCGATCAGTGAGCAACAAAATACAAAGCCTCCAGGGAGAAATAACTCATATGCCAGAATAAAGCACCCTGGAGAGACCCAGACAGGGGGAGATGGATCCTCTTCACACAGGAAGAAATTAAAACATAAAAAAGCTCATCAAATACTTTAGGACTACAACTGAGACAGCTGAAGATTGCGGGACACAGCATTTTCATGGTGACCCAGAAAGTGTGCACCAGCTTGGATCTGTGCCAGCCAATAGAGCCACCCAGACTCATTCCCACCGCCACTCACAGGAAGAACTTCAGCGCTGCTGTCGGGGGTTGGTGAGCCCAACAGAGAGTGGAGCCAGCGAAGGGACTTTCATTAATCCATGGTCAGTGCTGGGAATGAGACCCCCCCACATGGGAGGGGTGAGACCAAATGGGTGACATGTTGGAATCTGGCAGGAGGAGCCTGAACTGGGAGTGACAGTGACTTCAGTTGGTTACTCCATCCCCAGAGCAGATTAGTGGGATTTGCTTGGACTGGGCCACACCCCTGGCTGGGACCCAATGAGCCATCCCAAATCGATTCACTGCACCTAGCATGCACTAACTGGGTGAAAGGCCTCTGAAGTTTGGTTGGCCCAGTGGGGAGGGGCAGGCATACGCAGCCTGCTTACACCTCAGTCACAAGAGCAGGCAGGAGATGGCAGAGGTCCCTCACCAGTGTGCTTTGGAGGAACCGTGGCCAACAGGGAAGGGGGCTGGGTCCTACACTGTAACCTGTGTGGAGGAAGCCAGGGCCATGAAAAGAGAGAGAGGCAGGAGGCGGTCCCCAGCCCAGAACCCTGAGAACACTGAACCAGGAGAAGGAAAAACAAGAGTAACTGAGGGTGGCAAATGCACAACATCAGACATGGCTTCAATGGACATTAAGAGATATCTTTGGGACCTGGTAGATGAGCTCAAAACTGAAATATTAAATCAGGCAAAGCAGGATATTAGTAGAGTAATAAAAGAAATGCTCTCAGGAAGCATCTCTCAGGAAGATATAAATGGAAGAAGGGAGGAACACAAAAAAAGGAGAGAAACATTCGATAAAGAATATAAAGAAAATATAGAATACATGAAGCAGATTCAAAGAGACTACGAGGAAATTAAAAACACCATTGAAAGCTGGCAAAACTCCTTAAAAGAAACCAAGGATAGACTATCAAAACTTGAAGACAAGTTGGCAGTGAGTGATGAAGAAAGGAAAGATCTCTTAAAAATAACAAGGAAACAGGCAGTAACAATACAAAGGCTAGAAGATGATAAAAGAATCTACAATTTAAGAGTAAGAAACAGAACAAAGAAGCAGGAATACATACAGGCGAATTACAAAGGCTAATCATGGAAATAATTAAAGAAAACTTCCCAAGCATAGGAAAAGAAAATGACATTCAGTTGTATGAGGCATACAGAAACCCAGCCACCTACAACCAAAACAGATCTACACCCAGATGTATAATAATCAAAATGCCAGAAATTCAATATAAAAACAGAATATTAGAAGCCTTCAGAGAAAAGAAACAGATTACCTATAAAGGTAAGCCCATCAGAATCATGGCTGACTTCTCGACACAGACCATCAGATCAAGAAGAGCTTGGAGTGAAGTACTCAAAGCCCTGAAAGAGAATAACCTCCAGCCTAGATTGATGTACCCTGCAAAACTGTCACTAGAAGTTGATGGAGAAACAAGATGCTTCCATGACAAAGAGGAACTGGGTGAGTTTGTGACCACCAATCCAACCCTACAGAGAATACTGAAGGACATTCTAGAGAGAGAGAAAAAAAAACAGGATTTTAGGAACAATGGCAGAAAGACCTTAATGAGTGGGGCAGGCAGTAGAATGAAGGAGAAAACTAGACAAACAAAGGCAGGAAAATAGCATGGCAGAAATGAGGCAGAGAAGGAGGGCTAGAATCACTAACATAAATGGCCTTGATACACTATATTGTTAATAGTGTACCGGGATTTAAAACCCACATTGCTCACACTACTCTGCCTAGATGTATTATATTCTGTTCCAGTCATTCTACCTGTACTAGTTTTGAGGGCACAGACAGTTATTCCAAAAATAACAGGATATAGTATGGTAATCATCCTTAATTTCCTATTAACTTAATCTAAAGCTCTGTAAAACCTACACTGTTTTACCATGATTGATCGTAATCGAATCTGGTTTGTTGGATCACGGTTTTGTATTGATAGATTTTATTCAAAGCTATTATGATTGATAGTATCAAGTCTGAGAGTATAGGCATCTGCACTTAAGATGACAAGATCCACTAGAATATCCACTATGGTTTGATTATTACCTGCCTTTGAAGTTTTATACTGTCTACAATGTTTTATTTTTACTACTATTATTATTTACTGCTATACTCAATTATACTGCTATATTCAATTATGCCTGATGATGCAGACATTCTATTGAAGATAATAAGAAACAACACAGTAATCATTGTAGATCACCTTGTACTGTGGTTTTATATGACTTTTTGATTTCATATTTTTATTGGAATTTGTTTTGTTTTGTCTTGCTAAGTTTTGTTCTTCCCTCTAATACAGAAAGTATAGAAATACATGCAGAGATTCATGCATGCATAGCTGTTTACACTCTCACGGTTTGACTATCTACTTTGTATGCTTTAATTTTGTAACTTGAGCAACTATTTCGAAGAGGACAATATGTAATTTATCAACTAGTGAATTCTTATTATCTTTTTTTTTGAATTCTGTATTACTTCTACCCTTTACATGCTTTTTTTCTCTTTAAATTAAAAAAAAATGAGTCTTTAAATCCTCAAACTTGATATTTATTTAGGTATTTTTTACTTTATTTCAGTAAGATTTTAAGGCTTTAAGTTTATAGAAATACATGTAGAGACTTATGCATGCGTAGCTGTTTACAGTCTCACTGTTTGAATATCTGCTTTGTACACTTTAATTTAGTAACTTGAACAACTATTTCTAAGAGGACAATATGTAATTTATCAACTAGTGATTTCTTACTGTTTATCTTTTTTAAAATTCTGTATTATCTCTACCCTTTACATGTTTTTTTCTCTTTAAATAAATAAAAAAATGTTAAGTCAAAAAAAAAGAAATATAATTAACCTGTATGAGAATTTATAGACTGAAAGTCAAAGGTGAGAAAATAATGCTCTATGTGACAGGGAACCAGAAAAAAGTGATGGGGGGTAGCTTGCCCATCAAGCTGCAGATTGGTTGGAAAGACATAACACTTTTGTGTAGTGGAGAACTATTCAGCTATAAGGAAGGAAAACCTTGAGGCTCTTGTAAGTAAATGGATACAATTTGAGATCATGCTCAAGGTTAAAAAGTTTCAGAATCACTTAGGTAAATAACAGGTTGCCTCCCTAATCTAAAAAGTAAAGGAGTTAGTGGGGTACAAAAGGTATAATGCACCCTATGAATGTGAAAGGGGAAGAATTGTCCAAAAAGGAAAGGCAGAAGACAGTGTTAATCTTGTATCATCATTTGAAATCCATCTTGCATTCATTGTTCTGTTTAGTTTGATTATATTCTGTTCCAGTTTGTGTACTTGTACTAGATTTGAGGGCATGGACAGATATTCCAAAGATAGCAGGATATAGTATGGTAACCATCTCTGATTTCCTATTAACTTATTGTGAAGCCCTTTATTGCTTTCACTGTCTTGATACTGATTTTATTTGAATCTGTTTTGTTTGATCACTGTCTTGTTTTGACTGATTTTATTCAAATCTGTTTTGATAGTATCAAGTCTGAGAGTATAGGAAACTACTTTTAAGACAATAAGAATCACTATGATACCCATTCTGGTTGAACTATTATCTTCTTTTGAAGTCCTATAATGTCTCCAATGTTTTGTTTTCATTGATTTTGTTCTGTACTGTTACATTCAATTTTTATTATGCCTAATGATATGGACAATTCTATTGAAAACAACAAGGGACATTATGGTAACCATTGTTGATCACCTTGTATTTTGGTTTTAAGTCATGTACTATGTCCATCCTTTTGTCCTGACTGACCTCATTTTGTTTTCTGTCATTTGATTTTATTCTCTTCAAAACAAATTTTTTTAAAAAAGAAAGAAATAGTGTTTTCATAATCTCAAAGTCGTTTTCTAAGAAATGTGTATTAATTATGACTTTTGATAAATCAAGTTAACTTTATATATAGTATCAAGTCAGTTGTCAAAATTGCACAATGAGGAAATAATGAACAAATATGTAGTGAAATTTACTGGACTTTGCACTTCAAAAATATCAAAAAATAGGAGATGAACTAGGGGATTCTTCTACACTGCTGAAATTAAGGAAACTTGAGAATTAAATCCTGTACATACTTTCAGATTGAATTTTATGCAAGAAAGAGAAAAGACAAAAGAGATTTGTTTGATGAATTTTTTGTTTGCATTATTCAATAAATATCACCTTTTGGGATAGTGGGTGTAAGTTATGTGAATTATAAGGGTAAGATGGCTGTATTCTACCAAAGTTAATCTCCTGCTTCCTGAAAGATTTGCTTTGATTATACAAGAAAGCATCCTTGTTTCAGAAAAACATACACTGAATGATTACAGATATGGTGTATCATATCTGAAGCTTATTTTCAAGTAGTACACAAATACAGAGAATGCTAGACAGATAAACTGACAGGAAGACAGAGAAAATAGTACAGGAAATATGGTCCTGTACTAACAACAGTGGAATATGAGTGAAAGATATTCAGTTGTGGTGCTATTCTTACAATTTTCCTGTGACTTTGAAATTACTTCAAAATAAAATGGAGAAAAAAATGAGAGAGAAAGAGAGAGAAGAGAAAAAGAAATCTTAATTTCATGGTTACAAAATAACAAGAATTGCTAGTGAAAAAAATAAGCACTAGGCAAATGCTAGCCAAAACAAACTAGTATTATTATGTTAGCAGTAAACAATGAAAATGTTAAGCAGAAAGTATTATAAGAAATAAGGGATATAATGTTTGATTGACCAGTTTAAAATGCATACACTAGTAGTATAGCATAGAAACATAAGCTCTAAACTAAAAACTGACATTACTCTCCAATAGAAGACGGAAAGGAGATATTTTAACATGTCTCTCTGAAATTTATACATCAAATAAGCATAATGGCAACCTACTCTTGACCCATGAGCTTACATGGAATAACACACTTCATGTATGCAAAATACAAACTACTTTGAAGCATGTATAGAACACTCACAAAAATTTCTGAAATATTGCCTCACATATATGACAAGTGTCATTAAATTTTAAAGGATTCATACCTTGCAGATTTATGTTCTCTGACCAAATTGCAAATAAGTAGGAAATTAATAACTGAAAATTTATTGTTATACATACTTGCATTCCCCTTCATGTGAGAACCATAGATTTTTGTCATAGTCCTCGTTTATTTCTTATTAAGCCAGAAAGTGCATATTAGAATGAAGTTGCTATTCATTATTGTGCTTCTAATTCTGTTGGATTCGTAAATAATTTTTTCAACACTATGTGACTATCTAAAATGGGGTGAAAAGAGACAAATGGAAATATGCATTAAGAAAAATGTAAATATGGTGTATTCATTATTCAAAGAAGACATAATGAGAATTTAACATGTCCAACTATGAAATTAGCCATAGAGAGATCTGTGATTAGTACTGAGCAATGATTAGTGATGAAAAATAAATGAACATTAAAGGACTGCAAATCCTCTACCTTTTAAAGGGAATAATATAAGCAACATTATAATGTAATACCATTAAATATTAAGGGAAAATTTCCTCAGGCTTCAAACTGTTTTGAGTGTAGTGAGCTTATACTTTTAAAAAGTACCTGAAAATGCTTCAGAAATTATGTGCATCAAGAAGAAAAATCAATTGCAAAAGTATGTCAAGCCAGAAATATTGTAGTTCAGTATATTGTAGACTTGGCTAAGATCTTACAGGACACAATGCATGAAAAAGTTAAATCTTTTGTGGCATATTCTATTGCAGCTGATGAAAGCACAGATATAAATAATACTACCCAGTTAGCTATATTTATTCATGATGTCAAAGAGAATTTTGATATGACCAAAACACTTTTGGGCAGAGTGCCCATGACAGGAATAACATCAGGAAATGGCTTGCTTTTTGTGTTAGGAAAATGTTCATGTTGGATTATTTAAAATTAGCACTCAGGACAGATAGGGATCCTATAATGGTCAGTGGTATATAAATTTAATTCAAACTACTAGCATGTTCCTAGATTATAGAACATAGGCCTAACCATTGCATCATTCACTAGGGAGATCTTTATGCTCCAAGTTTAAATGAAACTCATTGTTAAGGTAGCTTATTACCATTTGAACTCCGAATCACAGGAAATACAGTGATTGGCTTTATAAATTATATGCTGTACTATTTGAAAGCAGCTGAATTATTGTTGTCAGTGAGCTGAGGATTTTTTTTTTAACTATTTAAAGAAATCTCTTGTGTTATCTGAAGAAAATCTCTAGTTTAAGGTCACCAATTGAAACTGAATCAGATTTGATCTTAGTTGGCATTGTAGCCACTTGAAACTCCTAATATTTTTTTCAAATGGGTCTTCAAATGTATTTATCCCAAGAGGACAAGAGAGAGTTAGGTAATAGTCACTAGAATGCACTTATGTAGGAGCAAATTGTTCTAATGTTCTGTTGTCCAGTAGGGTGATTATAGTTTTCAATGTTTTCTTATATATTTTACAAGTATGATATTAGGTGATAAGAATTTTTGTTTTATCAGTCTCATATATGGAATCATATATCCAATCTACTATTGACCAAAATGTCATCATACAGTGCATGACTATATTTTTTAGGATTTTTTTAAATTTCAGAAAAAAATATTTTCTCAAGTTGACATGTTGTTATGTTATGTGTTTGTTTCCTGTATCACTCATTTGTGCTACCTACATGGCCCCTTTGACCACAGTCTTAATTACGATTTCTACCTTCAGATCTACATTTTCAGTTATATATTAGACATCAATATGTTAGGTGTCTGTGGCACATGAAATTCAGTATGTCTAAAACTGAATTTGGAAGATTTGCCTGTGGAATTCAAACTGTAACATTAGAGTGGCATTTTTAACCAGTCATTCAGAGCAATTCCAGATCTGCAATCCACCTAGTATAGCTCCTTCTCCATAACTCCATGCAGCTGACTGTCTTCACTATAGCTCTCACATTTAATTTCATTCTGGTCACATTGTTTTAATTCTTGGTTATTCTCACATTGAGATTTTGGAGTGTTCCCTTTGAAATACTTCCTGATTTCAAATTATCTAACCTCTTATGTATACTACCCCAGAGCAAATGTTCAGTACACTGATGATCTGATCTCTACTCTGCTCACATGCTGATACTGACTTTGCAGTGCTTGTGACCGGTCACCTTTAATATGAAGATTGTGCTTTGCTGAACATCATAGAGTTCCTGTGGCCTAATCTCAGCTTAACTTGCACACATCAATGATGCCCATTACTCCCCTCTGCACATATTGTCAAGTTGATTATATGATTCATTGCAATCATATAAGATGATGTATTGTAATATGAAATATTGTAATGTGATGTGCAGAATATGATGTGTTGCACATTTGTTTCACAAATTCTTATCTTCGCTCGTGACCAGAATGCCTTTCAGCTATATTTCCACAGGTCAAGATGTTAGCCTCCTTCAAGGTCTATCTTTAAATACCTCTTCTGTGAATTTCCACGAATCTAACTTTTACTATCTGCTTCATAACAGTAACTGATATAAATTTCCCCTTGCCCCAAATGGACTAGAAATCTCTCACCGATGAGAACTGTGTCTGGCTTGATTTAGAGTTCTAGTAACTATTCCTCTTCATAGATATTCAATATTTTGAATTGGGTTGAATGTTGAAATAAGAGAAAATGGACCTTAGAGGATCTACTCTGGAGATTTTTGGTCAATACAATCATGAAATAGTTTCCAAAATTTTCTTAACATTGTAGATGTGTGAATAAAAGGATCTTTTGACAATTCTACTTCAGCCCTCTACTGTCGACTTTAGGAATTATTCTGCTTGTAAGAATCAACTCCTTTCCATTATATACAGTCTTCATAGATGTGCAATTCAAGATTTTGGCTTCTCTGAACCACCTGACAGTATTTAAGTAAATGGCCTTCTATTAGTCAGTTGGATGCTTCTCCCTGAGGCTTCCGTTTTGATTAAGTTATGAAAGGATGAAGAGCATTGGAGACCATTCATTGCAGGGGTATCAGCAGAAGAAACAAATGTGGTAACTCTGGCATCCTGGAAAGCATGCTCTGCCCACAGCCATCACCCTCCCTCCAACACCCTGTCTGATTCTTCAGGGTTCCCTAAATTTATGGGTTTTCTCAGGAACTGATGATCTCCAGGAGCCTGCCAATATCTCGTCAATAAACACCTTGTACCTTATTGCTACATGTTTTTATCTGTAGCTTACAACCAAGAATTGTTACTTGTGCATCATATATTTTTATTTTCTAAGGAGGATTGTAGCTATTAATCAGATTTTCAAAAGAATACCTCCCTATAAGTACTACTAAAGTTAAAGTTCCTAGGCTATAATTTGCAAAAAGAATCTGATGATGTTCTGGTCCTATTTACATGGCAGCTATTCAGCACTTTTTCTTCATATTCTGAGTACTTATTAAAGAAACTTTATGGAAAGCTTTTAGTAAAACTCCCAAAAGATGATTTTAATAAAACGATGTCTTTGCTTCTTCATTATTTTATAAACATAATACTTTTTTATTTATTTTTACAAAGAAGTAGAGACTGCTGCTAACTCTATCTGATGAAACAGAGCAATAAAGAGATCTAAGAGCATAGACACCTTTCCCTGATCTACTCCTTTTCCCTCTATCAAAGACAACTAAAAGGAAGTGAAAGCAGGATTTGCAGGACAGTGAAATTATTCTCTCCAAAGCTATAATGGTGGATATGTGTCCCTATGGTTTTTCCAAACCCATAGAAGGTATAATAGCAAAAGTGGGCCTAATGTAAGCTACACATTTCAGATGCTAATGATGTATGAATATTGGGCTCATTAATTGTGACAAGTGTACTCTGGAATGGGATGCTGATAATGTAGGAGGCTGTACATGCGTAGGAGCAAGAGCTATATGCAAAATCTCTACCTCTTCTCACTTATGAGGAGTACTACTTTACAAAGTTTACTTGTAAAATATCGTAGAGAAAGTACCTTTGGTACTATTCCTTTGGTTTTCCCTCTTTGTATTTTTTTATTTGTCCTTACCTCAATGACACGTCTTAACACCCTGTGACACTACACCTTGCATGGAAGTTTAAACCTGGTAGGATGCCAAGTTTACATGATTCCGCAAGATCCAGAAGGGCTTAAAATCCCACTATTCTTGGCATGTTTTTTACTTCAGGTTTGGGAAATATTATGATATCTGACTCATGTAGAGTTTTTTTCTGCCTTTTTTGGCAGGAAAATGGATTTTTAAAAAAAGATTTTATGAACTAAACTTCACAGTTGTAAAACATGTTTTTGACAGACTCCTAAGAATTTGATTTCTTACAGGTTTATGAAAAAACATTGCTTCTTGTACAATGGAAATAAAATTTTCATCAGACATAATTGGCTTCTCAGCACTTCAATAAGGAGTCTAAGTTTTTTTCCAAAGTGTAATACGAGGTGGGGACTGTGCACTTATAAGTAATCATTGTATGGCTGATTTATTGACATTTTGATGATTATGTAAAAGTCCTGTGTTTCTGGCTTAAAGGAAAAAAATATTTCCTCAGAATTATGATGAAATGAAAGTATTGGTACATGCAGCTTCCATGCTCAGATGATTTCCATACCCTACTTACACTTACAACAAAAACCCTCCACTGTTAGGCTAGCCTGCCACCTATTTTGGTAAATAGCATTTCATTGAAATACAGCCACATTCATTCACTTAGTCTGATGGCTGTCTTTGCATTAGAATGACAGCACTGATTAGTGCCAGCTGAGACCTAAAAGCCAAAATATTTATTGGTCATTCCTTAACAGAAAATTCTTCCTGTACCTTGACCTAGAATACGATTTCTCCACCAAGCATGGCATTTGAAAGACCTTTTAAGTTCATAAAATTTCTTTCTGACAATCTGTAAAAGACTATTCATTCAATAATCATTTATCAGATTTCAAAACTGTGCTCTTGACACCGAATCAATACAGCAGGGGAAAGGAAACAACACAGGGTGTTTAACCTCACGGAGCATCCGGTGGAATCACTGAACAAAGAAACCAAGCAAGCATTGTGTGTGCGCACGGAGGTAGTGGCCAAAAACTGTTGAGAGCACAGCTGGAGTTCGGAGGCTGTGTCTAGGACAGCTTGCTCTCTCCAGTGGAGACGTTGGCCTGCAGTTTTCCTGACCATGCTGCCCTGAAGGTGAAAGGGGAAAGAAGGGTGGGACCACACAGTCAGAACCAATTCTTCTGCCCTCTGAATTAACTTAGTGGGCTGGCAGCAGGTAGGAGGCACAAGTAAAGTATTTTGCTGGAGAATGGCAGAGTTTAAAACCAGGCACTCACAGGCAGGTAGTTTTTCAAAAGTATTCCCATGGCTGCTTTCAGTAAGGTTCTCATTAGCCTTGATGCGGGTTTCCTCTGATGGTGCCCTTTACCCTGACTTGGAGACTGCAGCTTTAAAGAGGCAGTTCAGTCCCCACTGTGGCTCAGTCCTTGGCCTAATTTAGGGAGTACAATAATTCTCTCCAACTGGGAAGATGATGAGATAGTTTCTCTGTGATTTCTCATTTAAGCATTGGTGACCAAAATCTGCAAGAAAACCACCCAGCCTGTGTGTCTTTTGGACTCTGCTGCAGCTGAGCTGATGCCCTGTTGGTATAACAGGCTCATAATAGGGCTGGTCCAGGAGCAAATTCTCCTACCGCTCCCACATCTGTTTCAGAAAATCATAGGCTTTAAAATTTGAAAGTTTTGATAGATCATCTGACCTAATCCTAACATTTAAAAAGAAAAAAAAAAGTTTAAAGCAAATGAGACCCCAAAAGGCTAAAAAGTTTCTGTTTGACAAATGTTATTTAAGGGATAAAGATATCTGAGATCTCAATGCAATCTGATTCATTAATGGATAAAATTTGCTTAAAAGCTAAGGATCTTTCTCACATTTTAAGGTGCACAGAAGGGTGCCTCCTGAGATTTGACCATTTGTTCCTAGCCTTAATTCCTTGTGGATCATGGCATTACACACCACCTCACAAATATTATTTTCATTCAGGCAAAGGGTCCTTTGCCCACAGCCCTATTCACCTTCTGGGCCATCTCACTGAGAAGACTCACTTGGCAAACTTTCCCATTGAATAAACTACTAAAGAAAGACTGAAAATATCTACCTTGATGTCAGACCTGTTCTGCAATCTGAACAATGAACTATTTGAGGCCAACACAAAGAATCACCCATGTACCTTAACTTTAAATGTGCCTTTTAAAAAGCAATATAATGGATTAGTGTATTGCATTCTTTCTTTTAAAAAATGTCTATAGAAAAATAAAAAACCTAAAGTTTATGTCACTGAAGCAGTAGTAGAAATTTAAATTCTGGTATGATATGTATTTTGACACATCTAGACATTGGTGTTCAGATACAGAGATCTGAAAGAAACATTTATACATAGATGACTGATAGGTACACATTGATAAATACATAGACACAAATTTGAGAGAGAGAGAGAGAGAGAGAGAGAGAGAGAGAGAGAGAGAGAGAGAAATGCAACCAACAAGAAAGAAAAAGCAGGGAAAAAACATGGGAAGAAAAGAAAGGACAAAAGCCCAAGTGACTCCAAATTTATTTATAATTCTCCAACTTAAGGGATACAAATACATATTTTATTTAATTCATAGCTGACACTGATTCTATGCTAGTTTACTTTTTTTAAAATGACTTCTAGAAAATTTCAGAATTTTCCAGTTATATTGAGTTTTTTAATTTGTCCAGTTTAGCCAGAAACTTTGATCTCTTTCATTTTAATGCTCTTTCCATCTTGCACTACAGAGTAGGTATACGGTGAGAAAGCCTGAAATAGGTAAAGGATACAGCTATCACTATGATTGGGACATGGTTTAATTGTTATTCTTTCAAATCTTCATGTGATTGGAGGCTTGGTTCCCAAGATGGGGGAAGGTGTCACAGAAATTTTAAAAGACAAAGCCAAGTGGAAAGTCCTTAAATTATTGCATGAATGCTATCAAAAGATAGTTCTTTCACAATTCTGAAGTCTTACAAGAAGGTCATTATAAAAGGTAGAAGCCTGGCCCCTCCCAGCTCAAGATTATGATTGCTTTTCCCAACATGAACCTCTGCTATACATAATCCACCACGTATTCTCAATAGAACCCACCCAATGGAGGCTCCATTCTTGAACTTCTTGAACTATCAGCAGAGTAGATTTCATCTTCATAAGTGGCCTGTATCAAATATTTTATTACAGTGACAAAAATCTGACTAATATAACTGCTTGTGTCATGCTTCCCCTCCATCATGTAAGCCATGTCCTATTGTTGTTAGAAAAAGTTATGAGAAGAAGAAATGAAATAGGATGGTCTTGTGTAATCAGCATAGGGGGGTGGAGAATGTTCCTGGTTACATGTTTCTACCACCTATTGCTGATGGCTTGTTATGGCTTATACCTAAATATCCTCACAAAGCCTTATGCAATCATACCACTTTCAGAAGTGGCTCAGTTTAAGGTGTTTGAATATGAACTAAGGATAAGTGGCAACTAAATTAGCCTATAGGTTGATTTAACATAGTTCTGGGAAGGCCTATCCTATGTGTTGGCAACACCAACCAATAAACTTGTAGCCTGAATACAATAAAAGGGAAACTCACTGCTGTGCTGCTACCTGACTCTTACCTGCTCTGCCATTGATTGTTTTTCCTATGCCAAGTACCTCTGCTGTGCCACTCTGCCTTGGAGCCAGCTGGACTATCGGCTTAAACCTCTATAAAAGAAAATAAACTTCCTTTAGCTTGTGGATGTTGAGTATTCCATTCCAGCAACAAAAAAGTAAATAACACATGGCCCAAAATAGTGACTTCTGATGTAAAGTTTTCCTTAGGGTGGTATTTATTTTCATTTATTTATTTGGTACCAGGGATTGAACTCACAAACACATGCTCACCAGACAGGCGCTTATGCCACTGAGCTAAATCCCCAGCCCTAGGGTGATATTTAGTGTCACCCTAGCTCCCTCCTTCTTTGAAGATGTTTTTGCAAATGGGACACTACCTTTTCCTGCTGTTCTGTCAAAGGTGCACATCCACAAATCTTCTCTAGGCTTAAAAGTACCACGGCTTCCCTTAGCAGCCGTCCAAAATGGGTCAGGACATCCTTCTAACCTCAGTGCATGTTTCTTCACAGGAACTCAGAGGAACTGCTGGGATCTTCTTCATACTCGGAGAGTCACAAAGGTCACACTAATTCATCACCATCTTTCAAACTGTGCTCTACGAACTCTCAGAACAGATCTTTCCTTCTGAGCTATTTAAATGAGCAATAGATGTAAGCATCAATCTCTCTGATCACATTTATTTCCAGTACAGAAACATTTTTTTAGAAGTAGTTGCCAATATCTACAACCAGCAGCACCCTTAACATATGCAATTGGTTCCCTTGGAAGCCTCTTCCTTCACTAGCTTCAGAGAGCAGGTTTTGTCTGACCACAGCAGTATGATCCTCCCAGAGCTAATGTCTGCTGGCTTCCACCCTGTTAGTACCAACACCTGAGCCTTGTCCTTATGCAGACTTGGGAAGGTAAAGAGATAGTGGTAAATGTTACTGGACATACACCTGACCTCTCAAGAAGGTGCACAAAGGAAGCATCTTGGGGCTTTCTAGAGCAGTATTAATGGCTTTTTTTGTTTGTTTGTTTAGGGTTTTGTGTTTATTATGCAAGATGTTCCCAAGGCCTCCTTCAGGCTCAATAACTCAAGGACCTGCCTAACTCAGCAAAGCTATTTTATTCATGGTTATGGTTCATTATGGCAAGAGGATAAAGTTTAAGACTAGCAATAGGAAAAGAGCAGGGTTCTGGAGAGTTCTACAGAGGAGTTTCTCAACATCCTTCCCTACAAAGTTGCACAGACAGAGTTTACTGCTCCTACCAGTAATGTCTGGCAAAAAAGAGTCTCACCAACCATGGAAATTCACCCAAGCTTTGATGTTCAAACTTTCATTGAGGGTTGGTCATATAGACATACATGAACTTCATCTTATAAATTAAGAATAGTTTATTTATTTAGCTTATGAATAAGGCACCTAGCTAGAGAAAGGTGATCAACCATATTAATAAAAATAAGAATAGGCAGTGAACTAGGACTTTGAACCAAAAAAATAACATCTTCAGGTAACATGGAGTGAAGCCCCCTCCTAGTAAAGTGAGTTGTAACCCCTCTCTACTGTTTCTGAGTTTTCAGGAATTTAAAATTCAAAATAATCAGTTTTTCCTTAAAATCCCAGTTTCCTTTAAACTCTATATGCTGAGTAACTAACTGGCTTAGAAAGCTTTGTGTTCTGACTGGTTATTTTAAATTCATAGAACCACATATAATAGGTGCCACTAAACAATCAAACAATTCCCATCCGCTGATTATCCACAAAAAGTGGACTACAAGACCCTTTGGAAATACCACTTTCCAGATTATCCTTCTGGAAAAACCAAGGTTCCCTTTTTTTCACTTATCTTTATTTCCAGTAAAAACTGTTAACCACCTCCTTTTGGTCTACAGCATCATTCCTTGACATTGCGAGACCATGAGTTTGATTTGTAAAGAATTAACTGCTTCAATCTCAAATTCTTCCAGCAGTCAAGCTGATTTCCTGCGGCCCAAAGTTCCAACCATAACTCACACTGATTATCTGCCATAACCCATCGCTCCAGGTAAGAATAAGTAAATAAACTCTACTAGGCAGAATATTCAAAGGCTTAGAAGTTACCTCTAAGTAACTAGAGAAAAAGGCCAATCTTTTGTTGGACAAGGTTAAACTTTGGCTGAACGATGCCTTAGCTGTGCTTTTCAGGAAATGGAAAAAGTTTTCCTTGAAATCTTGCTACAAATAGAATTCTTATTGCCAGACTTTGGAGAAATTTGAAGCCCTTCCATTTCTGAGTTCCTTTTTTGTTTTACGGTCAAGTAGAGCCAGTTTCTGTTTTGCACAAAAGGTGCTGCTTACAAGGTCATGGGGACAGTGGGGGAGTTTGTAGTCACCAAATAGCTCAAACATATATAAACCTCATGCAAAAAGAAAAGTTTAGAGGGGTTACAATATTGACCAAAAAGTAACCAGGTGTAGAACACACAGGTGTCCTGGTGCCAAGTCTATGCCTCGTACCAAAATAGAATACTTTTATATTCCCCTTTGAGAAAGATGGTTGGAGCACTACCAAAGCCTGACACTGAGCCGGGTGATAAACGCACATGAAGGGCAAGAATGAGTCATTGTGTCTGCCTTTTACATACTCTCGGAGTCACAAATCTCAAAACAAAGAAGGAGAATAAGGAAATACATGGTTTAGACAGATGTTCCAAAGTGGATGGATTCTTAGAAGTCATGATACCATTTTCTACTCCGCACTGTCCTCAGCAAAGAGGAAAAACCACAGTTTTTTCTCTGTTATTCAAAACTGACAAGTACAAGTAATCTTTCAATAACCAATCGTTTTCTATTTTAATTTCATTTGACTCAGGTATATAATGTGTCTATTGAAATTTTCCTATTTTTCTCTGATACTATGAGACTTTTGTAATTTCATAAGCAATATTAATTATTAGTGACATTATATTTTCTTCAGTTGACGATTCTAATGGAATTTTTCATGAGCTACATTTTGCTTATTTTGGACTACTAATCTTCCCAAAAAATTTTATTCTTTCATTATTACCTTACAAAGAACACAACCTGGAGGCACAAAACTTTAAATTAATTAATGATGTAAAGGAACTATTAAGTAAACAATGTACCAAGCTACCATAAAGGAAACAATATTAGTCCCTGATGAACCCTATTTTTCCTGGAGTAAACAAATGTTTTTTATATTTAGCAAGTACTTATTGAAGGACTATTAGATTTTAACCATTAATTTGAATACTGGATATTCAGCAATGGCACAAATAAAACCTGTCTCTGCCATCATAGATTTTCACTTTTCACTGAAGGGTTAGGATTTAACCAAGTGAATAACTAAATGAAATAATATCATATTACAATATACACTAATGACAATTGCAAAGTAGAGTGATAAAGTAATTGACGGAAAAATAAGACAACTAATACAGATTTGGCTTTCTAAAGTAAGCCTTTCTTAGAAGGTGTCATTAAAACTAACCCCCAATACCAGAAACCTGGCTTGGGGAAATCAAGTCTGGGGAGAGAGAAGCTAAAGCAAAGTAAACAGCAAATAGAAGGCCAGTAATCTTTAAAAGAGTCTGTGAGTCCAAGAACAACAGACCAGGGAGAAAGATGGTAAACTGAGCTGATGTCACAAAAGTGGGCTGAGGCCAGCCCAGTGAGGACTTAGTATGGCATGCATTGTGATTTGGATTTATTTTATAAGCAGAGAAAAGTCACTGCAGAGTTTTATATTACAGATTGTGTGTTTAGGAATCCATTTCTTTTTTTTTTTAAGTCAATTCTGACTGCTCTGTGGAAAACAGACTGAATGGATAGTCACGTCAGATAGCCGATTAAGGTGTAAAGCAATAGTGTAGATGGCTTTGGTTTGCGGACAGCAATTCATATGCAGATGTAGGTCAAATGTAATTACCAGAATAGGATGATATAAATAGCTCAGAAAGATCTGATGAATGAGAATAAAAAGAAATGGATGAGGGCTTCTAGGTTTAGAGTTTGAATAAGTGGGCAGGTGATGTCAATGACTGAGAAATCTTAAGGAAAACATGTTGGCAGTAAATGAAAGCAAGAGGAGTTTTGTTTTTGTTTATGTTTTTTTGAGACAGTGTCTGAGTGTGTAGTTCTTGGCCTTGAATTCACTACCTAGCCCAGGCTGGCCTCAAACACACAGGTATCCTCCTGCCTCAGCCTCCCAAGTGCTGGCATTACAGGCATGTGCCACCATACCCAACTGGCTCAGCAAGGGGATTTTTTTCTTAATTAAAGTTTTCATTTGCTTTGTTTGTTGGTAATTATGAATCTGAAATGCTAAAGAGGTACCCTTTGAAGATATCAACAGGTACATGGATTGGGAGTTGAGAGCACTATCAAGATAAACGTTATACTTAGTGCTGTGGGGTTGAGAAAGTTCCCTAATTGTTTGACAAATGGAATAAATTCAATTAAATTAAACCATAAGTTATGTTTCATGCCTTTGTGTGTCCCTCAGTACTGGGGATCAAATTCAGGACCTCACATGTGCCACACAGGAGATTGCACCGCTGAGCTATCTCCCCAGCCCTCCCTGAGTTGTTTTTGTGTGAGTGGTCATTGTGTTTTCATCAATGTATTTTTGTCCCTTTTAGGTGTTGATTCAGATAATTGGTTTCTAATCAAAGTCAACTCTTCAGGGTGAAAAGTATAACTGAGGACATAAACTAGATCAAAACTACTGTTGGATATTTGCATCAAACCTGTGATTTTGGCTTCATTATCACTGCCCTTTAGTCAGCTGGAAATGTTAAATTCAGATAAATTCTGTGAAGGAAGTATTTATCTTAATTAACTGTTTAATATTCAAATCCAGTGAACTAAAAACTGTTACTAAACAAAATTTTCAAACAGAAACAAGAAACTATTCATTTTGAAACTTATAAAGGGACTTTGTTGCTTTTAATAGAAGCGTAATTTCCAATAAACTCTAAATGCTCTTCAAATTTTTATATGACTTAGATTTGCTTGTACCTCAGTTTAAATTTTTGCTTAGTGCTTTAAATGTTAGGTGACATTTAAGTCACTTAAATGTCACCTCTCATTGTACAATAGGGTGAACTAAAAAGGTTTACAAGTTTATGATAGATAAAAAATGAAACACTTTATTAGCAAAGTTATTGCATTTTAATTCAAAATGCCTTGACTCTTATTCAGGAGGTTTTATTCATTAAAATGTTTGTATTACAGAATAAAAGAAATAAAGAGGCTACAGATTATTCTTGAGGTTTAAATTATCCAAGAAAGAATGGTCTTCTATCTCTAAATATAAAACTAATCGGGAGATAAAAACAAGGATTTGTTGGGAAGCCAGGTATACTGCTTTACTTCTATATGAAGCAAGGCCCTGGTAAAAATCCCCTTGCAATTTAAAAGAAAATTAGTAAACACAGAGGATATGATCAAAACAAATTAGATAATCAAGGATTATAAAAAATTTAAAAGAGCACTTAGGAGTAAAAGCTATGATGTAAAGAGACAAATAATGCATGTATAGAAGAATGTGAGGAGTATGCTATAGCCACTCCATCTGGCCAATCAGTCTATGAACTATTTAGCCCAAGAAGTATAATTCCCTTAGACAAGGAAATGGGCAACACCTCCTAGAACACAAACCTGGGTCTAGATATTGCAAAATAGTATCCTAAAGATCTGACACCTTAGAAGAAAGAGTCCCTTATTTATTTTTGCAAAGGTTAAAAAAAGCTGCAGAGAGCAGGTGCAATTTGCTCTGATTCTTAAAGAATGAATAGATGATCTCTAGAATAACACACTGAACAGGATAAGAACTTTCTGAAGAAATGCATGAAATATACAAAGTGGTCGAAGCATGAAAGAACATGAGGTTTACATTACTAAGCTGCTAAGCCAGAAATTTTTCAAAATATCCAGAGGAGTTAGGGATGAGTAGAGTAAATGTAGGGGGAAAAAAAGAACTAAGCAGATAGACCTTTAGGTTCTAGACCCTGTGTATGAAGTGTCATAGTTACAAAGTTTATCTTGTAGGAGCAAAGAACATTGATGAAATTATTTTAACCAAGGTAAACTGAATGACTCCACAAGCAGGGTGCTCTGGTTTAAATTAATCTATTAAACAAGGAAGAAAGCCCTTTTTAAAATATTTATAACTGTCTTCTGACCAAGCCTGCAACATACCAATTCTTATATGTACTGAGGTCACAGAGTAGATGAGGCCCTTAAGGTCATCTAGCTGGACTCCATGATGAAAATCATTCAAGCTGATATAGATACACAAAAGAAAAATGTTAATATCCATCCTTTGGAGTTATTGAGGTTCTTAGGGATTTTTGCATATAATTTCCACTGTTCTCTTGTATACATAAAGGAACATATGGGAAAGATATTTGCTAGGCATAAATATGTGAGGGAGGTGAGAACTTTCTCCCAGCCCCACAGTTCTGCACGGACTTCTTGCATGAGATGTAATTTGTGAAGATTTATGAATAAGGGGAGAAAGGTGGCTTGAGAGATAGGAGAATGGAAATAATTCTAGACTTATACTTCACCTTATCAAAGAGTTGAATAAAAATTCCTTGCTTTTAGTGCTTTATAATTTTCAAAGTTGATTAACCTACATAATTTTATTTGACCCCTACATTAACTTTATATAGGTGTCTCTTCTTATTTATTATTTAATTCATTTGTTACAGAATATTTATAGAGTGACTATTAGGCACCAGGGCATGAGCCAGGCACTCAAGAAGAAAGTTACATGATCAACACCTTCGTATCTCAGCGAGTTCTGACACTTCAGGGAAGCAATACTCAAAACAAGTCAGGGCCAATAAATAACTGTAAAATAATCATCGTTAAAGGAACAAGTAAAAAGGAATTGCAGAAATGGAGAAAAATTGAATGAGGCTATTTTATTTCTAATGTAGTAACTAGAAACATCCTGAAAAGAAATTTGTTCTAGAGGAAACCTACAGCAAGAAACAAAACTAAGGGAGTAAGAAAATCAATGATAAAAGATCCCAAATCAACAGAACATGCCAGCGTCCCGAGGCACAGTAACTCACACAGGTACAGACATGAAGAAAATCTGTAGTAATATTTACCCAACCTAAGAGTACCCCTCCCCCACTAAAAACAGTACAGGGGAAAAGTACAGTGAAACTTTCTATTTCCTTCTTAAAGTCATAACCCCAGGGATGGGGTGCTGCTTCTGTGAGGTGATAGATAATAAACAACTCCCTGATGCTCAGGGAGAGCCAACTGGGTCCAAGAGCAAAGGAGGAAGCCACATCTGGAAGCAGCTCTATATCATATAAATGATGGAGCCAGGACTAATTTGAAAGTATCTCAACCAAGTCAACTGTTCTTCCTGAACTTTATTGAGAAATGTGTGGCCAGATCCAGACAAGAAAGGAAGATAAAAGAAGTAAAACACACATAGGTTTTCTCAATCAGAATAACAATATATTTGGGCTTTAAGTGGGAATGAGCCTTTTCCTTTAATGTAATGTCTTTCACTTCTGAAGTCTCATTATCAACAGTATATTTTACCAAGAGGGAAACTGAGGCATAAAACACAAAATAATTTGCTCTCTATTGTTCAGCAAATTAATTTTGGGAGCAGGAACAATGATTGCTTTTTAGGCCTACATCATCTGTACTTACTCCCAATAAAGTGGGCTAAATAAAAGGCAAAGAAAATTAGTTTTGCTCTCTATACCCTTGCCTGGTAATGAAATATCCAATTAAAAGAAATTATGAGCCTTTAAGGATGATTGCTCTTGCACAAAGTGAACTGAAATGGAAATTCATAACCACATTCCATATCCATCAAAGAAGACTATTAATTGGAACAATTTTCATAAAAGCTTAGGTTGAACACTCTCATTAGCAAGGCATACCTTTCTGAAGCAATATCCAACTTCAAGTTTGGAAAATATTGTAGGGCTCTCTGCTCTTTGAGGCACAGGATTCAGAATTACTTTAGAGATGTCATTTATGGCAGTGCTTATGGATTAAACAGCTAAAAACTTGGCCAGGCCTTGTTATATAACATGCCCAGGACTTTTTACTGATGAACACAATAATTTTTAAACACTCTAAGAATGAAAATTATGTAATGTTCCCTATGTGTACAATAAATATAATTTTTGATATTATACATATATATTGAATTGCATATATGTGTTATCTCACCCATATGCAATGCCTGACACATTAGGGGATCAATAATTATCCAAGTCCAATTATCTAGATTTTAAGACAATTTTGAGTTTCCTACCTCAAAATGCTCTTGACATCATACCCTTAGAATCGTATTTCTGAATCAAAGTTTGCTAACATAACTATATTCACAAATTAGCCATGAAATTTCATTTGGCATCTGAAATATTTTTCTCAACTTGGTGAAGCCTTAGTCTCTGTTTTTGTCAAGTGCATATGGGTGTTCAGAGTGGGAGGGAGTTCTTAAGCTTACTGAATACAGCCTGTCATTTAAATTTTTTCTCCATTTTTTCCTGTATAAAATTTCCACATAGAAATACTGTTTGATAACTAATCATTTATTCAGACAATGATGTATTCTGTCAGGATTTGAATATATTCTCAAACATCCAATGCTGTCAGAGGAAGAGAGCATGCACTTGACTCAAAGTCTATATGTTTGTTGGAGTTTGGTCCCTGCTGGGAAATATGCTTCAGTATTTGCATGGCAAAAAAAATAGTGAACAGTTACAAGAAGAAAAAGAAGAATTAACATTCATCTCTGGCACCAATCAGAGAATATTACAGTAGTTGTAACAATAATAATAGTGATAATAGTTCATATTAACTGAATCCCTTTACATTTCATGTTCTTCTTTTAGTTCATCATGCACATTAATTCTTGAAAATCAGCTTAAGGATACAGTACTTTTGGGGTATTCATGAGCAACCTTACAAAACTGTGTAATAGTTTTGGATACCCATGAAACCAATTGGCAAGTTACGGTAGAAACTGCCAGGTCTGTTCAAAAACATTACAGAAATGACTTGCTTTGATAGGTTGCAGTTGGCACTGGGCAGGCACCTGCTGAATATGACTGTAGGAAGAAGAAAGACTTGCTGAATTTTTGTGACAGATTCCATAAATGAAGTCAAGGAAATTATCTTCTAAGATCTTCTGTAGTAAGTAGCCTTAAGATCATCCACTGAATTTGTTGAACAATTAATGCACAATAAGATGTCATTAAAGGCAAAGCACTCTGGAGCATCATGGGAACTGAATTCTTGGGGGCATCACCAGAATTAATGTGAACTTAGACTTGAGTAAGATGATTTCTCCTCTAAATTATACCTATTCACTTTTGTACTTCAATTATTATCAGCTATTATTTGCTAATCCTAAATCTGGTAGACACTTCTGAGAACTAATAACACAGCACCTCAAGCCGGACAAGAGCACCCTAAATCCCTTCCTTCAAGAGTTGTATCCATGCCAATGGCACTGAATTCAATTTATTTGACCTAGAATAGATGATAGAAGACCAGATTGCAAATCTGGGAGCAAAACATAGGTAGAAAACACTTTGATATGATTTGGAGCCTGTTTTTCTTTTTCTCTTTAAAAAAGGAAATGTTTAGTCCCAGCAAAAGCCCAAGTGTGAGAGGCTCAGGGTGAGGGGGCAGGACCTTCATAGACAATAGGTAAAGGGAATTGTGTGAACAGATTTTCTGAAGTTAAGTGGAACAAAATGATCCCTCCAGCCATAATGGATGAGATAAATTCCCATAGAGGGATTTAGGGGTTGCCATGGAGATGTATTCCTCATAGAAGACAGTGGCTTAGCATTAGGGGATTGATCAAGAGTAAACGGTGTTGTCCGTTACTGCGAAATCGAACGATACCACATTAGCAGTGATATACACAGTTTAGAGTTTTGAACTTGTCTCACATAGTTTATGAAATTATGTGACAACAAAATTCTACAAGACTCATTTAACCTTATTTCTCTGTACACCTCCAGCTCTTCTTACATATGGGTTAAAGAACTGCTACCTAGTGCAGAAAGGAAGATATCTTTGGATTTGTGGGAGAAAGAAAACTACGAAGAAATTTTTTATATTACCCATGTTAAAAAGTAGGCATAGTTAAAGCCAGATTTTTTAGAGAATGACTAATACCCGGGAAACTTCAAATATAAATTTCTCTCTAAATATACACATAATTTTGTTTTGTCAAACAGAAGTTAGAAAATTTGGAGGGAAGTTTCTGTCCTCTGAAAAGAAGTCTACAAATGAAAGTTTATAAGTATGTTTGGCTGAATATAAAAATCTATGCTCGAGTTATTTAAATAGTCTATTTGCCTAAGGACTTAAACATCTCCTTAAATAAACAAGGGAAGCATATGATTGGGTAAAATGATTTTGCAAAAATGTCTGGAAATGTTAACAACAAGCTAAGAGATTTTAGAGATGAGAAGCCAAATTAAGAACCCACATTGTTTTAATTTCTGCAACGATATATTTTGAAAAATGTTAAAAAAATAAGAATGTCTCAAAACTGGAAACTAGAAATTTTCATTCTATACCTACACTGATGTTGCATTTATATTTTATAACAATATTTTTGCCTGTAACACATGCACACATATATATACACACAGACTCGTAACACTTACATACTCATATATACCTTCGGTGGTAGAAAATCTCTTCCTATGTGCCAGTTCTAGTACATACAATTTATTACAATCCTGAAAAAAAGCAAAC
Organism: Hydrochoerus hydrochaeris; assembly: GCA_004027455.1. Lineage (NCBI taxonomy): Eukaryota > Metazoa > Chordata > Mammalia > Rodentia > Hydrochaeridae > Hydrochoerus > Hydrochoerus hydrochaeris. The sequence goes on along the minus strand of PVLA01000086.1, from coordinate 482,298 downwards.
TTGCTGATGGAATAGCAAATGCTATTAAGACTTCTATTTTCATGGGAATAAAGATGCATTTATTTATTGTGCTCCCTGGCTGGAAAATAAAAATATATGACCAAATAACAGACATAGGGATTCTTTTTATTGGTGCTTTGCTTTGTTTTGTTTTGTTTTATTGTTTTGAGACCTGGTCTCATTATGCAGTTCAGACTGGCCTTGAATTCACTATGTAGTACAGGCTGGCCTCAGCCTTGCAGCTATCTTGCTGCCTCAGCCTCCCAAGTCCTTGGAGTTCAGGTGTGCACCGTCACAGCTGGCTCAGGCATCAGGATTCTGATTGCCCAGGGATGACAACCATCCATGTTTCTCTAAAAGTCTGGTTTATCACATGCCTGTGAAAGTCTTTTTTAATTTTTTAAAAATCTATAGAATCAAGCTTGCTAAATAAAATGCAAATATTTTTCTTTGTTCCTCTGAACTTTTTCTCCCTTCTTGCAGTAAGTTTTGCAAACCCATAAGGTGTTATTTGTGAGAGTTCATCCCTTGCAGTTCTTGTTGCTGCCTCGTCCGGATACTGTTGTGCCAGTGAATCCCCCTTGGTCTGTTACCTTCCATGTCTTCTCACTGCGGTGTCTGGAGCAGGCCTCCAATCCTAATTTCAGATCCCAAGGAAGAAAGAGAAACTCACTTCCCTCATCAGCCTCTTTCATAGTTACTCATGTTGCTATGATTGGGTTCTCAATGAAACTGGTATCAACATCTTCAGTGCACACACTCTGGCAAATTTAAAATGACCCCTCGATTATTTATTGCTTCTCCCATTAAGGTAGAATAACTTTTCTTAAATCTGGGTGGTCTTAGTTACGGAAGTGATATTTTGAGACCCACAACTCATAGTCACTAAAAGTTTTACAGTTTCCATTTGTGTTCATCAAATGTTCGCTCTTGGGAAAGCTGGTGGTCATGTAAGAAGCTCACTCATTCTATGGACATGATGCTCCAAGGAAGTCCAGGTAGCTACATGAACAAGCCAAAGGACTAGGGCGATGTCAGGTATCCTAGCATAGATGACAAGTATGAAGGTGAAGAAATCATCTTAGACATTCCAGTTCCATCACATGTAAAATTTAAAAAAAAACAAACTGTATCCCAGTTTTAAGGTCACATTGACCTATGCCAGCCAGCTACCTCCAGTTGCTTGAATATGTTCACTTCATTGTAAAACAGAAAAGAGCCATCTCTTTTGAATATTGTCCAAATTTCTGATCTACAAACTAATGACCATAATAAGGTGGCTGTTTTACTCCATTAAATTCTAGAAGTAATTTATTGTACATATGCAACAATAGATAACTGAAACAAATCCATGCACTCACGTACACACCAACAGGCACTTCCCAAGACATGCCCATGATTGCCATTTGGAATGCCTCTTTTTTTTCTATTAGTTCAAGTGCAAATTTCCCCCCCAAAAAACAATATATTATAAGTAGACTTTCGAATATCTACAATTGGATCCATAGATATTCACGTATAGAAGTCATTTTTCCCTTAACTCACCTAGTCAAAAGGGAAAAAAGAGGCTTCTGACAAATGTCAAAAAGAGGAGCAGCAACTCAACTGACACAAATCCCTCAGTCGTGAGAAAGGACTGAGACAGACGCCACCGAAAATCTGGAACCTCTACTAGCAGATCTCTAAATGTGAGGCTGGGGGAGAATATGTCAGGGAAAGAAATCTAAATTCCCCAAAGCCATAACTAGAGTAAATTGTCAGAGCATAATAGATGGTTTGAGACCTAGCTATTTCCTGGGATTTTTTTCTGCACTTAGAGTAAAGCAGAAAAACAGCAATCTACTTTCTTGACCTCTTTGCTCACTAAGTGGGTGTTTCTTCCCCAGCCAGTCAAGGCAGCAGTTAAATGCTAGCAAAAAGTCACAAGGAAGAGTGTGCTGCTTTGAAGTGTAGTGAAAACTGAAAGTGCATGTTGAAAACTAAAGGTTATTGTCACACAGTTATTGAGAGACTGTTTAAAATTGGCACTAGTCTGTGTTGTGGAAAAATTTGAAACCAAAAAATAAGATTAATGCAATTTAATTGGGAGTTTCATATTGGTAAATAATTCTTCCTTTTGTTATTTTAGGAGTTCCTTTTCTGATGTTCATTTAAGAAGTAGAGAATTTATTAGTAAATATAAATTGTCAAGGAAGGCACACAGCCATCTTAGAACCTAAGGCTTAAGACGCCAGCACAGCGTGTTAATTCCATGAGTATGGGCTCATAAATTGCAGTGGGCTTGATTAAGAAATGATAAATAATAGTCAGGCTGCAATTTGAGTGCTTGATTTTCCTTGGCAAATGTTTCCAGGACTACGCCAACCTTCACTGATTATCATTCACCATGGTGCTAGATCTGTCTAAATGTAATGTGTGCAGGGACTTGGGGTACAGCTACCTGACTGAACTCCCTGCTTCAAGTCTAGATTCCAGCTTTGTATGTGACTTTCTTCTCTGAAGGACAAGCATTTCTAGTCCACCTTGTAACTAGATTTTGTGCTTTCATCCTTAGTGATATGGGTGATAATGCTGAGAAAAAAAAATTTGTACAAATTGACCCAATTACTGTTTGGTTCCATACATGTAATATTGTCTCATTATTTTCAGTAGCTACTATCTCAGCTAATTGTCTATAGATAGTTACCACAACACTCGTAATGTCATAAAAGAACAATTTTATTTTGACCACAAGTTTTAGTTTCAAGAATTCAGGAATGTCACAGCTGAGCAAATCTTTGATCCAGTTAGCACCCACTAAGGTAACTAGGGGTGGAGGATTCACTTCCAGTCTGGCTTTATCACTAATGTGGCTGGAATCTTGGGTCTCCTTGGTCACTCCGTCTCCTTGTAGTGTCTCATCTTTCCAGTCTCCCTTAGCCTAGCAGTCTCAGGACAGTGCCATTCCTAAACACCACCTGGCTTCCCTTACACCTGTACAGATCTGCAAAATTGAAACCTTGCCTCCAATGTTACACAGTGGCACCTCTGTCAATTCTACTTCTAAGCAAGTCAAGAGGCAAACCCTGATTTAAAGGAAAGGAAATCTAATTTCTCTTCTCAGTGCAAGTCAGGACAGAATTTGTAGTCATCTTTTACCCACCAAAGTTACATTTTATAACATTTACTATTTTAGCTTTTAAAATATTTACAAGTGTTGAGTATATTGTATGAGTTAGCTTTCATTTCATTTCATCACAATGATGAAATATCTAAGACAATTAACACATGATGAGGAAAAGGTTCTCTTGACTCAATTTTAAAGATTCCAGTCCATGACCAGTTGGCCCCATTGTGTTGAGACAGTAGAGATAAACACCATGGTGGAAGAATATGGCAGAGCAAAATTACTGATTTCATTAAAATCTGGGGAGCAAGAGAGAGGAAAAGGAAGGAGTGCAGGTTCCACAGTTCTCTTAGGGCCTTTCCTTTAGTGATGTGAGGCCCTCGCAGTATGTTCACCTCTCAAAGCTTCCACCACTTCCCATTGGTGTCAACCTGGGACCAACCCTTCAAAACATGGCTCTTTGGAGGATATTAAAGAGCATGACTACTGTCTTCCCTCCCCCACACAAAGATTCATGCCCAGATGACAATGCAAATTACATCTATTCCATCCCAAGGGTTTCAGAGTCTTATTTGTTCCAGCATTGCTCAAAAGTTCAAGCCCAATTCCAGTCTCTGAAAATCAAAGCAAACTCAAATGTAAGATTCTGTAAGATCAAAAAGAACATTACATATTTCCAAGACAGATATGCACATTCCAAAAGATAAGAATTTGCCTTCTAGACAGAAGGAATAAGGAAATGGAATTAGCTCGAGGCAATGCCAATATGCAGAGCTGAGAAAAGGTATGACCCAAAATTTTGAAGTACCAAGTTATATAAAATCTTTAGGCTTTGTTTTGCTTTTAGTTACTCAATGGGCATCTGTAGGCCCAAGAGAAAAGTCATGGTCCATTGCAACAACTTTTAAGTCTCTAACTCTCTCACAAGAAAATACAAGTCATGCTTTTAGTGAGTGGCAGGTGAGGATCCAGAAGTCCAGGGGTCCCTATGGTGATCCCTGACTATGTTGTGATGGTGTCACAAAGATAGCCAAGAACTATGAGATATAATTTGCTTTTACAAATAATAGAATGGAATGTCTAAAGATCCTTTAAAGACAACCTCAAATGAATAATGGGATCAGCAACACAATGCCCAGAGAACAATGGTTGAAAAATTGTACTACTGGAAAGAAAAGGCCAGTAGGATATAAATGCAAGATTATAAGGGTTTGGTGTGTACAACTGTTGGCCCATCTGTAAAAAGAGTATGCAAAAGGCTAGATTTTCACTATTTTGTGAAGTACCATGCTTTCTGGATGGTGCAAGAACATAAAGGCCAATTGAATCAATCTTCAGACACTTTGCAAGCCTTATTAAAAACTAATCTATACTCTCTTGATAGCCCCTCTGTTCAGGATATACCCTGACATTCATTTATACATTAATTCTCATTTGTAAACCACATTAGTCTTTCCTGAAGGGAAGAATAGAATGGAGGCTCTAATATGCTTATAATTTAATGGACTGTAATATAAAAAGAAATTGTATAAAGATTGTAGCAAGTCAGAGTGCTTGTTCCCAGAGAGAAAAAAGAAACAGAAAATGAGAATGATGGTGACCCTAAATGCAACCCCTTAACTACAATAAAGTGATAGGTAAGGAATTTGTCTAGACTGGAACTATCCCAAAGAAACATAAAGATGTTAAAGTAGGAGACCACAGCACAGTCAGTAACCTGGGCATGTGTGCATAACCTGTCAATCACAAAGATTCAGGCGACATGCACCCAAGCCCTAGAGGTGGAACCAATCAGACACTGCTGTCTTCAGTTCTTCTCAGAAGAACTAAGGCAGGTTTTTGACAGGACAGCCTAGAACTGAAGTCATCCTGAGAAGTTGGAGATACAAAAAACATATGCTGTTAAGCTCTGGGCCATTGTGTTCTCCCCTTCACAGTGGCCCACTCTTGGGCTACAGCCTGTATTTCATTTTCTCCTTTTAATCGGCCCACACTCACGTTATAGGGATTGGTATTTTTCCCTCTACCTTTAGTGCATGTAAAACTTTGCTACCTTTTGCACTTGTTGTGTGCAATTGTTTATTCAGGGCAAGAAGTACCTAGAAAAAATCTTTATGATATGTCTCCCAACTCCAAAACCTGGTACCAATGCCGTTCCTGCATAACATTTTGCTAGGATTGTCTTCAGATGGATGTAGAAGATGCTGCATACCAAATTTAAAGATGGACATTTCATTCCCTGAAATCCTGTGAGATCAATGACCATACTAGGTACCCATTTACAAGCATAATAGAAAGCAACTATTAAAAAATAAAGACTTATTACCATGTCTTACCCGTGTTAGTGCTGGAAGAATACGTTTAAATGAGACTTCAAAGGAGCCACAAATAAGACACCACAATAAATGAAAAGATACACTGTGATTAGAGATAGGAGTTTATTCTGTGCTATAGAAGATGATTTTGGTTTCAATTTGAAACCTCAGATTTCATCTTTAAGAATGGACTTTATAATAATGTAGGCCCTTCTGGTAAAGGACTTCTGTTTGAGTTGAGGGTGTAACCCAGTAGTAGAAACCTTACATGGCATGCACCAAATTCTAGATTCAATCCCCAGGAAGAAACAAAACAAAACAAAACAAAACAAAACAAAGCAAAACATAAAAGATGTCCCATTTGAACTCAGTGCATTTGAATATAAAAAGAATGTTACCTAGTGATTTCATTCTAAACTCAAACACACATAATGCATTTTATTTATTATAAAATTCCTAATTCCATATTCACCAATGAAAATGGTATTTGATAAACATGTTTGGTTCCTCCGACTAAAAATGGTCCCTGATTTTAATGTCCTCAAATACATAAAATAGAAAGAAAAAAACAAAGATATACGATAACCTAAATTATTCTTGGAAAGTGGAGAAGGACCTATACCTTCTCCAGAAACTTTATGCAATTCCTAAAACTTGAAGTTACTAAAAAAACAGTTGTACCATAATTGGCTTCAAAAGATGTTTGCGTTAGAAGTAAAGCTGAGTGATCTCTAATGAGAATAAAAAGAATATTTAATGAGCACTGCTAAGTGATCAAACTCAATTGTTGACTCCCAAGCCCAGCTGGTCAGTTGTTTTGCTTTCCACTGCTCTAGCTAGGAACTATTAAATAAAAATTTCATAAATAATTACTAAGATTAAAACTCATGCTGTTCTAAGTATCAGAATGAAACCTCATGCCATCCTGCCCTGTTTTAACTAGGACTGACTCGTTCCCTTCACCCAGTAAACCTCTAGTGTATAGCGGCTGCCAAGCCATTAGCTCCCTCTGACGTATCAGACTTGCTGTTGGAGTGTCACAGCGATTGTGTTTGTGTAACTTACTTAGTAGCTCACACTACATCACAATGCCTGTCGTTCATTTCACTTCATCTCATAGTAGGCATTGTATGATGTCACATCATTACACGAAGGGTCAATATTGTGTGACATATTTTGAGAGAAAGAGATTATATTCACTAGCTTTTATTATGTAGTGCATTACTTTAATTGTTGTATTTACTATTCATTATCATTTTAACATTTTACTGTGCCTAATTTATAAGTTAAATTTTATTACAGATATGAACTTGCAGATATGATTTAGTAGTATCTGTGATTCAGGCATCCAGTGAGGTTCTTGGAATATATCCATTAGAATAAGGGGAAGAAATAAAATCATATCTTAATGCAATATGATATTTGGGTTTGGATTTTAATACAGAAAAGACATTAGTGGAAACTCAAATGAAATTGGAAATTTAGTTTATTGTATAACCCAATGTCAATTTCTTGCCTGTAACAAAGATATGTTTAGGTAAAAAGCTAACATGAATGCAAGCTAGTTGAAACACATAGACACTATTACTACTTTTTTATTTTATGTAAACTAAAAATTGTTCAGAAGTTAGAAGTTTTATACATAGGAGTTACAGGTACATGAAACAGCATAAAATGCGGATAGTTTTGTCTATAATTTTCCCAGAAAGCAGAGACAAGTGATATAGGGGCTCCTAATGCTGACTCCTAACAAGCACTGCCATTTGAGTTTAGAGAATTCTGAACACCAGATCAGCTAACACCAGGTGACCATAACACTCACAGAAATGTAATCACCCAACGCAGAGGCAAAGCGCTGTTACCACCACCACCTGTAGTGGAGCAATCACCCACTTTCCTCCTCCTAATCAGATAACCTGACCTTACTAAGGATAACTGAACTATATCTAAGCATCAGCTGTCTTCCTTCATCTGAACTAGCAATGCCCAAAGTGCAGCCCTCACAGTTATAGATATGGTCACACTGAAAAGTAAATGTTACACTGTTAGATGAAGAAAGGGATTGGATATGTAAGATTCAACTGTTCCAAAGCAAAGAATCAATTTTAGGAATTAGAACATGTTTTCTGATAAGCAATGCTACTAAAAGAAATAGAAGAACATTTTCATATTCTCGTACACATTCCAAAGGATTTTCTGTCTTTAGAACAAGAACTCACAGAGCAAGAAAAATTGGATATTGATTAAGATCGTTAGAAGTTGAATAACATAAATGAGGAATTTAATATTTTAGAAGAACTTATAAGTAGAAGATTGACTATTTCAGGATTTAACTCAGAAAAATCAGAAGATAAGCACCAGACGTTCTCCAATAATTTGGAAGAAAAGTGTTATTGTATTTTAGAGACTAGAAACAATAGAAATCAAAAAGTGCTCAGGATATATATATTTTCTTATAACCTCAGTAGCAGTAATTTTTATTAATTAGCTAAGTAAAACTTGAAAAATGCTTTCTGTTGATTTGTTGTCTTTTGCTTATGGAGTCATAGGATTTTTAAGTATATCCTTGAAATTCACCTTTCAACAAAGTATCTCTTTCTCCTAATTTATCATGTTTTTCTATTGTAGATATTATTAGAAGTAGACATAGGGAGATAAATGCATTATAAAACAAAAAATACATATGTGTAAGTTTATATATGACATTTACACATATGTATATGTACACACATATACATAGTGTATATAAATATATATATATATAGTTTTTCTTCCATTGAGCAGTATGTGTTAAAAAATATAGGTGGATATGTATGTTTGTATACTTATCTACTAGCATTTTCAAGAATACAGAAAACAAAATATACCTTGATGAAACTTTAAATCACAAAGATGAATTTTAAGTTTATCAATACATAGGTAAAATCAAGCAGATCACTTGTAGTTAGATATGAAGTTTCATTTGTCTTCACTTCTAGAAGTTTATCTTAAGAAAATAAGAGTATTTGTTCCAACACTGCTAAAAACAAAAAATAATCAATTAAACATCTAACTACAAAAAATAATCAATTAAACATCTAACTACAATATGTCTTTTATAATAAAATTCATTATATGCTTATAATTGTATCATCTAGTGAATCTCAAAGTGTAAATTTATTTTATTATTTTTTTTATTTTGAAGATAGTAAAACACAACAAAACAAGACAGGACAAAACCAATCGAGACAGTGCAGTGAAATTGGTACAGAACTTCAGAGCAGGATGCTGTATCTTGTTATTGTCACAATAGTTGGCCATTCAATCAGGTATAGCAAAATCAAACCAAAAGCAGAACATTATAATACCTATCAAAGCAGAATATTGAATAGAGCAAAACACTTAGTCAGAACAAAGTAAAACAGTGAAAATATTTGCCTTCAAAGAGAAGATAGAAGGAAATCCCCCATATTTGCTATATTGCATACAGTCATCCTCCTGAGAGATGCCCAGACCTCTGGCCCCAGGTCAGCATAATCAACCCAACAATACAAATATTTAGTTGCTTTATGTGCCTTAGTTGCTGTCAACTCCGGCTGTCCTGGACGCCATCCAGTTGCTAAGTGGGGGGTGGGGTAAGGCGGCATGGAACGTTTGATTCTCAGCCCTCAGGCAGGAAGGCTCACGGGAGAGCTGACTTGTTCTCCCCCTGGCCCACCCACTGCTGGCTCAGGCCACTGCTTACCAGGAAGGAGGGCTCACTGCTTTCTTGTTTGGCCCCCTAAGTTCCAACATGGCTCTGAAAGTATAAATTATTAAAAAACTTATTTAAAGTTAACCTTGCCTGCCCCTCGTATGACGGGGACATTTGCCCACCTCACAAAGAAAAAAAAGCAAGCAATTTCTAAGGGAATTAAATAAATTGTCTAAAAGATGCTGTGCACCACAGAACACTAGTGAGTGATTGCCTTTACTTGGTGGATGCTCCAAGCTTCCTGCTGCTTCTCATCCTTACATCTCAAATGGGAGTGTGATACATTTTTTATTAACACCTCAAATTCAATTGTGTTGCTTTTTTAATATTATATGTTTGCAGTACATGCAGTTTACAATCGTCTTAGGGAACGGGTACATGTACAGAACAGCTTGGTTCTTTTTATGTCAAATTCCTTTCGCTCCTGGCTTCCTTGATCCTCCTCAATGCTCCTTTCCCTTTTTTCATTCTGGTTGATGTTATTAGTCTTATCTCTTATTTACAACATATAATTTTTAGTTATTAGATTCTTGTACACAGCATAACTTCACGCTGTTTATTTCCCTTTGCTCCCCACCTCCTGTCACCTACATTTTCTTGGGCTCTTTCCCCTTTGCAAGAGATCGGTTCCCTTGTCTCCTTCTCAGCATTTTTTATTATTCTTTTTGTCTGTCCTTAGGCATGCTCAAATAAAAGATACTATGTGGAATTTAAACTTGTGTCTGATTTATTTCACTCAAAGTTACATTTTCCAGGTGCATCCATTTTCTTACAAATGTCTCAAATTTATCATTCTTTGTCATTTGTTATACCTGAGTAGCATGTCATTATGTATAGATGCCACATTTTCTTTATTCAGTCATCTATTAATGGCTATGCGGGCTGCTTCCAGGATTTAGCTATTATGAACTGTGCTTCTATGAACATTGGTATGCATGTATCTGTATAGTATACTATTTCAGATGTATGGGGAAGATATCTAGAGGGCAATATCTGGGTTATACAGAATTTCTGATTTTGGTTCTTTGAAGAATTTCCATAGTGGTTGTATAAGTTTACATTCCCACCAACAATTTAGCAGGGTTCCTTTTTTCATGAGTCATGCTGCCATTTGTTAGTTTTTCTCTTTTTGAGGATAGCCAGTCTTTCTTCTGTAAAATAGATTCTTAGCATTGTTTAAATTTGCACTTCACTATTGACCAGAGATGTCGAATACTTTTTCATGTATCTGTTGACCATTTGCTTTTCATCCTCTGTGAAGTGTCTGTTCATTGTTCATTTCATTTGCCCATTTTTTTCTTGGGGCTTTTATTTTAGGCAATCTAATTTTTAGATTTCTTTATACATTCTAGATATTAGTCCTATGTCTAAGGAATGGCTGGCAAAATTTTTCCCATTCTGTAAATAATGTCTTCACTCTATTAATTCATTGCTCTGCTCTGCAGGAGCTTTTTAATTTGATATAATTCTATTTGTTGATTCTTGCTGTTATTTCTTAGGCAACTCTGGGTCTCTTTAGGATATATTTTCCTATGCTTATGAGGTCAAGTGTTTTAACTATTTTAACTTCCAGTATGTTCAGTGTTTCTGTCTTATTATTTAAATCTTTTATTCATTTTTATTTTAGTTTGGTACCTGGTTAGAAATATGGGTCGAGTTTCAGTCTTCTGCAAACAGATATCCAGCTTTCCTAGAATCATTTGTGGAATAGGCTGTCTTTCTTCCAACATATGCTTTTGACTCAGTTGTCAAAGATCAAACAGATGAACAGGTCTGGCATGTTTCTGTACCCTCTCTTCTGTTCAGCTGATCCACATGTTGGATTTTGTTCTATTGCTGTGCCATTTTTTTTTTTGTTGTTACCTTTCATATTAGCTTGAAGTCAGCTAATGTGATGAGTCCTGCTTTGCTCTTGTTGCCTAAGACTGCTTTTGCTCTTCTAGATCTCTCCTGTTTCCATATAAATTTTAGGATTGTTTCCTCTATATCTCTGAAGTATGCTGTTGAAGTTTTGATTGGAGCCCACACTGAATCTGTATAAAATTTTGGGGAGTATGGTCATTTTGGCAATAATGACTCTCCCTCTCCAAAACCAGGGCTTATCTTTCCATTTTCTGATGTCCTCTTCTATCTTCTTTTTCAGAGTATTGTAGATTTCTTTGTGAATCTAAAGTGTAAACTTTTCACTTCCTACATTAATTTTTTTGGGTTTTTTTTATTTCTGTACCAGGGATTAAACTCATGACCTTGCACTTGCCAGGCAGGTGCTTATGCCACTGAGCTAAACCCCAGCTCACTTCCTTAGATTAATAACTAGGTATTCTTTCTTGAGGCTAGCATGAATGTGATGTTGTCTTCATAATTTTCTTCTCATTCATTATTGCTGTACAAAAAATCCTATCGATTTTTGGGTGCTGATTTTGTATCCTTCTATATTGCTGAATTTGGTTATCAGTTCACTGAGTTTGTATGGAAGTCTTTGGGTTGTCTATGTAGAGCATCATGTCATTTGCCAGCCATGATAATTTGAGTCCTTCCTTTCCCATACGTATCCCTTTGATTTCTTTCTTTTGCCTGATTCCTCCACCTAATGTTTCAAGTAGCATGATGAATAGAAGTGACAATAGAGGGTGTCCTTGTCTTTTTGCTGATTTTAGAGGGGATGCTTTTAGTTTTTTCCCATTTAATATGATGTTGGCTATTGGTTTCTAATAAATACTTTTTGTCAGATTTATCTATTTTTTCAGGGTTCTTATCAAAGAATACTTTGTTCTTTATGTCTTCTTTCAGATTCTATTTTATATCAATTTTATTGGTACATTTTAGATATACATAATTACATTCATTAGAGAAAGTTTCAGCCTGTACACATTATTTTGTGATTCTTCTTTTTTCCCCAAACCCCTCTCTTTTTTCAACCTCTCCTCCCCTTCTTATTTACAAATGCTTTGTTTCCATTTCTTCCTTCTATTCTCTTTTTCTTTTTCCTTCTTTCCTTTCTCCCTCCCCATCTCTTGTCCCCCTTCCCACATGAATATTTTCTTTCTATTTCCCAGTATCTATTAAGCATTTTGGTCTTTATTTACCCTTTCAATTATTCCCACTAGAAAAACAATGTGTTTTTTTCTTTTTTTAAATTAAGTTTAATGATATATTTTAGACAAACATAATGATCAGATCTATTGTAGGGAATTTGTACCCATACCTGATATTTAAAAAAAGAAGAAGAATCAAAATATTTCAAATAGTTTTATCTGATATCTTTTCAAGTATTTTAAATTTTTGGTGAATTTGTCTTTCATATTTTGAGCCAATCTGATCAAGTCTTCTAATGTTTTTAAATCAACATAAGAAGGATTTATTAGAAGTAGACATAAGACACACTCAACAGCCGAATGCAGGTGCTCAGAAAAACAAGACGCCTCTCCATTTTTTTATACTTCTTTTCCTCCTCATCCACTTCGGGTAGTTTGAAAGATATATCCATAAACTTTTGGCAAATTTCCTCTTGGAACTTATTTTGTTTCTCCATCTTTTCTGTAACATTTTCATAGAGTTTCACCCTCTGATATTTGCTTTCTTCTTCAGTGGTGCTCTTTTGGTCTGTCTTGGGATTGTTGAGAGACCTTGGGATTTTCTGTTACCTTGCTTTTCCATGTTCCCATGTGTATGAGCATTCATTTCTTATTGTTTATGATACCCAGGAAGTCCATAGATTGGCACAGAGAGAAAAACAGTTATCATCCGCTGCTACATTACCTTGGCCATAATAGTAAATTTAAGAGCATCAATGCCATCAAATATCCACTAATGAACATCACTTAACAAGAATTAAGAGCACTATGATTTTAGAGAAGATATTTAGACCACCCATATGCTGACCTACAGCACTTCAGACCACTTCCTTCTGGTAGACATAGGTAGCAGTGCTAGAACTCAAAGATATCACTAGATGAATTACTTTCTCTTCCAGGACTACCCTCTTTGACAATTTCACCCTCAAAACCTGGCTTCCCAAAATGGAATAAAGACTCCTTGAACTTCTAGATCAGATCCTAGGTTTCCCAGAAAACCTCAGGAGATCTGCATTTAGCTGTCTCCCTCTCCAAGTTTATCTTTCACAGCTGTCTTTCACTCAGGCTCTGTGGAAGGATAACACTTCAGTCCTGAAGCAAAATTCTCTTCTCTTCTTCAGTTAGGTTAGGATGTTTCAATTTTATAGCATTGTATATGTGCACTATGCATATGCATTGGGAGAATAAAAAACTAAAAGTATAGAGCATGTAACCATTATTATCTCTGCGAAGTAGAAGTGTTTCTATTTTTGTTTTGTCCTTGATTTTCTAATTTCACTATAATAAATATATGTGACAAATCCATATATGTATAAGTGCCATAAGACAATAAAGTAGAAATACATCATGTGCAGAAGTGCAGACTCGCTCCAGTTCTGCTGCTTTTCAGGATTATGCTCAGACCCAGCATTCCGTTAACCTAAAGGGCAGCAGGGCAAAGCACCAGGGGAAACGAGATGTTTGCACGTCATTTGCAAAATGTAACTTTCTATTTTCTTTATGGCACAAGTGTATGATGTTGATGTTTCAGAGTAAGCAAACACTTTTGTTCTTACCATTTAATCTTTCCTTTACACTTCAGGATTCATAGGAACGTTTAGGAGTTGTGTTGCTTTTCCCCCCAAGCTTAACTATTCAGATCATCTCCAGCCGTGCGTCTCAAAGAAGTCTTATATAATTCAAAACTCTTATGTGAATAAAATGTCAACACAGTTTCTCTATAAGCTCTCAGGAAACCAGTGTCAAACATGTTGGCGCGGCTGGATAGAGAGTAGATGATTTTTGCACGTTGCGTGCTTTTATTCTTCAACAAAGGCTAAGGGAAGAGACTGTTTTCTCCCTCTCCCCTCTCCCCGTCCCCCGACATTTTTCTCTTTCTTCTGCCTCCAGTGCCCTTAAAGGCTGTATTGAATCTGACAAAGGATAAAGTAGCAGGGAGAGGGAGAAACTAAAGACACCAAGGGGTTCCAAATGCCTGCCTGAAAATCTGTTTATAAAGCACCTGGGTCACCCTCCTCTGATAAGCCTTTCTCTATGTGTTATTGTGTTTATGTCAAGAAAAAAAAAAAACGCTGGCATCCCTGGCTGTTAAGTGCTTCTCTATAGAATCCCACTGCCTTCCTTTTCCACTTACTACCTCATTTTGTTTCAAACAGGCTGCTTTTCCAGCTTCATCTGTGATCACCCAGAACAAACAGTCTCCCCTCTGTTCACGGAGTGACCTTTCTATTTGACTAAGGGTGAAACGTGCTTTGAAACCTAAACTAATTTTGGCAAAGAGGTCTTTAACAATGCCAACAAAGAAATTGTAACTGAGAGTGCCACGTGCAAAAATAAATGCTGCTAGTCTCATTGTTATTCATTTAGTGTTTCTCTGTGCATTTTGTTTGGGAATTTCAAAGTATAATGCCGGTGTTCAGAAATGAATGCAACATCACAGACAGGAGTTTCCCTGGGGTTCAGGGAAGGGACCATCAGGTGACAGCCCGAACACCACAGAGGAGTTATTTTTATTTCTTAGGAGAGGAGTAGGTTGAAGGGAAGGTTCACACTCCTGCCAACATCAAGTGGCTTCGAGAGGCAGGTAGCTGGACAGTCACCTGGGAAGGCGGGGAGCAGTTTGGAAACTGAGAACCCACAGGGAGGACACAAGTTCATTCGCACATCGTGAAACCAGTCCAGAAACCCCAGCAGCCTGTGTTACCATGGACTCCACAGCAGAACTGCCTTGACATAGCTTTTCTTCTTTAAAGAAGTATTTTTGAGAGAAGAAAACACACCAAATATTGAAAGCAAACCCTTCCTAAGCAAACTAGATTCTTCCTTCCACAACGCCTTTCTTATCTGCCCCCTACCATACACATCTTATATGTTTATGTGAAACAGAACACAGGTTAAAATAAATATAAACCCAAAGTGGATAAATGGTCAAAGGGAGAACTCTCCAGGTATTCAGGTTTCAAAGGTAAATGCCATATACAGAGTTGGATTTATTCTCATTCCACATTCCCCATAGGGAAGATCCTAAACATCACACTTGGCCAGGGCCTGGCCAACAAATGGGTGGCCTTCTTTTAAAAGTCTAGTAATGCAAACTGGTGGGCACCTAAAAAGTCAAAACAAAATGCTGTACTGGAGAGCTTAAAAATGTGCAGTGAGGTAGCTAGTCAAAGGAAAAATAAATCAGGGTGACTTCATAAAAATCACCACAGTGTATAATAGAATATTTTGAATAGGATCCAGCAGATGAATTATTAGATTTCATTTCTGCCTCTGCAAATTATACCCCATGAGAAAAACTATACCTGGAAATATAAATATAATTCTCTGCTTAAATTCTACTATTACCTATGAATAAATTTAAAACTATGCAGTGGTAAAAAGTGTTCAGTCTGGCTGAAATGACAGGTGAACCTTCAAATTTTACATCCCCTAAAAGTCATAAAGTTAAGAATGGGACTTGGGGTAGTAGAGGTGTAGATCAGTGGCAGAGTGTTTCCCTAGTATGCATGAGGTCTTTAGTTTCCATTCCCAGCATAACAAAAAATAATAAAAAAGAGTAGTATCACGGGGTAAAATCTGACATCATGAATACTTGACTTAGTAAGCAGCAGATGAAAAAGAAAGTGTCTCAGAGTGAGGAGTGAGTGTTGTTTACGGATCAGACCAGGGAGTGGCCGTCATTTCTCTCCCCACATTGCATGGCCCAACCTAGATGGAAAAGGAATTGAGAAAAAAAGTCTGTGACTAGGGGGTTGCATCCCAGACACAAATCTACCTCATTGAGGTGGGTTGGAAAAATAAGAGCTCTCACCATGAGACCCAGTGGATTGTCTCTTCCAATGCTTTTCAGTGAATTCCTCAGAACTGTGAACCCATGCGCCCTACTCTCATGCCAACTAAAGAAGCTTCTGTAACTACTGATTGCTTAAATTCCTTTGAGGATGAATTTCTGCAGCCTTAACAGCTTTGAAAGCAATTATTGTTCCAGCAAACTATGGCCCGAAGAATAAGAGCTCACATCCAAAATAAAACAGGTTAAGTAAAAAAATGTATTTATACTTTCACCAATAATGATGTCAATATTTATAATCTTTTCTTATTTGTTATGAAAATCCTATCTGCATATTGGAATTTGAAGATATATAAAAAATGAAATAAAAATTATTTATAATGTCAAAACCCAGTGGTAGCACAATTAATTCAAATCATGTATGCTCATATCTGTACAAAAATAATACTGAACTACACATTCTCCTTTATAAGTTCCCTTAAATAGTATCTCTTATGACTGCACTTACAACTTATCATTTCTACTGGCTATAAAACTCTGCAATATATAAATGTATCAAAATTTAATCAATTAATTTAATGTTAAATATGTAAGTATATTCTCATTTTTCACATTGATAATTATAACTATTGGAACTCCATCACTCATTCATTTACTCAATCAATCAATCAGTATTTATTTATTCTGGGTAGAAAAGATACTACAGTGAAAAAAAGGGGAAAAATTCCTGTGATGGATGTTCTTATGTCCAAGTGAAGAAGACAACCTATAAGATAAAATGATTTATATATTTGGTATATTAGTACTAAAAGGAAAAATGGAAGGGGCAAGAGAAGAGACTAGTATAAAAAGAGAGGTCAGAGAAGGGCTTGCTGAGAAATTCACATTTGTAAAAGCTTTAAAAGTAATAAGGAAACTTCTTATTGTTTAAGTAAAGAGCATTATAGAAAGTATGAACCACAGTGCAGATACCCTAAGGCAAAGTGTCCCAGAAAATCCAGCACATTGAGAGGGCCAGGGAGGTGACATGGAAAGGACAAAGAGAAGAGACAGGGTGGAGAAACAGCCTACACCTGTGTTCCTTGCATGGTTTTAGTATTTCCTATCTCCCTCCTCCTCTCTCCTTCCCCTGTCCTCCTCCTCCTTCTTCTTCTCCTTCCTTCTTTCATCTCTCTCTATATCAATTCATACAGTTATCTTTCTTATATGCCATTATAAGTTCTTTGGGAGTTTTTGCCATTTCAAGCAAAAAATGTAACATCTTACTTATGCTTTAATTAGTTCCCTCAGAGCCTCCAGAAGGAGCGTAGATGTCTTGGTTCATCTTAAACTTTGTGACTACAGAACAAGGATAAAAATTTGTTTCATTTTAAGTCACTAAGTTTGTGGTAATTTGTTCAAAAAAGTGCCAGAACTAATAGAGACTCATAGGTGTAGATAGATAAGATAGATGATTGATAGACAGATAGACAGATAGATGACAGATGATAGATAGATAATAAATGATAGAGATAGATAGATAGATAGATAGATAGATAGATATGCCTAAAATAGGAAGAAAGAAAGGTGCCATGAAAGAGGTGCATTTGTGTGCATATATAATCCGATTATGGATTTCCTATTTGATTCCATTAACATTAATTCACCCATTTCTAAAATAAGATGTCATTTTATTAATTACTTAATTTTAGACTTTATTTTAGTATCCATTAGAGAAAGTTCCTTCCAATCATGTATTGAATTAGTTTTGCTATTTGCATTTTCTAAATTTAGGAAAATCTGTCCAAGTTCCCATGTGAAAGAGTTCCTTCAAAAAAAAGTATGTATCATTGCATTTAAATTTTGATTACATAAAAATGTATCAGGATACTGAGAATTTTTCAGCCCATCTATTCACAGACTCAGTTGGTTTTAAAAAGGGGAAAGCAATACACATACTGATATATAGACCCATTTAGACAGTAGGTGAGCATTAGTGTATGTTCCAGAGGGGGCTCTATTTTCTTTAAAATTTTATATATTTTTCCACTTTTCTGCAGTATGCTGTGTAGCAAGTTGAAGACTGGCTAGTGGAAAATAATCTCTCATTGTCATTAAATCCTAATCCATGGAGTTTGTCAATGTTATTTTACAGATAGAATTGGGTTAAGAACTTAGAGAAGAGATTCTTTGATCATGTGTGTGGGTCCTAAATGCATCACAAGAGTCTTCTTGAAAGACACAATGAGGAAAAGAGAAGAAAAGGAACTGTGACTTCAAGAGCAGAGACTGGAATGACAGAGCCACAAGCCACAGAACACCAGAAGTCCCCAGAAGTTGGAAAAAGCAGAGAACACATTCTCCTCACAGCCTTCAGGGGGCAAAAGACCTCATGGACCCTGCGAGTTCAGGCTTTAGACCTCCAGACCAGTGAAAGAAGAGCTTCCACTGTTTTAAACCATCAAGTGTATGGCAATTTGTTACACCCAGAAAAATAACACTATCTGGTTTGATTGATGCTAGAATCCTTGTATGGCATCTGACAAAAAGATACTTAAGTGAAAAAGATTGACACCTGCTGCTTTAAGTCACTGTTATTTTTCCAATATATAATACTAGTCTCGCTCCTCCAGTAAAATTTGGTATCACTTTAAACAATTTCTCTGCTTGTGTTTTGTGTATTCTTAAGCATTTTTTTACTTTGCAATTGTAATTAGGAGATTTTATAACCCTCATAATTTCTAACTAGTTATTTGTTATAAAAAGTTATTAACTTTTTTATATTTATTTTACAACAGACCATTTTAATAAACTCTCTTTGAAATTCTAGTAGCTTTTTAATTTATTTTCATGTGTATACCTGGTCGACAGCATATCATTTGTGAATAAAAATGATTTGCTGTCTTTCCAATAATTACACTGTTTATGTCTTTCTTTGCTTTATTGTTTTGTTCAAAATGTCCAGAACAATAGAGACAATCATAGACATCTTTGCTTAATATTAGGTACTTCTTCTAGCATGTAATTATTAAAGATAATGCTAAGTGATTGTTTTAGATATTCTTGACATCAACAAGATAGCTTTCTTTTCTTGGTATTGTAGGATTTTCTTGATAATCTACAATGAATGTTTAATTTTATTTAGTGTCTACTAATACTACTTTTTTCTTCCTTTATCACATCAATATTTGTTTCCTCAATCAAACTCATATTTTTTATTAATGTTACTTTGTGAATTTTAAAATTTAATTTGCTATTGGTTTATTTAGGTCTTGTTATCAATAGATGGGATTTATGTGCAAGTATCTGTTGTACATTACCATTTTCAAATTTTTAGAGAGGTCAGTTACCTCTATAAAATCAAACAGTATTCCACCTTCTTCAGTACTCTAGAATATATACCATTCATTTTCCAAGGATCAAAAGTTAATTTTATCTTTATCACATAATATATATTTAATTAAAGTACAGAAAACTTTATTAACTTCTAATGCTTCTAATGAAATAAAGCATTTTTGCCTTAACACTTTGCTATACCTTTGTTCTAATTCTTCCGCTTTTCTTTAGCTACTAATTCCTGAAACCACATTTCTATGTATTTGTTTACACAACAATGTCATTTCCTGTCTTAACAAATGTAGACATTACCTAACAACTTCTGGTTATGAGAAGTATTCTTTTCCTAAGGCTTCAATTTTCCCTTCTTTTAGACTCTTAACATTATTACAGTAAAACTAATTATTTAAATACATAAATTAAGATTATAGTAGAGATATCTATGATTTTGATTATTTCCTAATAGAAATATTCCACTCTCAAGGCTTTTTTCATTAGCATAGTTTGCTCTGTGCTCTCCACTATTTTTCACATGTTCTCATTCACCTGTCAATAATTTTTGTGAATGCTGACCACTGACATTTCTTTGTAGACCCTATGCATGGATGTCACCTCCAGATTTTAACACTCTCTGTGGTTAAAACCCTCTTTCTTTGTCTGTTTTTATTCTGTGTCTTGATCTGCTCTGTTTTCCACCTTCTTGTTTCATGAGTTTTCTGAGTAGCAACTGGACTGCTAGGTAATCTGCGTATGCAACTATCCATTAAAAATAATTTGCGCCGAACTACAAAGGCTCTGCTAAGCACTCTTCTAGGCTCATTATTCTATTTTTGAAAATTCCAGTGTCCCAAGAAATCAACAATCCAGCCTCCTGGTAAGGAGTGAAAGCTGCGCACATGCCAGGAAGGGAAAAGTCAGAGTCTCCGGAGAATCTGCCATGCCTAGACTTGGGGGACCAACCAGGATATCAACCACCAAGTCTTCCTCGTAAGCAGTGCAAGCTCACCTGCCCGTGGGCTGAGAATCAACAAACCCCCCTTAGCAACCAGATGGTGCTGAGGACAGCCTGAGTTGATAGCCAACTAAGGCACAGAAAGCAACTAAATGCTTGTATTGTTGAGTTGATTATGCTGACCTGGGGTCAGAGATCTGAGCATCTCTCTGGAGGATGACAGTATGCAACATAGCAAATATGGAGGACTTTCTTCTGTCTTGTCTTTGAAGGCCAATACTGTTTTCACTGTTTTGTTTTGTTCTGATTGTTTTGTTTTATTCAATATTCTGTTTTGATTGCTTTTATTGTGTTTTGTTTTTGGTTTGATTTTGCTATACCTGATGGAATGGACAACAATTGTGAAGATAACAAGATATACTATGATACCTATTATTGTTTTCCCAGTATCCTGCTCTGAAGTTCTGTACCAGTTTTGCTGCATTGTCTTGATTAATTTTGTTCTGTCTTGCTTTGTTGTATTTTACTATCTTTAAAATAATATTTAAAAATTCAAGTTGAAAATTCCAGTGTCACTTGTTGTCATTTACCTGTACATCTTTTTTCCCCCTTCAGGGGAAGCTCAAGATTTTTGTCTTGGTATCTGGTGGGTTTGTTTATTTGTTTGTTTGTTTTTATTCCTGGTGTTCCTGAATGTCAAGTGAAACACCTTGAAGTGTTTTTTCCCCATTTGCTGAACTGGACGGAAGAGTTTGCACTACTGAACACTTAACATTGTCACTTCTGGGAATTTTTCTCCCTATTCTTTGATAGTTTTCTCAGTTGTCCTTTCTTGATATTATTTCGATGTTGAATTTTCTGCAGAGATTCACAAATTTTCTCTTTCCCGCTCATCATTTTCTTTGTCATTGTGTTCTAATTTCCAACAAAGCCCCTTCATTGAGCTTTCAGCATTTCAGTTAAATTGGCTGGCTTCTTTTATTTAAAATTCCTGATATCCCTTATATTCTAATAGTTCTCTGTACAGTCTCTTGTTTACAAATGCACAGAGCCGTTCTTTTCTCCCAAGGATGTATTATTTGTGTCATTAATTTATAAATTATTTATATCTGGAATTTTATTTATATTTGACTTGAGAGTTATCTATTAACGGGTTTTTAGTAACACTATTTTATTATGATTAGTTTAAAGTTCAAGAGTATTAGTATTCTTTAGGTGACAGCTTCTTAATCATTTTTAGTCTTACTGCACTGTGTTCGGAAGCTGTGGTCTCTATGTTTTCTGACTCAGGAATCTTTTTAAGACTTTCTTTGTAGCCCAGAGTAGAAGTTCATTCCTTCTCTGTATAGAATTCACAGTTATTAAGTCGACCCTGTTGGATTTCTCTGTCATTTTGCTGAGGCACATGCACCAGTAGTCTCCTGAGAATAACAACATAAAAAGAAATGTGTTGAGTATTTGAATGTCTGAAACCAACCTTATCTTAGCACTTGATTGGTAATTTGGCTCGATAGACAATTATATATTGGAAACAATTTGAAGGCATCATTCCACTGTGTTCTAGCATCCAAAGTCATTTATATACTTTACATCCAGATTTATATTTGTCTACTTGATTTTGCAATGACTCAGAGGTTTTAGAGTATCTCCAGTTATGGAAATTCTATCAAATTATCCTTCTATGCACAGTGCTTTTATTTCTCTGCTTCAATGTAATCTTATTTGCAGAGCAAAGGATCATGGTGCTTCATTTATCATGAATTTCACTTTATTACAAAATAATACTAAGTGCCCTGGTTAACACCTTTTTCTGAAAATGTTATCTGACACATTTGAATATTTTTACTTGAATTTACTTAACTTACTTTTGACAAAAAATTATTGCAAATATTCTGTGTCTTTTTTAATATTCTCTTCTGTGTGGAAGATATATCATATACATCTTAAAATATATTCATATTTTAAAAAGGAAACCTTGTCTTGTCATCAATAAGGTTTTCCTATTTGCTTATTGTTCGCTTTGGTGTCACCTTTGACACATATTAAATATTCTTTCATTCTTTTTGTATTTTTAACACTTTTGTGCTATTTTCTATCTTACTTTTTGCACATTTTCTCTTTTTTTTTTTTTTTTTTTTTGGCACTGGGGATGGAACTCAGTACCTTGCACTTGCCAAGCAGGCACTTATGCCACTGAGCTAAACCCTGGGCCCATTTTCTCTTTTCTTTAGACTGCTTATAGATTATCCACCTTTACTTCTATTACTAACTTTGAATATTGCTTACTCTTAAGGTTTCTTTTAAATAATTCTTTAACATATATTCAACTATTTAACTTTGGGCCAAGGCTAACATTATTCTGCAGATATATTTTTCTACTTTAAAAATATTTTTAAAAATAATTTTCTTCAGTCACAGCCAACAGGCTGAGGTACAGGCAGGCCATGCTTGGTCTCTGAGCACTCACTAACAGTACTGAGATAGTCTTCTCCACATCGTAATGCTAAGTGGACCACTGAATAAACACTGATTGGGTTTTTTCTTTCTTTGTCATAGAATTAAAAATACAGAATAATGGCCATGTCTAAGACAAAAGTACTTGTCTAAGTATCTGTGTCTATGTAAAAGTCATAATGAATGCCATGATTAGCCATCAATACTTTTAACTGCCAAATTGTTAACATTAACCCAGCAATGCTTTAAATCTTTTTTGATTAAAAGTGCTACTAATTTTATTCTATAACAAACATGCTTGTCAATAACTAGATACACTATAATTTCAACAATATTAGACCACCACACAAACCAAAGAGATGAAAGGACAAATACTGCTATGTAAACGGTGGATAGTTCTGAGTATTGGTACTCTGTGAAATGTTTTTCTTTTTTAAAAATTTTATGTAACATCTAATTTTTATATATCATGTGTCATCTTCTTTTATAGTTTAGAACTAAGGTGTCCCTCAAAGGTTGTTGGGAGGTAAGGCCTGTTTGGAGGCAGGTCTTGGGAGCATGACCCGGAAGTATATGTTCTGGGTTTCTCTCCTCTCTCTGCTTCCTGGTTACCATAGTGTGAGCAATTTCCCTTCACCAGACCCTTCTGCTATGCCCTTACTGCTCGCTATAAACTGAATCTTCCAAACACCGTGAGTCCAAATAAATCTCTCCTCCTTTAAATTGTGGGTGTCAAGTCGTGTCCCAGTGACAAGGAAAATGACTAAGATATCTTTATTTCAAGAAATTTGCACATAACACATTATGACAACTATGTTTAGTATACTATAAATTCAAATGACATCACAACTTTGAGGTAGAGAATAAGAATTTCTTTACTTAATCTAAGTTCAACTTAAAAAATTTATCCTATTTTTCTCACCCACATTCCAAACTTTTGTTCAAAAATGAAAAAAATATATAGAAAATATTGAATTGATTTCTGCTTCTGGCTACATGGAGTTCCTAGAGGCAAATTTACATTCCTGTTAAGAAAACCTGAGTAAAAGTTTTATAAGTAAAAAAGAAAGGCTGTTTAAAATATCACATCATAAGATGTCAAAATCACAAAGAAAGGAGACCCCCGACATCATGGTGATATTACATGAGCTGGGTTTTGTTACTTTTGTTCTGTTTTCATTTTTGATGTTATTGTATTTAGTTTGGGTTTTTGGTTTTTAGTTTCTTCTTTCATCATATTTTCCAGGTTCTTGGTGGTAGAGAATTAGAGAATGCAAGAATAGGTCTGTGGCTTCAAGGGATAGTAATTGTTCAGAACTTTTGCCAGTCCCACAGAATGGAAAAGTAAAAGTTAGACTCATTTCTGAGAAAATACGCACAACTTCAGAATAAAAGACACTGATTAAAACAGAATAGTAGAGCAATCAACCCAATACCTAGTGATTTTTTTTCTTCCAATGCAGAATTCTTTTCGTGAACAGGGGAAAAATCTGAGAGGAAGGCTGTTGAAGAGCAGAGAACATTTTCTAAAGTCTTATCATAGATCTGAAGAAATAAAACTTAGAATTAAAAACCCCCAAGCAGGAGATACACAACTATAATTCAATGAAGGCTGCAGAATAAGAACAGACCCAAACTAGCAATAAATGGATGCATACAAAAGCTGCAACTCAGGCATAAGTCAACTCAGTGTCTAGACTGATATGATCCTATCTGCCTGTGAAGGGAACTCTCAGTGGAGGAATATTTATCAGTCAGAGTCCCTGTAGGTTTCCACATATAGTATCTGACATTCAATTACAAGGACAAAAAGAAAAAAAAGAAATAACTTCCTGGATGACTCAATTATTGGCATAATAATAAGTATCTAAATGTAACTATGATTAATATATTTGAAATGGAGAATATCAGGACAAGATCAGAAATTTTAATCAATTTAAAACACTTTAAGTAAAGAATGAAATTGAGAAGTTAATTGATGGGTATGCTAATGGACTAGACTCCCCAGAGAAGAACATGAAGAAGGATGCATGAATGAGAAGAGAGTCATTTAATAACCACTTATGTCTAGCCATGAAAACATAATGATGTTTTCGCCAATGACAGACCACATATATTGTGGTAACCCTTAAGATTGTAGCACTCAGTAAAGCTGTAACCATCTTAGGGCACCCAGTGACGTTAGCACGGTAGTAACAAAACCACCCGTCAGTTTCTCAGGATGACTCTCCTCACTGAGAAAAGCACAGCAGTACATAAAAACTCCAAACTAAAGTGTAGGAAGAAAAACAAAAAAGAATGTAAGTGTCAAAGAACACAGTGAAAAGGATTACAATATGGAATTGAAGTCTCAGAAAAATAAAACGGAGGAGAGAACCAGGAAGCAGCAGCTCACAGGCCAACTCACAGGCAGGGAAAGAAGATCCCCTCCACATACACCCCAGAGACAGCCAGCTGTTCCAGAGGAATGCAGGCCGAGACGATAGCAGCCGACAGAGAGAAAGAACTTAATGCCGAGACGATAGCAGCTGACAGAGAGAAAGAACTTAATGCTTGTATTGTTTGACTGACTTTGCCAACCTAAAGGCAGTAATGTGAGCATCTCTTTAGAGGGTAGCAACATGCAGTATAGTAGCTATTGTGGATTTCCTATTGTCTTGTTTTTGAAGTCCAATATCATTCTCATTATTTTGTTTTGTTTTATTGTTTTGCTTTATTCCCTTTAAAAATGGTTTTAAAATGAAAAGAAATATTATAAGCAATCAGACAGGGCTAGACCCTCAAGGGAGTGATGCAAAACACAAGAATTCATTACAACTGTGGCTGGAGGCGCATGTGTTGGAGGCCAAGCCTCAAGGTAAAGACAAAACAACCAAGCCTGATACCTCCCCAAGGATAAGATGGTGGGCATCACCGGGTCCAATAAGGTTTGGATAGTCGTCAGTCACCCAAGTGGGTGACCAGGAGCTCCTGGTCCCAAAATGATCTTTGTTCTTTCCCCATCTATTTGCTATGTGACATGTTTCCTCACTGGATCAGTATTACCTAAGTGGCTGTAATTATGATCTTGCTGCTTGATCCATAGTTTTGACCCATGTTGCACTCACCTTGTGATTTTGCTCTATAAAACTGCCTTTGAGAATAAAATAAATAAATAAATAAATAAATAAATAAATAGACAAGAAGCAATATATAAAGAGCTAGGATATAGAATTTTCTTTTTTATTTATTGTTTTTAATTTTAAAAATTTAAAAAATAAAATGATGAACTGCAATACAGAGTATTGTTATTTTAAAAGTAATTTCTCAGATTACAAGACAAATACATGAGAACTTGATTAAACAATGTAAGCACAAAATATTCTTTTTGATGAACTAGTAGAGATTAGTAGCATAGTTATTCTATTCCAGATAGAGAGACTATATATATATATATATATATATATATATATATTCTTATCCCTTTTCTTTTCTCCTTTCTACCATCCCAGTTGTTCTTTCTTTTTGATTAGTTTCTTCCTTTTTCACTTTCACAATATCTGTTACACATTTTGGATCTTATTTACACTTTTAGTTTTTTATACTAGGGAGACAATACAATGTTTACACATGTACGTCTGATTTATTTCACTTATGAGTATGGTCTCAAGTTGCATAGGATTTAGAATTTTCTAAACTTTATTAAAATCCACAATATATAAGTGCACTGTACCTCAGTTGGTCTATTGAAAGTTTATATAGGCTAAGGATACTGATCCCTATACAAACTAGAATACAATGTACAACCTGGGGATT
This sequence comes from Hydrochoerus hydrochaeris, assembly GCA_004027455.1. Classification (NCBI taxonomy): domain Eukaryota; kingdom Metazoa; phylum Chordata; class Mammalia; order Rodentia; family Hydrochaeridae; genus Hydrochoerus; species Hydrochoerus hydrochaeris. The sequence goes on along the minus strand of PVLA01000086.1, from coordinate 455,761 downwards.
AATGTAGTTTTATGCTAACATAGTTTGACAAATCATTCCCAGTGGGAAGCTGTGATAACTTGCCAATGTTGCTTACAGAAAATGCACCTATGTATGCTTTGACCTGGTTTCTGTTATGAGGTTTTGGTTTCTGCTGTTGAACCTGACCTCGTAGCCTAGTTTCTGACTCATGGTCAGAGGCCCACCTACCTAGAGGCCCACCTACCTAGAGGCCCACCTACCTAAAGGCCCATACTTGAGTGAGACTGTGGCTTCCCGGCAATCAGATTTCTTAGTAGTTCAGGAGCTAGAGATGAAGAACAAACTTGACTGAGAAAGGATTCGGAAATCAGTGCGTGGGTGCTGTGGTCCTCCTTTATGTTGATTTATGCCCCTGCTGTTTGGTATTCTTTGTCAATAATAATCTTTCATGAGTGTGAATGTATGCATAAATCCTTTCGATTTATATAACTCACAAAACTAGCACACACTTATTTATGAAGTTCTGTCAATCCCAAGTAGTATAAATTGCAAAAAGAAAAAAGCTAGATACATTGTAGAAAAATTACTCAAAACTAAAAATGCGGCAGACAAAATTAGATTTCTGTTAGTAGGGAAATAGAGATGAATATCTGGTCAGTAGCACACGGGTCTGTGTTACTTTGGTTTTTTTCCAAATTACCACCAATAACTTAGCATACATTTTAATTGGAAATAATTAAATCAATGAATAACAGTGTCTCGCCTATACCCACTGAGGAAATTATCTTTCACGCCGTCCTTTCGTTCTCTTCTGTTTCATTAATAAAACCTGGCATTGAGTTCAGTTTTGTTGTTACAAAAAGAATCAATATTTCAGATTTCACGTTTTCCATTTCTCTTTCCCAGCACGGTGAGAAACTGCAAAGGTTTTCTGGCACGCTGGAAGGTGGTTCAGAGCCCTCTTTCCGGCCTGGTCCCTGCTCTCCAATTTGAGCAGCTGCGCCCTCTACTGGTGACCGCGGAGCGAGCGCTAGTCCCATATGGTCATGAAGGATTAAAACCTGTGAGTGAGCATTTGCTTCTGATCTCAAAGACAAGGAAAATGTATCAGACTGGCTGAAAGCAGTGACAGGAAGAAGGAAACCTATTCTGGATTTTCCCTTCACTGATTTCAGCCTATTCAATGAAATGATAGCGTGTTCACAGTCAAAACAAATGCATGTTTTGTTAATCTTGTAGATACAGTTTTATGACTGATTTCATTATTGGATCATGATCATTAAATGCACTAATCATCAGTTTATGGATGTCTGAGAGACTTGTTTCTATAGATAATATTGTGCTTATGGCTTCTTCTCTTTCCAGCTTCTCCAGCTTCAATAACTCTTTCAATTCCCTTCTCCAGTATCTTGGCAAATTGAATAAGAAAATATTTTTCACATAATATACTTTATAAAATAAACCAATATTCAGTCGTTTGTTCTCAGGTATCTTGATTAACTTAGCTAACAGCAATTATCTTAGTCAGACAGTTGGGGTGCAAACAAAGATTCTCTGCAGCCCTTTACCCCATACCTGCTAAGAGTGAAAATCATTCAGTGTGATCAAACATATTTTAAAATCTTGATATTGCAATGTACTAGCTCTAGACTAGTGCCTAAGGATCTTTATTTTCAAAAATCCCTCTAGATACTTCTAATGTGCAACCAAGTTTAACAATCACTACTCTGAGCACTTGTGTTTTTAAACAATGACCTTGAAGTAGCAGGGCAAGACAAGAGAAACAATGCTTTGTGCACTCTCCTGATTCATTCTTGTTCACTCAACTAAGATTTTCCTCGCAGGCTGTATGGATGATGTCACTTTGCTGGATGAAATTCTTAAGATGTAAAATAATCAATAAAAATTAAATGAAGTCTTTCTGTAGGTTTTTTTCCCTACACCCATTATCACTGGCAATACACACAATTGAGCAAATCAGCATCCTAAATTGATACACGACACTTTGTGTTCATAAAAGGCAGCCTTGTCCATGCCTTTCAAAACATTATGAAACAAAATATATATGTTTTGACAGAACAAAGCAAAAATGGCAATTTTTACAGAAGTAAAACACATGAGAAAATTGTGTGCTATGCCCAGACTGCCTCTTACTTAGAAAAATCACCCAAATCTCTCTCAATTCTATAACTTTTCACTGCCACTGTTTCTGTTTGTCTTCACTATTCTTTGTCCAAGAAACTATATTTTATCATCTAAGATCTGACTGAAATGCCACAATCTCTATGAAGCCTTTCATAACCTTTTACACAGAGGTAATCTGTTTCTCAGTGTTCACCCATTCACTCATTCTTTCTTTATTAGTTAACCCTTGCCTGGTAGAGAACTGTTGCTGTAGCAGACTGCTGAGTTAGACGGTGCTTCCACAGAAGTCTCCTTATTTTGTGGCTGCACAGAGAGCGCAGACCATGGCTGAGGAGGTGCCGTCCTCCACACAGCGACAGGGAAGATGCGCTCTCCTAAGGTGCTTTTGAGATAATTTAATGGGTTGCATGAGACCTATCATATTCTCTAGAGGTTTCCTTAACAATTTGTTCCTTGCAAAGGGGAGAAATAGAACAAAAAAGCAAGACTTCAGAAAATATAGAGTAACGTTGTAAGTAATCACCAACATTTTATTCCTCTTGATCTATAAAAAATGGCAATTTCAGGTACTTTCACATATATGTGTGGATGTATATAAAAATATATGTGTATATATATAAATATATATATATGTAAATATATGTGTGTAGATACATATATGGGTGTATGTATATAAAAATATACTTAAACATTTTTGGTTTTTTTCTATGTCTGAATTTTCTTTCTTTCTTTCTTTCTTTCTTTCTTTCTTTCTTTCTTTCTTTTTGTTTGAGAGTGGGAGAGAGGAGCTACTTGTTGTGCCAGGCAAAATAGTACAAACTTGTAGTCACAGCATTTGGAGGCTGCGGCAGGAGAATACCAAGTTCCAAGTCAGCCTGATCTCCATAAAAAGCCTGAGGAGGCCTTGGACTGTCCAGTGAGACTCTGTGTCAAAGAACAAAACTTCTATTTAGTAAAAATTTGCTTCTTAAATATTTTCAAGCTAATAAAGTCAAAGTCTATGTGCCAAATTATTGATCAAAACTTGATTTGGAACATCTGAGAAAAACTATAGATTATGGAGCCTTTAAATTTTTCTCAGCCATAAATTCAACTGGAAAATGCAAAATTTGTCAAATTAACTTTGTTCAGATTTCCAGAAACTGATCAAACCCATGCAATGATCCAGAGGGCATTAATGTAAAACAAATGGCGGAAGCTCACAAAGGACAGTGAACATTGCGGTGTTTTTGCATGGCCAGCTCTCAGCCCTATTTCACTAGCTCTGGAGTAGTGTTGAACTATCATCCTGGCAGATCCCTGGAGTTGCAAGATGAATGTGAAGCTCATTCAATCCCCCTTTCTCAGAGAACTGACTGTATTGTCTAATAGTTCCTTAGAAAATGCCATGGGCAAGAGTGTCTTTTTTCCCCCTTAGAGCTGGGTAAGAGCTCACCAGCACAAAGTCACTGAGCAAACAACAGCAAACTATGATGAAGAGGAAAAACTAATTTCTAAAGTGAATGCATAATATTATATACAACATTCAGTTTTCAACGAAAAACATGAGACATACAAATAATCAAAAACTATGGCCCATACACAGAAGGGAAAAAAAATCAAAAGACACTGTCCCTCAAAGGAAGCCCTTACAGTGAACATAATTAGGGAATAATAAGTGATTATAGACATGTGCAAGGGCTAAAAGCAATTATGTTGAGAGCACTGAAGTATGAGAATGATGTCTTACAAAATGAGACCAATAAAGGGTAAAAAATGTTTGTTAAAGAATTAAATAAAAATTCTGGTATTAAAAGGTAGAATAAATGAAATGAAGAATTTGTAAGAATTTCTCAACAGCTAATTTGAGAACTGAGAGGAAAAACTGAGCAAACCTGAACATGAATCAACTGGGATTATCAGTCTAAGGAACAGAAAAAATGAACACAGCTTCAGAGACCTTCATCAGTAGTCCCACATGTCAAACTATTCTGGCGCAATAAAGAAGTAAAAGTACAAGACAAACAGGTTTACTGAGGTGAGCACGTGGGAAGAAGCACACAACCCACGGCAGCTGGGCTGTCTCTTTGACCAGAATATGGGGGTACGGGACATATGTCACCTTTGAGTGGGGGTGGTGCTTAGGGCAGCCATTGATGACATGCGAGGAGTTGATTGGAATTTTCTTCCCACGCATTGACAAAGGAAAAAGGAAGTTGTAATAGGGAAGGAGGAAGTGACCTCAGGGCAAACATCCCCTGAATCAGCCTCTCATCACCATAATGTCCTGTAACTTATTCTAGGGCAAAACTCTTTCACCACACATGCAAAATAGAAGTTCTAAAAGAGGAAAGAAAAAAGACAAACAATATTTAAAGAAATGATACCTAAAATATTCAAATCTTATGAGACACATTAATGGATATCTGAGAGGCTTGATGAACTGAGGGTAGGATAAAAGCAGAGAGCCACACCGTACTCAAAATGTTAACAACCAAAGGCAGCAGATAGTATTGAAAGCAGAAGGGGAAAGTAACTCATCATGGCCTCAGGATATTCAAAATGATTAACTTAGGCAGCTGATTTTTGAAAAAGATGGCAAGAAACTTTACTAGAGAAAGAATTAGTAGGGCCAGGAATTTAGCTCAGCGGCGTAAGCACCTGCCTGGCAAGCGCAAGGTCATGAGTTTGATCCCCAATACCAAAAAAAAAAAAAAAGAGAGAGAGAGAGAGAGACAAAAATTAACAAGTAGTCCTGGAGCAACTGAATATACACATGCAAAAGAATATAGTTGAGGTTCTATCTCACACTATATATAAAGTTGATTCTACATTGACATAGGACATAAATACAAGATCTACAACTATAAAACAAGAAGAAAACAAAACTGTAAGTGTTTGTGATCTTGAGTCAGGAAATGACTTCTTAGATACAATGCTTAAAGTAAAAGCCACCAGGAAAACAGTTAAATTGGATTTCAGCAAAGTGAAAATCAAGAAAGTAAAAAGACAATCTACATAACGGGTGAAAACATTTGTAAATCATATATTTGAACAGACTCTAGTATCCAAATGATTACAACTCAATATATAGAAAAATAATCCAATTTCTAAATAATGAAAAATCTGAATAGAATTTTGTACAAAAGACAAAAAATAGCCAAGAAGCACATGAAAAGTTCAATATCCCATACTAATAGAAAATGCAAGTCAAAACTACATAGAGTTACCACTTTGACTCCCTAAAATGCCACAATCAGGAGATGATATTGCACTGGTACCCTTCTGGTGGGAATGCAAAATGGCACAGTTGCTTTAGAAAATACTTTGGCAGTTACTCAAAGATTTTAACACAGAGTTAGCATAAGACCTACCAAATCCACATATAAACTATGTATAGTTCTGCAAGAATACTGAAAACAAGTGTCCAAACAAAAGCTTGCTCATGAATGTTCATAGCAACACTATTCATCATAGCAAAATGGAAATAACCCAGTGTCCATCACTGGGAGAATGGATTTTTTAAAATAGATAAAAAGAACATCCAACAGAATATTATTTGACTACAAAAATGTGACTGACATGTGCTTTCCCATGGCTGAACCTCAAAAGTCCTATGCCAAGTAAATGAAAATAAATACAAAAAACACATTTTATATTATTCTACTTACTTGAGATGTGCCTTATAGGCAAATTCATACAGACAGAAAGTGGACTACTGGCTGTTGTAACTTGAGAGAAATGGAGAGTGTGAATTTTCTTTTTAGCATGAAGAAAATGATCTGAAATGAGACAACAGCAATATTTGCATAAATTTCTGATGTATTAAAAATACTGAATTATATACTTTTAGAGTGAATTTTATAATATATTAATTATATCTTAGCTTAAAAGTAAAATACAAATTGAGGGCCCACAATATTTTTCATGCATGATTACAGGCATTTATGTGTCAATCAGAGTAGTTTTGTATCTGCTGTTTTATGTGTAGATTTGCCATGCCTGCATGCTGGTCCTTGAGCAGATGTGTCTTCCTTATTCTAAAGGTTCTGCATGGCAGTTCCAGCAGAGTTCAGAAAGCTTACACCATATTCAGCCAGCTGTAACAGAGGAGGAATGAAAGGACCCTTAACCAGTTTTTTCAGAGCTCAGCCTGTACTATCCCTAGAAGTAGTCTCATAGGATGCTACTTAAATTAATGGAGATAGAAGTCTCTTTTTCCCAGTGATTTAAAGCCAAAGAAAATGGAAAGGGGAAATCCTCCTTGGTACTTTTTGTGAACATCTTTAATTATGGTAATACTCCTATGATTTTTCTCTAAAAACCACATAAGATAACATTTTTACAAGTTGTTGCAGTAAGGGATCATGTCTACTCAGAGAATGAGCATTTCTGTGCCCATTGCTTCAGGGAGAGATAAGACCTGAGACACAAAGTCTGTAACAGTATAATAGATACTCAAAAACAATTATAGGCTAAATTAATGCATTTTGTTTGATATTTATATAGTGACACTTATCTAAAAATATGTACCACTTTCCAAATCCACAAAAATATGTATTTTATGGGGGACCACTTTGTTGCTGGTATAGTTTTACATTTGTAAACAATCACTGTCTTTTTTAGGATTTGTGTCACTGTCACAAAGCAGTTCTGGAACTCCATCAAGCAGGCCTGGGATCAAAGGAGATTGCCTTCTTGCTGCTGCTATCTTGGATGCTATTTTATGGCATTTAAGCAAATATAAAAACCTTCCCAGAAGGCACAGAAAAGAGAGCTACTGTCCAAATACTGAAAACTGAGTGGGACTTGAAGCCACATGGAGAGGTACTTTCTAAAGTAGGCTAGAAAGAGCCATTTCTGGAGTCAGGTCAAAATGCATCAGGTCCAGAGTGTACCAGAAAACCTCAGTGTCTTAGCACATGTTATTTTCTATGTTGGATCATTTGTTGGTACAGTGATAATTTGGTTGTCGAACTCACTTTGTTCCAAATTCATGTTTGAACACTGAAAAGTTTGAGAACTGAACATATTTTTCCAATAAGAAATAATAAAGAAAAACTAATTGGTTCTGAGGCCCAATACATTTATAAACTTATTTTTCCAGGCCTTTAACAAATTTCAAAGTGATTTCTTTAACTCTATCATTGTTATCACAGCTTTCCTCTTAGCTTTACACTGATACAACTTTGGAGCCATAATTGTGATGTTTTAAATAAGTAAAGCAGAAAAACAGCACAGTGGTGAATATTTTACCACACAACATAGGCAGTGTCACCTGGGGAAGAGCAGCATGTAGACTGAAGCATCATCCCTTTGTGTCCACGGCAAGACGTGACCGCGACTCACTCGTGACCAGTACAGGTTTTCTCAAATTGGACTTTTCGCTTTGACTATCAAGCAAAGTATCAAACACCAAGCCAATTTTTTTCTCCACCTTTGCTTTTGAAGTGGTGGAAAGTTCAAGGTTGGAGCTGTTGAACTACTGAAGTATCATTATGCTTTCTTTGACATTAACAAAAGTCTCTATTAAACATTAAACCATGTTCTTCTTATTTACCCGTAGGAAAACTAAGGAAAATGTTTATGTTCACATTTTTTATAATGTGGCGAAAAAGGAAGTGAATATCCTTTTGAAACCAGTATCATGGAGAGAAATGCCCCCAAAGAGATAAAAACCAGTGGTAGGATTGCACTTTTCCATGAGGAAACTACCTGCATTGAAAAAACTGGTAATTCAGACAATCATTTCACTAAAGAATTAATTTACTAAAGGATTGTGGTGAGCTTCCCTACAAAATCCATTAAAAGACAGAAATCTTAGAGTTTCTGGATAAATGCTAGTCTCAGAAAATAAACATTTCTCTTGGAAAAGGCATCTTCTAACATGCTTGATTTTTCTAGTCCAACCTCTTCACATGTGTTTAAAAAATACCATTATTAGGTCCTCACCTTGTTGTTCTTATTAAAATCAAGTATAAATTAAGTAGCATTTCTACTGAATCTCATCACAATGTAGCACATCACCCTGACTCATTTTCTTTGTGGCACTTACCAATATCTGTGTATATCTTTTCCAGTAATTTGTTTCTTTCTTTCCCTCTCCAAAATGTGAGTTCACTGAGATGATCTTGTCTTTCTTCATTTCTGTATCTGCTGTACCAAGCACATAGTAGATACTAAAAAAAAGTTATGGGCTACACTAATGCATAAATATCCACATGTCCCACATTTTAATGACAATTACATAAAAAGTACCACTCTAAAAATCAGCAAGATCTGTGTATTGCAGAGAATCACTTTGTCATTGGTGGGGTTACACAACATATACTGTCTCTGTTCATTGTCAGTAACATTGTTAAAAAGTGAATTTAAACAGACCTTTAACACCCTCATCCTCTCATTACCAGTGGTCAACATCAAAGCAGCGTGTTGCGACAGAAGAGCCAAAAGATCTGCAAAAGCGAAAACTGCGAAAGGAAGAAATGTTAGTAGGTCAGAGGGGAAAAGTCTGTTATATGAGATGGAAAGACAATACACATGTTTCCTGATTGTCAACTATTCATAATGCAGACATGATAGAACTTGAAGGAAGAAATGAAACTGAAACACTTCTAACAGTGGTCAATGTTTATAATAATTCTATGGGTGACATCAACAGAGTTGACCAACATTACCAGCTCTCCTATCATCAATAAGGAAAGGAAAAATATTATTATAAAGTATTTATGCACCTCTGAACCAATGAATATGGAGCTCATTTATTATTTATTCAAGACAAGGGGGTTCAGAATGTCATTTACAACTTAGGTTAGGTCTAATAGACCAAATTACTGGAAAGTATGGGCAACATCAACCAGAAACATCATTGGCATCTTCACCATATTGTGTAATGGGTAGACATTTCATTGAAATTATACCACCTACAGAAAAAAAAGAAAGACCAACACCACTGCAAAATGTATCATTCAAAGAAAGAAAATAATGCAAAAAGAATTCAAGAAAAGACTAGATACTGCTGTTCAGATGGTAACATTGCATTGCATATTGAATGCTTTAAAATATGCTATACACAGAAAAAGTATTGAATTAATTTGATAAAACTGTTTTTATACTTTCTGTTATATTATCTTATAGACATTAACAAAAATATGCAATTTTTGGACATTTTATATTTAAATAATTAGACTGGCAAGTGGCTAAAAAGAAGAAAGATTTATTTTGGCTTACAGTGTTTAGAGGTTTTATTCCTTACTCAGCTGAGGTTAAGGCAGGCAGTATATTATGGTGGCAAAGCTTCTTGGAAGCTGCTTACTACAGTGGATCCAGGTATCCCTCCAAAAACGAATGCAGTCGTAACTAGGGAGTTTTGAAGGTGGCTGGTGGCCATGGTGTGTGAATGTGAATCAGGGACGTGATGCTGGAATTAAGAGAGGGGATAATGAATGTCCCCCACAGGGTGTGGGTGGCACCAATCAACAGGTCTACAGCCTGGGTGGGATAGAAGGGAGACTGCTGCTGCTGCCCCCTGCCTTCCTCTGCAATGCCTCTCTACCATGCCACCCTGCCTTGGAGCCAGCCAACTGTATACTGAAACCTCTGCAAACTGTGTGTCAAAATAAACATTTTGTTGTTTAACTTTGAGTATTGAATATTTTCCTTATAATAAGAAAAAATAACTAAGACATTGTTCATGTCACAGTGACCGGAAGCAAAGAATAAAGGCATAAGCCCAAGAGGGAGATATACTCTTGCAGGTCATGCCTCCAGTGACTTGTGTCTTCTCACTAGATCTCATCTTCTAACACCTTCAGCTCTAAACTTCCATGGGTTCATTCACTGATGAGTATAGCACCCTCATGACCTAAAAGACAACCTCTTAGCACACAAGCTCTTTGGGGGACATTCTAGATCTAAAAACTATGACATATAATATGGTTAAATTTGGTCTCACATAAAGTCTAGACATGGCCCTAATGGATGTAACACATATGGCCTCTAGTCCAATTTGCAGTACAATCCACATTCCCACATGAAGCCTACTCAGTCTGGCATTTACTACTTATGTTCCTATAAGCATTCTGATCTTTCGAGCTCAAGTCCAAGATACCCCATCCAATCTGACTACAGCATTCTAGGACTTCTCTAGCTGGCAACTACAAATCTTTCCAAACTCCTCTCTTGTGTAGGTTCATTCCAAAGTCTTCCAAACTACATGGTCAGGTACAGTCGCAGCAAACACCCCACTTCTCTGGTACCAGTTTGCTGTGTTAGTCAGCTTTCCCTTTGCTAGGCCACAACACTTAACACTTACATCATAAAGGAAGGGAGATTTATGTTGGCTCACATTTTTGAGTGATTTAATCCATGTTCAGTTGGCTCCAAGACAAAAACAACATGGTAAAAGGACATGGCAGAAGAAAGTTACACACTTCATTGTACCCAGTAAGCAAGGGGAAAAGTATGAACCAGGAATAAGAATATAAACCTAAGTTATCCGGGTCATGGCCCAGAGACCCACCTTCCCTGATCAGGCCCCACCTCCAAACATGAGACTTTTAAGAAACAAATTAGGTTTCAACCTTAACAGCTATCTAAAAAAATTAATTATGTCAGGTTTACTTACCATAGTTTGCTCATGAAAGGTATGCAGCAGCATTTGTTCTCCATAATAACCTTAAAAGTCCAAGAACCATGGTAAAAATAACAAATCCTGAAATGCATTCTTGAGAAAGTAACAGGAACTTTGCATTAGAGGATGTCCTTTAAGACTTTTTCTCTCAAAATAAAATGAACATGAGCATGGAAAATAGAATACACTGTAGTGGCTGAGGAATGAGGAGGACACCCAATCAGCATCATCTGTTGTCAAATAAGTCATTTGAAAAGTCATCAGACCTGAAGCCAAATGGAAAGAAAATCTGTGATATTATGGATTTAATTTGATTGCAGTTTATTGCACAATATCAAGGAGATGCAGCATTGGTGCTACAACATATCGTACTGCAGCATCAACCTAGTGTGGAAGATTTAAAAAGCCATTTGTGTGTGTGTGTGTGTGTGTGTGTGTGCGCGCACGTGTATGTGCAAAAAAGGCAAAAATTGTGTGAGAAAGAAAAAGCCTTTTAGCTGAACTCTTTAACCAGATATAAAATAAGATATCCTATGTTTTATTCCTGGTTAATTCCAAAAAGAATAAAATAGAAACAGCTCTCTCCAAGAAACACAAGAAGAAACAAATAACATATTTCCCATCATCGCCACTTAGCATTTATCTTACATGTTCCTTTGAGGAATTCAAGATATAATTAGCAATGCCTGAAAACTTACATAATTAGTAAAAGATCTTGCACTTTTGTTTTTAGTGCTTTTTAAGCCATGCTTATTTTTTTCCTTAAAATATTATTGTTTTATATTCTTGTTACAAAAATAATCCATGTCTTAGTCTGCTCCAGCTGCAACAAAAACAAAACTCTAGACTATAGGGTGAATTAAACAACAGATGTTTATTTTCTCACAAGCTACAAAGTCTAAGATCAAGGTTCCAGCAGATTTGGGGCTTCTGATGAGAGCTGTCTTCCTGACTCGCAGACAGCTGCTTGCTCTCTGTGTCCTCACATGGCAGAGAGGAGGAGTGAATTCCCTGGTATCTGCTCTTATAGACTCCAATCTTATTGGGGTAAAGGTCCCATATTTATGACCCCGTATAACTTCATTCCTGTGAGGGGCCATCCCCCAGTAATTTTCTGGCTTCCCATTTAAACGTAAAAGCTTAGGAAGGGATGCGAGGTTGCAGTCCATAGCATCATTTTCATGGTAAACACTTGAAAGCACTAGTAAGCAAAACAACAGGAAGAAAATAACCATAATCTCAACACCCATTTTTGAGCACTGTCACCACTGTGTTATATTTAACTCCATTTTCTTTTTAACCTATACACAAATAAAAACATGTTATTAGTGTCATATTCAAGGTAAATGTTTTTCAAATTTTTATTTTATTTAATAATACTAAGAATTGCAAATAAGGGAAATAGTGGAGAGGTAGCCTAAATTAAAGGTGACAAAGGAAGAAAACCAGCATCCTTACCTAGATAAGTATACCATATATCTCTAGGCTAAAACCATGAATATCTGTAGAAAATTTACCAATAACTGAAATTGCCTTCCTTGCTAATTCTGTCAATCTGTTCAAAGCCATGTCCTCTCCTTGATGACTTTCAGCCATTTATTTTACCCAAAAGAAAAAAAGATTTTGTCTGCTCAAATTGATATCAGTATAGGTGAAAACTTTCTGAATGAAACTTCAGTTGCACAAGAAATAATATCAAGGATTAACAATGGGATCACATCAAATTTAAAAGCTTCTGCACAGCAAAGAAAACCACCAACAAAGTGAAGAAACAATCTACCGAAGGGGAAAAAAATTTCCCAGTTACTCTTTAAAAGACTAATATCTTAAACTTAAAGACCTTATTAAATACAGGAATCTGAAATATATACAACACTCAAATGAAGACATATAAATAGTTAATAAATACACAAAAATATGTTCAATATTACTGACCACTTGAGAAATGCAAATTAGAAAAATGCTGAGTTTCTATCTAACATCAGAAACAATGGCTTCCATCAAGAAATGAATCAATAATAAATGCTGGCAGGTATAATGCTGGTAGGGAGAAAGGAACCCTTCTCCATTATTAGCGGGACTGTAAACAACGATTGAGGAAATCAGTATAGAAAGTCCTCAAAAAAACTAAAAGTAGAAATTCCCTTTCCAGATATCTTCCCCAAAGAGTTAAAAACATCATACCACAGAGATGCATACATGCCATGTGTATAACAGTGCAATTTATAGCAGCTAAATCTTGGAAACACCCTATACATCCATCAACAGATGACTGGATTTTAAAATGTGGCATTTATTCACAATGAAATACTACTCTGCCATAAAAAGGATAAACTTGAGTCATTTGTAGGAAAATAGATGCACCTTAAGGCAATAATGTTAAAGTGAAGTAACTCAGATACATTACTTTAAATACCACATAGTTTCTCTTAAATGGAAATATATATATGACAGATAATAGGAACAAAGAGAAAGCAAAAAAGGGCACTGTAATCCAGTGCAGACAATGTATCTAGAAATGTACCTTGACTTGTTACAATTGTCTTCCAGAGGGAAGAGAAAGAAAGGAACAGTGTGTGCACTTGTCCCCTAAAGTAAGCATAACCATTATGTTCTGCAAACATGTACTAATAACACTCAAAAAAATTAAAAATAAGAGACTTCCATTTCATTATGTCAACCTAAAATATTTGTCCCTTTTAATTCACTCAGAATGATCTGATTAGGGACTGTAATTACATCAACAAAATCACCCCACAGCTTCACTTAGATTAATCCTGATTAAGTAGATAAAGTCTGCATACTCAAACTAAATACTACAACTCATAATGGATAATAAAGCAAAAGTGAAATGAAAAGCTATAAAATTTTTATAAAACATGAAAGAAAATCTTTCTGACCTACATGTAGGCAAAAATTTTTACATGACATTAAAAGCACAATCCAAAGTCAAAATTGATTAATGGGTTTCTTCAAAACTAAGTGTTTCATAATGCAGAAAGATGATGAAAATACATACTGTAGACTGGGGGGAAATATTGAAATCATATCTAATTAAAGCTTTTTGTTTAAAATTTATAAATCATTCTCAAATGCCAACAATTCAAAAAGAAAAAAATCAGTTAAGAAACTGGCAAAGAAATTGAAGCAATACATTCAAGGGAACTATAAGAACAGACACATCAAAAAAAATGTTTAACACCATTTACCACTAGGATAATTCAAATGAAAACCATGAGGATCACAATACACCTACAAGATTCTAAAAATGCTGACAGTGCCAAGTGCTGACCACAAAATAGAACAGAAGCAAGTGTGGTGACAATGTGCCTGTAACTCCAGCTGCTCAAGAGAATGAGACAAGAGGGTCCTTTGAACCCAGGAGTTCAAGGCTAGCCACGGCAAACATAATCAGAACTCACCTCGAAGAAAGAGAGAGGGTTAGGGAAGGAAAAGGGGGAGGGAAGGCAGGAGGAAAAGAAAGGAAAGGAAGAGAAGGAAGAGGAGGGGAGGGGAGAGAAGGGGAGGGGAGAGGAGATGACGGAACAAGAAAAGGCAAGGACACCGTCAGAACTCTCACACAATTCCGCTGGCAATGTGAATTTATGTAATCCGTCTGGAGAAGAGTCAGCCAGTTTCTTGTAAAGAAAGACATCCACATGACTTGTAATTCATCAGTCTCACTCTTGGTTATTTACCCAAGAGTAATAGAAGCTTACTGTAGTCGTGTTTTAGGCAGTCATAACAAAATATGATAGATCAAGTTGCTTAAAAATAAATTTTCTTTCTCACAGTTCAGCAAGCTGAAAGTCTGAGATTAGGTGTTGGCAGGGTTGGCTTCTTCTGCATTCTCCTTCCTTGGCTTGGAGATAGCCCTCTGTCAGCCAACTCACAGGGCTCGAGGGAAATTTTGAGGGTGAGGTTGCAAGGTTAAAGAACACATGAGTCAAGACGTCAGCAAAGCAACAGACAGCATGGAGCAAAGCAGAGCACACCAGAAGAGCACAGAAGTCCAAAATCAGACTGTACCTTTATTGTATAACGCTACACAGGTTGTTATCTTATATTTAACTTCTTATATAGTGCCACAACCAGCACATGCATGTTTAACTGTGCAAAGTCATGTACATAACTGTATCCCATTATGCACCTGTGCTAGACAAGCGGGGTCATGTCCTCCTCAGGGGTCTTTAGACACCATTGAGCTATGAAGCAGTTTGAGTGGCTCCCCACACACTTTTTTGTGTCTTGTATCTGGTTTTCCTCTGGACCTTTCTGTGTCCAAATTTCTTCTTATAATCAGTCATTAGATTAGACTCTGTGACCTCATTTTTCCTTATCACTTTAGAGACATTATCTTCAAATACACTCACATTGAGAAGTACTCAAGGTGAGGACTAGAACATTGAATTATTGAGAGCACAATTTAATTCCATCACATGTCAATTTTACCTTCCCCCAAAATTCTATCCTCATACACAAAATATATTCACTCCATTCCAACAGTTTTAGCCGTCTTAAGCCATTCCAGTATCAATTGTAAGGCAAAAATTTCATCAAAATATCATTTAAATCAATTATGGGTGAAATGAGGCATGGTTCATCCTGAGACAAAATTCCTTTCTAGCTGTGAAACTGTAAAACCAAATGAATTACCCACTTTGAATACAATGGTGGCTCAGACACAGACTAGACACTCACATTCCAAAAGAGAGCAAACAGAAAGAAGAAAAGAGTCAAGAATCCCAAGGAGCCTAAAATTTAGCAGGGTATATTCCATTGAATCTTAAAGATCATTCTTCCCTTTTACTTTTTTTTTTTTTAAACAGGGTCTCACTATGTACTTCAGGGTGACCTTGATTTTACTATGTAAGCCAGACTGGCCTCAAATTCAAAGCAATTCTCCTGCCTTATCCTTCCTAGTTCTGTGACTACAGGTGTGTGCTACCCTGCTCAGTTTCTTCTCTTTCCATGGAGGGTAACACATGTTCATGGTGGGTACTTTATTGACTCATTCTAAACAATCTAAGAAATGTGACAGCCTGCCTTCATTTTATTCCATTTCTGTGCCTTTAATTCAAACTTATAATCTTTCTTCTGGGATTCAGTCTTTAGAACCGATTGACCTACAGTGCAATGCATGGGGAGTGAAACCATGAGACCAGGCCCTTCTCAGATCTCTCCTGGATACTTCATCTCTGTATCCAGCTTCTGCTGAGATGGTTGATTGAACTTCATGAGTTATCTTTTGTTCCCTTGTTTTGCATCCTGCTTGGCTAAAAACTTTCCAAATCCTTAAATTCTGATTCCTTTTGCTAAATGACTCCCTTAGTTTTTCTTTCTCTTGCATTTAACTGTAAGCAGCAAAGTAAAACCAGGTCACACATTCAAAACTTGGTTTAGAAATCCACTTAGTTAATATCACATTCATCATTCCTAATCCTATAAAATTTGAGGAAAAAAATTGACCAAGGAATGGACTATCGATAAACACAGCAAATGCATTGTCTCTGAGACACTGAAAGAGGCCTTACCTTAACTTAAACACTCTATGTTTCCATTCATGTGACTATCACAAGGGACAAAACTATCCTGTTTATCACAGGTTAGGGAAGAGCAAGGAAATGCCTATGAAGAGACAACAGGAGGGACCTTTGTGGAGTGATGGAACTGTTCTGCACCTTGATGTGGTGGTGGCTACATGAATCTATTCCTATGTTACAATTCATGGAACAATACACAAGGAAAAAATCAATTTCACTGGATAGCAATTTTAAAAATAAAATAACGCTGTTTGCAAAAGAATTTAATATCTCTTGGCCGAAAGTTCTAACCCTACTTGAAAGAAACTGATATATACCACAAAATTCCTCAGAACTTTCGCGGTATATAATTATATACAAAACTCTGTGAGACTCAGATTGATTCAACCTCTGGCAGACTCCATGTTGTTGAATTCTAACCTTTCAAGGTTCTGAAAAAAATTGCTGTCAGTCTTACACTCAAGCTGCCTGCCCAAGCTACAGCTATGCATAAAACCCAATAAGGGAAGAGGATAGATTGAAAGAAATAAACAAAAATCTTACTTCAGTGGGCCATTTCCAACAGTTTTCATCTCAAAATCTGCTTTTAAATTCCAGATCATGCAACTGCATTCTTGTTTCATGAAGTAAATACTGATCAGAATCCTACATCATGGATATCTATTTTCTCAGAAGTTCAAACCCAAAACCTCACTTAAAAGATCAGAAGAAATAAAGAGCTCTCATAAGAGTGAGTTGAAGGCAGCTTCTTGCAATGATTTTAAGTCAAACTGTATGCTTAGAACAGAGGAGTTCCATTTAATTGGTTTTATCCTCACACTGCCTGCCTCGTTTCTTCAAGTATTTTGGTTCTAGATAAGAGCATTGTATTTCCCCTCCCCAGTTTCTTCTGCTGCTCACTCGATTGCCTTTTTCCTGAAATACTCTGAACTCCCTAATTCACTTTCCTCCTTTAGAGTGGCTGCCAACTTCATCACTGCTGGATTTGTTATATGTACAGCTTCAGATCTTCCCAGTTAAACTGTTACGCTCATACCCAAAAGTCCAAATGATACTATAGTTCTTTCCAAAAGTACTAATCACATTCCCATCTGTGCATAGGATAGAAATATTAATATATCTTAAATGGATCTTAAACCTCTGCATTTTACTACAGTATCTTCCAGATCCATGAACTGAAGAAAAGTAGGAGTAAGAATGGGCATAGTCCAATTACTTTCCAGAAACTGTTCAGAAATCAGTACATGGTTTATTAACTCCACCTAAAATATCTATCCTCCACCATGGGATGAATTAAATCCAGAGAATAATTGGTATCAATCTGTTGTCACAAACAGTGCATGCATGTCCCTTCAATGTGAATCCCCAGGAATGTCCTTCTTGTTCAATCAAACATCCCTCACATGATTAGGACACACAGCTGAAACCATTTCACTGTCCACTCCTACTTTTCATCTTTCATTAAAAGTCTAACATGCGAATGCAATGGGACAGAGCTGAGATTTTGGATTTCACCAGGTTATAAAGGCAACTTTGCCATGGATAGAAATTCACAAACAAAACTGTGTGTTCTGAATGCCTCTGATTATAACTCAGAGAAAATAAAAAGACTCAAGCTTTATAATTTCAGTATTTTAGCATAAACTTATTGACTATACATACACACACACATGAACGCAAAAACATGTATATATATTACACACACACACACACAAGTCCACCAAGAAATGTATATACAATTCAGCAATTCACCCTGCTAATACATGACTGGAAGCTAATGGCTTTGAGCACCCCTTGCAAACGTAGAGGTCGAAAGTAACTTATATTAATCTCACGATGTCTCAATAAATTTAGTATTAAAATATTTATACAAGTGTTTCTTTTCCTGATGCATACATATTTTGGCAGACTTTGTATATAGAACATTTTATTTCATCATTAGAATACTTTATTATAAGGTAATACTATGGAAAAATCTATATATATATAGTTGCTATGATTATTTTAAGGAATTTTTAAAAGTGGGTTATTTGGAAAATGAATACCTAAATGCTAAGAATTTGAAATAAATTATCAATTGCTTTCATAACAAGTCCACCAAATTCCCTTTTTGCCAACAATATATAAAACCTCACTAGACCCAGAATTATTGCCCATTTTAACCTTTACCAGTTGAACAAAATGAACAATGCTGACTCTTTTCTAATTTGTATTCTATTGATTTTTTTAGCTTGAAATTGGACATATATTTTGTGTGCCATGGGTTTTCTGCTATGAGTTAACTTGCTTGTTCATGTACTTTGCATACTTGCTTTATTATTTATTAATTATGATAACTTTACATATATTATGGGTATTAAGAACATTTGGTTAATTCAGAAAAATTTACAAAATTACATACCTTCAATCAAAACCATAGGAGGAATTTCTATGGGACTTGATTATAAAACTAATCTGAAAGAATTAATATATGAGAAGAAATGAAGTATTTTTGAAGAAAGAGAATTCACAAATAATACTTTCTTTAAAAATATTTTTGAGATAAGATCTTGCCCAGTCTTGACTAGAACTCAAGATCCTCCTGCCTCAACTTCCCAGAATCCTCACAGGCCTACCCCGCCACACTTGGCTTATAGTAGTATTTAAAAACAGAACAGCTAACTATTCACAAAATGAAAAAAAAAAAGAGGTGTCTTACTTCGTACAATAATACATCATTACAAAAGTAATTCAAACATTGAACTAAAATCTAAAATTAAAGTTCAAATTGTAAATATGCTCAAAGAAAAGATAATTTTGTAAATAAACTTTGTATTTTAAAAAAATATTAAATTTATGTAAAAGTTGCAAACATGTACGTGTTATGGCTATTGGGTCTGCGTTCCAGGTTCTTGTTTGGGACAAAGAATTGATGGTGAGGAAATAGCAATAAGTTTATTGAGGCGAAGTAAGCTCTGAATGAGGGCGTTCTTACCACCGAAAGGAAAACATGAGAACCCAAGGCCTAGAATGTAGGGGCTTAAATATCAAACCTGCCTTAAGACACCTCTCAACAAGGTGCTCCAGACCAGGATTGATACCATGACTGACAGGGTGCTGAGTCACATCTGCTGATCTATTTTGTGTATGTCCTTCTAATTCACTCTTTCTCAATAAATAGAGATATAGAGATATAGATATATTTTTTCAATATATCTGTATTGGGGTAGAAATTTTACTCTTCACACAGGGAGGTTTTGTGCACCTGTGCCTTGCTTTGGAATTTTCAAAATTGTCATGAGTGAGTCTGGGAGGTCTTTGTTTTTCTTCTTGTGACCAAGCATGCAGTGGTAATCCCTGGAGTGACAAAGAGGGTTGGTTCTTGGGCACTGCCCAGGTTTAAGTGAGTGAAGAGGGGTGGTCCACAGCCACCCTAGTGTCTATATTGTGTATAGAGAGAGTGACTCCTATTAACTTGTCACCCAGTTGCCTGCACTGGTAACATCTTCCATTACTATGGCACATGTCAAAACTAATTGCCAAAATGTTAATATGCTTTTATTAACTATTTATCATACTCTGTTCAGACCATACTCATTTTTCCAATACAGTCCTTTTTCTTTTGTAAATGAGAAATCTCATAATGTCCCAAAAGAAAGACAAAGGAAAACATGAAACTCAGACATCGTAAAAGAAAGCAGTGATAGATTTGGCTGCACATAAAAATTAAACATTGTCTTTGTGGAAAAACCCTGCATGTTTAGTGAAAAGCCAATGAAATGCATCAGTGTGGAGCTTAGTGGAATAGCATTTGCCTTGTGCAAAGCCCTATGTTCAATCCCCAGCGCCTCACAAAAATCAGTATGTATTTAATAAGCTTTTCATTTATTTAAAAAATATTATCAACACCTTCCCAGCCCTATGGATACATCTGCAAACAAAACAGACAAAATATTGGGTGTCACTGAAGTTGTGAGAAGACGGGCAAACCACAAACAAAATAAGTAAATAAAACATTGGGTGCATTAAAAGGCATTAAGCATGACATAGATAAAAATAAGGGATAAAGTAGATGGGGAGCTCCAGGCAGGAGTGATGGAGGCAGAATGAAAATGCCATTTTCAAGGTCATTTTAATAAGAAGAGGGATTTAAGAGGAAAAAAAAAACCCGAGAAGAGGTGAGAAACAGGGAGGCTGTTCACACACTGATCTAGAGGGCCGAGGTGCAGGCAGAGACATTAACCAGAGCAAAGCCTGAGCCTGTCCACACAGGCATGCTGGGGGCTAAAAGGGGTGAACGCTGAGATTTCAGCGTAACAGGGGCCAGACTGAAAAAAAGCTTAGTGACCAGTTTTAGGTTTGTTTAGTTTTGCTTCTGTTGTTTTACTTTGGTTTTACAGACTATATGGAAAACTAAACTTTTATGTTGCTAGTGTATAAAGTACCTACACAGAACAACCGTATTTTCAGCAACAATGAGGATCAATTCAAATTAAACCCAAGAAGCTCAATCTTCCCTGTTGAAAATAAGGAAAGAGATTTCCCTCCCTTCCATTTTCCTAGAGCATTTATTTGAGATTACTTGTTATAGCAACATACTTTCTCTTCTCTTTGAAATGTATATACATCCTTTTAAAGTCTAGAGAGCACTTTTGTCAGGTTTGTTTCTCAGGCCTGCCTTTATCAAGGACTTGAAAGTCATCCTTTAGAAATGTAATCATGAAGGGAGATAGCATGATCACTTCCTACCTTACTCGGAAGGCTCCAGCCTCACTGGTAGGTACTTTGCTCCAAGGTATCTATGGTCATAAACATACAATTGCCTATTAGAGGGAGAAACAAATCAAAACAAGTCAGCAATACAAATTCCTAGAGAAACACAAAATGGAAAGAACATACAAAAGCACAACACTAGGTGATCTATGTAGTCACTATGATGTCTCTTGTTATTTTCAATAAAATTGTCTATATCGTCAAATATAGTATAAATAGCATTGCATTATACTATTAATAAAATCTAAACATTGGAGACATTATAGGACTTCAAAGACAGTTAACAATCAAACCAGAATGGGTATCCTATTGAATCCTGTCATCTTCAGACTAGTTGCCCCTACTCTCAGACTCGACACTCTCAAGCATGCCAGATTCAAATAAAATCAGTCAAGATAAAACAGTGATATAACCAATCTCCTCTGTCTTATCTCTGCTATGCTATTTTTCTGTTGTTATTTGTTTACTTTTCTCCTTCATTCCACTGTCTGCCCCTTTCTTTGAGGCCTTTCTGCCATTATTCCTGGAACCCTGGTGGTTTTCTTCCCTCTCTCTAGAATGTCCTTCAGTATTCTTTGCAGGGTTGGATTGGTGGTCACAAACTCCCTCAGTTCCTCTTTGTTGTGGAAATATCTTGTCTGTCCATTAATTTTGAGAGACAGTTTTGCAGGGTACATCATTCTGGGTTGGAGATTATTTGCTTTCAGGGCTTGGAATATTTCACTCCAAGCTCTTCTTGATTTGATGGTTTTCATTGAGAAGACTGCTGTGATTTTGATGAGTTTTCCTTTATAGGTAATCTGTTTCTTTTCTCTGACTGCTTCTAATATTCTGTTCTTGTGATGGATTTCTGGGATCCTGATTATTATATGTCTGGGTGTAGATCTGTTTTGGTTGTAGCTGGCTGAAGTTCTATATGCCTCATTTATCTGAACTTCACTTCCATTACCTATGTTTGGGAAGTTTTCCTTAATTATTTCTGTGAATAGACTTTTTATTTCATTTGTATTTGTTGCTGCATCTTCATTCACATATTTTATTCCTAGGTTTTAAATCCTCTTGTCATCTTCTAGCCTTTGTATAATTGCTTCCTTGTTCCTTGTTATTTTTAAGAGATCCTTCCTTTCACGATCATGCTTTGCAAATCTATCTTCAAGTTTTGAAAGTTTGTCTTTAGTTTCTGTTAAAAGGTTTTGCCAGGTTTCAATGGAGTTTTTAATTTCCTGATAATCTCTTTGTATCTGTTTCATATATTCTAGGTTTTGTTTATATTCCTCATCAAAGGCTTCTCTCCTTTCTCTGGATTCTTTTATTCTTTCATTTGTGTCTACTTGAGGATTACCCAGGATTTCTTTTATTAATCTTCTTATATCTTGCTTCACCTGAGTTAGAATTTCAGATTTAAATTCAACGATGAGGTCACGGAGGTAGTTCTTCATTTCCGATGAGGCTGTCTCTGACATTACAGGTTTGCTGCTCCCAACCTCCTGTACATTTACCTCTGTTGGACTCACTTTCCCTGGTTCCATAGTTGGGAACCTTTGGCTCTTTGTCTTGTCATGTTTCCTTCCCCCTTCAGACCGGTAGGTGGTGGAGGTCTCTGGGCCTTTTATATTCAACAAATATTCTTTTCCCATCAGATTTACCAAAAAGAAATTTTAAGTGATATAATTGTTTGTGAAAAAAATACATGAAAAAAGAGTCACACTCATTCTCTAAAGTAGAAAAACAAATCTAGAATAAGTTGGCAGAACATATTACATTCTAAATATACTAAATTCTTACCCAGGGGTGGGTCCCAAAGGGCTTCTTTTAGTGTTTATTGTCCGGAACAGACACACAGAGAAGAGAGCAAAGGTGCACATGCATTAAAGCAGAAAAGAGGTGCATTCATCAGGGCCACAGCTGGCCAGGTGAAAGGGGTCACAAAAGCCTGAAGATAAGGGGGGAAAGTCTTTAGTATCCAAATGACATGAATCAACCACCCTCGAATGCATGTAAGTCAAAGGGACATTTGTCCTCTCAAAACCTCAGTGTCACACCAGATATAAACTGTCCTATCAAAAAACTTGCTTGTTCCCTTCAGGTATAAATGAAGGATCAGGAACCTTGTCTTTTATTTGCTTATGCCCACGTGCAAATAGAGGATTGAGAATAATAGCTTACGATCAGTCCAGTGAACAGCGCCAGGTTGAAATGAAGGAATGAAAATAGTAATTTCCTTATTAGTTCACAGTGCTCAGCCATGAGCCTGATGTTGTCTGGAGTCTCATGCTCTGTGTACATCTTCTCCTGGATCTGTTATCCCTGGGTTTTTATGACCTTGGACACATTCCACCCAATGAGTTGTCCACTTTTCCCCAGCCTTAATCTCCTACCTCCAAATCAGGGATATATACACATATATGTGTAGTTTTTAATATGCTTTTTTTTCTCTTGTCTTTCTGAGTACACAGTTTTTCCTTTTCACTCTTGAAATGTTTATCTCTCTGGGAGAACATCCACATTTGTTAATAAAAGAAAAAATAAGAAAATGTAAATACTGTAAAATGTCTTGCTAAACTACTGTATTTCTCAAATTCCTTTATCTCCCTTCTTAGCATAAAAGCAGCCATCTTGGAGAACACTGTCCATAAAGTTTTTTTCTAGTCTAAAGCAGATGAGCTGGCTTCTGGTAAGGATGAGCAGGGGCCAAGAGGAAGAAAGGAATTACACAGGGAAAGGGAGGAAAAATCTTCCCCTCTAGGCAGCAGTTTTTGGCAGAAAGGGAGAGAAGACACAGGGAACAAATAACCAGGTGAGTAGCCATATTTGCTACTTCAGGCTGTATCTGCGCAATAGTGAAATCAAAATGGCATCTGCTCCACCTTGCCCACTTAGAAATCCAGAGACAACCTTCGGGCTGCTTCTCAACCCTACTCATAGATGATCACAGCCATCAGTAGTGTGGCATTTTCCAGCAGGAAGCTTAGCTTTCTGAATCCACTCTCAAGTCCCAGGTGTTTGGATAGGAATAGTCATGATATTTGTGATTCAGGCCACCATAGCAGAAAACAGTGGCCCTATTAAAAAAGCTGGGGAAAAATTCTTTTCACAGAGTCAGGGAGGAGGCAGCATTCACATAGGGCTTGCAACCAATGGAATCTGAAGTACAGCTGAGCCAGACAGGGATACAGCTGAGTTTCAAGCAAGTCAAAAGAGAAAAATCTTGAATTATATCAGCTGTAGACTCCAGCTAGCCATAAATATCATCAGGATAAGTGTCTGCCAGGAGAACCACCTAGAACACTTACCTCTAAATCCTCTGGTCTCCAGAGTTCAGTTCTATAACCCCCATATGTATGTCCTTAAAATATAAATTCTACTCCTAGAATACCCATTCTTCAGAAAGTCCTATATATGTTCATAAAGCATTTTACTATAAAATCATTTATAACAACCAAATATTAGAAAAAGTATAATTTTCAAATAAAGTAGAAATCAACACTTTATAGAACAGCATACTGTACAGTACTAATTAAAACTACAAATAATACTGTATAATTTTTTACATGTTGGCACAGAAAAATGACCAAAAATATTGTTTAAAATACAATAAACCACTGTCAATGACGTGTTTCTAAAAGATATATGTTCAGATTGTATCTTTTATCAACAAGAATAATCCACTGTGTTGCTTTATGTACATTTCCAATTTCCTTCATGTTATTTATAGAAGTGAAGATAGAGCTACTATGTTGTGACAAGTCTCAGGGAATCAGTGACTTCACTATTTACATTGAGCTCCAAGTAGTAAGGAAGAAGTTTACTTCTCACTCAGATAATATTCTACATGTGAATGATCCAGGTCACCAAAACTGCCATGTCCCTTATTAATCAGAGACTCAAATTCCACACAAGGCTTGGTTGCCATCCACTTAAGCATTGTTGCCATCTCCAGACTAAAACTGAGTCATTTCTATGTCCCAAAGGTAATATCAGATGTCTTAAGCTCAAGAACAAAAAGTGGAAACCATCACTCCTGATTCTATTTGTAGGGAGCGGTTTCTTATCCACACATAGCGGTGCTTATCCCACTGCACCTTCGTGGGCTTGGCTTTAACTCCATTGCTATGGCAGAGGGACGGACTGGGTTTCAGTGGGTAATGAGCAATACCATCTCTACTGCCTACATTTTATGAGAATAACCTAGGATTTTTTAATGTATTGCTTGCTACTCCTTCCACTGTATTTCTATCTTTTCAATAAGCCTTTAATCATTACAATAATCATTTTGATTTACCTCTGTATTTTACCAGATTTGGTCTCACAGCCGTTCATCTTTTTCACCATCTTTCTCATTCATGAGTTCTTCATTTCAATGCATTTCTCAGTTACAAATATTTTATTGATTGATATTTTCAGGAACAGCACACTGGTAATTTGTTTTCTGATTTCTTCTATGTCTGAAAATGCCTTTCTCCTGCTCTTGCACATGAATAACCTTTGGCAAGTACACAATACTTGAGCCACAATGATTTTTGCTACAAAATTCTGGCAGTGCTGCTTCATTGTCTCCTGGAATTGAATATTTCCAGAGGAAGGTTGATTGGCAGCTACAGAATTTTCTGCCCAGATATAGAAATTTCAACATCAACTAAATATGGATAGTTTCAATTAATTTTATCCAATCATATAACTATTCAAGTTTCTTGAACTTTAGATAAAAACTTAATTGTTTCTCCTACACAACATTTTCCCCTTTGTAATTCCCTTTATATATTGGAATAAATAAATTCCCTAATAAATAAGAGAACTGAATAAGTCCACCATACTTACTTTAATTCACAGTAAACAGTTTTATAACATTGTTAACTGCTTTCTCTGCAAACTGATGTTTATTTTACCTTTCTCCTGCAGTGTATAATTGTTGTATATCCACAGTATTGGATAACAGGGAAGGAAAGATTTTAATTTTGAGAAAATTCAAAATATAGAAAAGATCTACTGTGATATTTTTATATTCTAAAGCACAAAACTGTATTTTATTATTCTTTTCTTTATCTCAAAGTGTTCACTGTTCATAGAGTCAATATCCTTTTAAGTCAGTTCAAAAATACAAAATAAAGTTTTAGAAGTTATCTCTAGCTCCAAATAGTAAGTTTGCTTCACAGAGAGCTTTTTGCTTTTGCTTTAAATCCCTTTCTGATGAAGGACTGAGACTTTTCATATGCCTGTTCACTTTTCTCTATTTGTTCATCCTTAAAGTACAGGTGACTTTTGGTGGCCGGATGGGAGGAAAAGAACACTGAGCTGTATTGTCCAGAATTAGGAAAGAAGATTTTTTTTAAAAAAAAAGATAGTCTTGCTCTCTTTGTAAATTCTTTGTGGTCCATGTAAGAGAGAGAAGGCAGCTTTCAGCTTTGCTGCAGTCTGTTTCCACAGATCAGTGAAGAATTGTCTGTCAGGAGATAAAACATAGAAATGGACTGAGGTGGCCCAGGCTCAGGATCTCTGCACCTGTGGTGAAAAGTTTGCTTTTAGATTTCTCTTGAGCCATAAAGTAAATAAGAGCATTGCCCTTGCTTTTCTAACTGACAATGTTCCCTCGTTAGGTGCAATCGTAGGTGAGACTGTCTGCTATACATAGCTCACTCTTATTGGGATTATTAGGGGTCATCCAGAAAGTGTCAAAAGGTTCCCTAGGTACCATTTATGGAATGATTGTGATACATTATGGAAAAATATTTTTAATTATTTTATTTAACACATTTTTATATTTAATGTGAGAAAAGCACTGTTCCTGGAAAGGCATCATGCGATTCCTGTAAGAGACTGTGGATGTACAGAGAAAGAAGAGCGTGTGCAAACCCTTCACGTGCTGGGTTTTGATAAGGAAGCTTGTCAATGTTGAGTTTCCCATGGGTTGAGAAGGAGGCTGGAATTTTATTTACATCAAATGAGTCTGACCCAGACAGATTTAACACTTCCTTACCCAAGAAAAGAGAAGTTGGTGTTGAGGTTTGGATGGTTCTGAATATATGTAAATATTATCCCTAATTCCTCCCTTTGTTCCCTAGAGAAAGGAGCTAAATGTTAGTGATGCTTTCGAGTTCCTGGAAGGGAAGCCCAGCCTGGCCCATGGAATTCAGCTGTGCGCTTCCACCCATGCTATGTTATTGTCATTACTCAGCTTTCCATGCCAGCAGTCACTCCAGTGAGAGAACACGCCTCTGGGGTGCATAATCCTCAGCTGAGTAACAACTTCCATCTTGAAGCTGAAGATAGCAAGGAAAACAATGGTTTTCAAAAGACATAGGTACGTAAGTGAAAATCATAAGACGTGCTCTGATTTTGAAACTCTGAATTTTCACTCTAAATTGTGTGATTGTGATAGGCATGTGCTCCAGCCCCGAGGATGAAACATTCCCACAGTGGGCAGCTCTCTTAAGCTCATCCCTCCTGCATCAAATGTTAGCTGGGGATGTAAGCAGAGATGCCTACCCCTATTCATTCACAGCTGTACATCCCACAGTTTCTGGAAGAACTGAGATTTCCTCTCCACCCTGACTTCTCAAGGGCTTGCTCCTGCTTTCACCCGCCACAGCTCCCAGAGTTGCACTCTATCTGGGATTGCACACGTTCACTCCTCAAGCCAGCTTTCACTCCTGTTCCTGCACCGTGATTCACAAGCTGGCCAGAAACCCTTCTGGAACTCACTGTCACTTGCACCGTAACTTACTGAGATTGTTCTGGCAAATGGAAAACACTCTTCCACGTTTTGAAACTTATACAAACTGTTTCATGTTAGTATATTACTTTGACAATGTCAGTGGAATTTAGGAAGGGAGAAGGACTTAAAATCAGGGTGTCAGCTTGTCTTCTTGAAGCAAGTTTCAGGTCATTTATCTTAGACTCTTGTCCTGTGAGCCCTGACAGCCTTTTTACTGGGTGTTAAGTGCAGGTGTTTGGCAGTCAGAGTTTGTGATCTGGCCACTGAGCCTGATTTACAGAAGAGACTATGAAGCTCAGATGAGAAGAAAATAAAAGCTGGTGTTTTACAGAACTGGGAATTAGAAATCCCTGAGTTCTTGTCTATGGCACTGTAGCAGGCCATAACTCAAGAGCAACGTCTTCATCTCTGCATTTCAACTTCATCACCTATCAACAGAGAAATGCACACTATGGTCCATAATACCATCTGCAGGCAAACAGCTGTGGACGGGGGGAGGTGGGGAAGTCTGCAAATTAACATGGACATTTAAATAGGCAAAGGCTTTGCTAGCATGCAGGATGACAGACATTCACAAGTGCATAGAAGGTTATTTGCCACCTGGCACAAAGGCCCATTTTAAAAAGATAGATTATTTGCCACCTGGCATAAAGAAGTGAACTTTTAAAAATGTTTGCTCATTCTCAAAATCTCAACATGATTAATGTTCCAATATGATGAACACAATATATTTTTATTTATTTGTGCATTATGTGTCTATCTTCTTCCCTTCTTCCTTAGAAAGATATCCCCCTGTACAGAAATAAATTCATGAGATTGATCACATACCTCAAAATAAACTAACATTAAATAGGAAGCATAATCCTGGGATTAGAAATCCAATTCTTTTTTTCTGGTTTGAGAGCAAAACACACATTTCTACAGGGTCAGATCCTATTGAACTAAGATCTGGTGAGTCATAAGAACCTGCAACTTGAAATTGAACCCACATTTCTTTTCTGACAACATAGTATATTAAATTCTAATTACTCAGAGTTGTGTTGTTCTTTACTATTTTCCTGCCATCTACATTCATGTATATTTATGTGACATCCAAAAATATCCAGCAGCACTTCTTTCAGATGATTATCTATGTCCTAATCAGAAATACTAATCAGGAAACACATAACATACTCAAATCCTATTGTGTAAGATAAGCAACATCCGGAGTACAGGAGGGAAAAAAACCCTACTTTTATAAAAGTGCTCTTCGAAGTTTTTTTCCACTTTTTAAAGCAATAGGAAGAGAAAATAGAGACCATTTGCTGCTTATGTCTGAAGTTTGAAAGCAACAAAGTATGAAAAGTGGGTCGTTTACAGGATCTATTAACCAGGGAAGACAGAGCAAGATCAGGAGAGGACTAATTTAGACACGTTTTCTTCATGTTTTCATCCACGGGGAGCAAAAGTTAAATACAAAATTCTCAGATCCTTTCTTCTGCACATGAATCCCAGCCTCGAAATAATATCATAGAATTCAAAGACATTCAGTCATGCTAAAGTATTTTTACCACTGCTGATAAGTCCCTTGATAACCTAAGGATTTTCCTAATAAATCCACCTCTAAAAAAATTTGTAAAGAAGAATGATGGGGTTTTATATATTGCAGAGATTTAACCAAGTGGATTTCTCAACATTCAAAGCAATTCTTTATGTCCATTTAATGTTGCCTTTTTCTTAAACTCAGTAATTTTTCCTTTGACAGAGTGATGCTTAGAAAATCCGTTTATATGATGCATGGTCATCTCTCCAAAGATTCCTCCAGGTGTTGACAAATGGTCACTTTTGACTTTCTCTCTCATGACAATAGACATGGAAAGGTCTATATTAGATGGGTAGTATCAGGTCATTCACTCAAGTTCCACAAGATTTCACTATTCTGTCTACCCACTCCCTCTTGCTATGCTGAAACTGTAACTTAAAATTACAGTTTCTTTTTGTATGGATTTCTGTTTAAAAGAGTTTGTAAGTATATATGCTATATGAATTTAAAATGGCTACCCTCATACACTGAAACCTATTCCAAGTGCACCAATAATCTTATTATTTAGAACACATGGTCATTTAGTTAATAACCCCGCTGAAGAGACATACTTTTAGGATGGTACGGTGTTCCTTCAGGTTGCTATTTAAATAACACTGATTTATACTTATCAGGAGTTAGGTTATAGATGATCACATTTTAAGAGGAAATTGCTGCATGGTCTATCTAGCTGTTTGGGGCTGACTCTGATCATTCACCTCTAAGCCAATTCACTTGGTTTCCATGCAATTGCTCACTGATAGAATTGAAAATCTGACCTTGGCTGTTTCACAATAAATATTGGCCATGGCAAGAAAACAGAACCATAAAGTCTGCAATAATTTATGGAGAACATGCAAAATTGGAAATGAAATAAATTCAACTCCATCCATGCCAACCAGTCACTGTGTGACATTGAGGGAAAAAATGAGGAGAGAAGCTAAATCTATGGTTCAATAAATCATTTTAAAAATAGTTTCTATAATTACACTTCTTTTATTGATCAGGACTATGTGAAACTATTAAGGTAAAGTCAACCATTTTTAAATTGATTTAGAAAACAACTTATTTACCTAACATTTATTCTTCATTCTTCAATACAGTAGTTATGAGCTTCTATTAGTAACTTATATTAATACCTCCAGTAGCTATAAATTGATTTTAATATAGATTTCACACTTTTATAAACAAACAAATTTGGAAAATAAATATTAAGACATTATTAAAAACGGAATATCCAGTCCCCTTTCAATAATACATCTATTTAAGAAAGAAGAACTGAGAAAATAAGAATAAGTCACATTTGTTTGAGTAGGAACAACATGAATAGAAAGATTTAAAGTATAAGATCTCAGGCCACATGTAGACAATAAGTAACAGTTTTATGAAAAGAGGAGAAATAGAAAAGCATAGCATGAAAGTTTTGTTTGGTGTTTTGGTTAATTAGGTGGTATTGGTCAGTTGGTCCTCCACAACCCAAGCCTCCATACTAAATATTTGGAGTGATCAGATGAGAGACACCATGAACATGCGAATGACATGCTCAAGATGACAATAAGTATCACAAATATTCAGGCAGATTGTTGTATGGATAAGAAGCTGGAGAACAATAGTCTTGGGGTAACTGCTACAAACAGCTTGAACATAATGCAGATATTTCATTGCTTTCCCAGATATCCTAAGGTCTGATCCAAAAAAGCAATTTACAAATGTAACCCAGTTTCATCTTTTTGTGACAGAAACTTATTTTTCACCATCATTGAAGATTGTCCAAAAATACAGTCTCTTAGGAGCTAGCAAACATTTTTTTTTATACTAGTATTTTCTGAGAAGTGGTCAAAGATGCAAAAGCCCTCAGGAAATGCAGTTACTAAATCAGTGACTTCTCCAAACAGTAGTTTTTAGAACACTGATAACAAAGTAGCTAGGGTTTAAACGATTTTGCCTGGGAGTATAGCTCAATGATGGAGCATATACTTAACATGTACAAGGGCCAGTGGTAAGAGCCTAGCACCAAAGAAAAAAAATGTCTAGTTACATCTTTAAAATGTGTCTGTAAACCAGGTATGGAGGCACATGCCTGGAATCTCAGCACTTGGGAGGCTGAGACAGGAGGATCACTGTGAGTTCAAGGTCAGCCTGGGCTCTATATTGAATCCCAGGCCAGCCTGAACTACATAGTGAGACCCTGTCCCAAAAAAGGAAGAAAAAAAACTGCTTAGAAGGTTGACTGAACTAAATAGTCCTAATTAATATTATGCCCAACTATATCGAGAAATTGCTAGGAAGCAAATATTGAATATTTATTTGGATATAGAAAATTTAAGTACTAATGAACTACCACCATATCTTGCTTTTACAACTGCTATAAGATGAATATAATAGATAACCCAACTTGCATTAATTTGAACAAATAAGTTTCCTTTTACCAGGTAACAGGAAGTTTGAAAGTAGATGACCAAGTTACATGCTAGCTGCTCATACAGGTACCATCAAGGACTCAAGAGCTTTTTTTAGTTTTCCATCTTTGTGTCCTTAGTACACTAGATTTCATTCTACACTTATCAGCTAATGAAAACACAATCACTGTTTACTCTCCAGACATCACATTTACATTCAAAGAATAAAGCAGTAGGGAGGAGAGAGACAGTAACAGCCTTATGCATCTTCTTTTGCTGGTGGCATCATCTTCTTGAAACACTACAACTAAATGCCATAGATTTGGAGCAAAATAAATTTATTTCTTGCAGCACTGGAGGTTAAGAAGTCCAAGATAGAGGTGCAAGCAGGTTTGGTGTTTGGTGAGAGTTCACATCTGGCTTACAGATAGCTGTTTTTTCACTGTTAGGATTTATATCTAGATGTTCCCCTAAAACCTCTTGTGCTTGTAAGTGAGGCTTTCGGGAGGTGACTGGATCATGAGGGTGTGATATTCATCGGTGATCTGATTTACTGATCCGTCTATAGTTAAATTCAGTGTGGCGAAGCAGAGTCTGGACAAAGAACAAAGAGCTGGGTGCCTGGGGGCGTGGCCTGGCTCGGTTCCTGGTTCCTCCCTTCCCTTTGCTTCCCTGCTGCTCTGATAGAGCATGAGCCACTCTCCCAGTCCAGGCCTCTCTGCCATGCTATTCTGCCTTGGAGCAAGCTGACAATGAAAGGGCTAAAACTTCTGAAATGTGAACCAAAATAAACTTCTGCTTTAAATTGTGGGCATTGAGTATTATGTCCTATGATGACGAAAG
Source organism: Hydrochoerus hydrochaeris (assembly GCA_004027455.1). NCBI lineage: Eukaryota > Metazoa > Chordata > Mammalia > Rodentia > Hydrochaeridae > Hydrochoerus > Hydrochoerus hydrochaeris. The sequence continues at coordinate 423,234 of PVLA01000086.1, read as the reverse complement.
TGACTAAGACAACTATACACTTCCATGACCTTTCCTTGGCACACGCGCATGCGCATGGAAGAAGCATCTCAGTGCCTTTCTTTCTGTCTTCTGATAAAGTCATTGCCCCCATTATCATAATTTCACCCTCATGACTTAACCTAAATCCAATTATTTTCTAAAGGCTTCAACTACAAATACCATCACATTGGTGCGTAGAGATTCAACATACGAATTTTGCAGGAGGTACAGTCATTCAGACCCTAAAACACAGGAAGACAAAATATGACCCAGGAACATTTTTCAGAATTCAACTGCATCTCATCGGTAAGAACTGGTCCATGTGAATGTGTAGGGCAAAGGCAGGCAAGGTGACTAGTTATTGGAGTCCATTTCTAGATTAAATAATATTAGGACTATCCTAGCAAAAAAAATAGGTAAAGGAAATGGATATTGGACTGCTAACTGTTTTAGTCAGGGTTCACAAGAGAATAGATTTTATATAGGACACAAATTTTACAGCATTATTTTATAATAGTCACCCAAAGAATCAAGTGCAGAAGACTGCAGGAAATCTATCCATGCACTAGAGGCCCAAAGAATCCAGCTGAGGGCTGGGATCTCACGGCAGTGTCCTTCATGAGTCCATCTGAAGACCTAGAGCCGGTACCGAGGTCCTCCAAAAGTCCAACTGGAGACCTACAGCCCATAAAAATGTCTTATGCAAATCTGCATCAAGGATCTACACTGGGAAGGCCTGAAGATCAAAGGTGGAAGCTAGAAAGTCTGCACCAGTGGGAAGAAGGATCTGTGCCAGCAGGCTGAAGGATCTGCAATGGAGCCAGGAATTAATGCTCAAGCTAAGGACCAGAGCTCCCCTGAAAAGAACCACAACCATCCTCAGTAACAGCAAGCACCTAAGCTCCTCAGACAGTGAGAACAGCTGAGCTAGTAACAGGAAAACCAACATGACAAGCATCTGCAGGAGAATCAGCAACACACCATTTTCCTCTCCAGTTCGGCTTTTATGCTGTTGTCAACAATCCTTGGGTGGGCCTTCCATACCCAGAACCACACAGATTCAGTTCAACTGGGTGTTATAAGTTGACCATTAATTAATCCACCACACTATTTGTCTATATATGACTAACTCAACATAGTTCACAAAAGTTTTAAGACTCCCTTTAGTTCTATTATAAGCAATGCCATTCCTTAAATTTCATGAGTCAAACAAAATAGACAGAAAATAATCTTGAAATAACTCAAATCACTGAACAACAAAAGTTTTTACCTCTTAATAACCATTGTCTTGAACTTCTGTGATGTTTCTAAATCTCATTACAGATCCTGTAAAAACTAAAGTTATACAGAAATTATTAAGCAGTTTTAATGACTTCAACTTTGCATTCATTTATTGAATTTCTAAAGGTTATGTAGTGAGACAGGGGCCAGTATTTAATAAAATGCTGTGTTTGGAGGAAGCAATAAGATACTTCTTGTTTATAATGAGAACAACAACAATGAGGAAATAAAATCCCTGCAAACACTGGTTCTTTTTTACTGGGGTTTAAATTCTCAGTTACAGAGAGTTTTATAAGGAAAATTCTAGTAAAATCTTTTCTAATTCTGAGGTTGAAGAACAGTGCTCAGCCTGGCCATCAGGAAGATCTGTGGGAGCTTTTATCGCATGTAGGTGTTATGTCTCAGGGGATGGAACTAGGTGGCTCTGTGACTTAATATAGGTAATAAGAATCTTCTTTATTGCAGTGTTTTACTCCACATTTATTTTAAAGATATAGTTTGAAAGAAATAAAAATAAATTTCAGAGCTAAAGTAAAGAAAACTGATGCCATCATGGTTCCTAAAGCAAACCAGAGTACATCATCACGGCACTGAATGATCTCATGGAAGCACACTTGAATTCACTATTCCTGCCATGTCTAACCCACAGGACAGCTTACTAGATAAGAGATGGTTCTCTTGAGCACTTTTGGCTTCTAGCAACAACAAATTTTTTCATCACTTGCCTTCATTTGTTCATTCTTTCATTCATCATTCAAAAAATACATACAATGTCTCAACTGTGTACTGAGCACTGTACTGGAAACCAGAGATACAGAAAGAAATCAAATATCATCAGCCTTCAAGGAGCATGAGTCTCCTTGAGTGACAGCACTCATGAGTGACAGCAGTCTCATAACCTATCTGAGCAATAACCCTGGTTAAAGCCATTTCTACAGCCTTTCAGTGATACAACCTCTATCTGTTACACACAGCCTTTTGATTATACAAGAATCTTTCTGAAAAAATGTACTTTATCATCCTCCCCAAGAAAGGTCTAGTTTCAAATCACATTCAGAATATCTCCCTAAATGGCATTCAATGCTACCACCTACTTTTTTGAATGACTTCATTGGTCAAAACAGCTACCTGAGGCAGATGTGAGCACCCTGTTTATCACATTCTCTGCATGCACAGTAGGTCTCCTACATAAACAGCAGCAACAAATCAAGGACAAACCAGCCCCAAACTATGCCACATCTGATCTCCCCACAACCAATATTCTACTTCATGTGTGTCTTTTTGAATTTCTTAAGTTTAAAGAATGTTATTTCTTTAATGTTTAATCTTGATGTATGAAATAAATGGGTGATAGGAGTGAATAGAAAGACAAATATCAGAAGCTGGAATAGAAATAAATTAAGGAAAAATTAAGATACAGGTTTTTTTCTAAAATATACCTAAGGTAAAGATGATAATTTTTTGCAGTTCATTTATCCAAGCTTCTTAATTTTATAGAATAATTTTTTTTTAAAATAGAACAAGTAAAAATGTCCATGACCCATTGAAATACCTCTTCATTCTTATTTTTAAAATGCAGCCCTTAGGCATAATTCTAGCAGGTTTGGCTATCTAGATTTATAGTCAACAGGTCTTTATGGAAATTAGAAATGGGTGGCAGCATCTAGCTAGAGAAAGGCAGCAGCAGAGAAATGTAAAAAGTGACAGCCAAAAGCTTGTTGACGAGTACAAAGATTGAAAACTGATCAAAACTTATCAAAACAGACATAAAAAAAGCTTCCAGATGGTGTTCTAGGACAAATATTCTTCATATTTAAAAAGTCCCAGGAGGGGGCAATGATTCATATGACAACACTGGATTATCAAGGACAACTTGAAACATATTTAATTCCCTTTACTAAGGTGAGAGAATTTGTGACAATATCCACAAGTAAGACCAAGCAAAATTGCAAAACTTTCAGCTGACAATGCAGTCAGGCTCAGGTTTGGGTGAAATTTCTGTTCTTTCTTTCTTTCTTTCTTTCTTTCTTTCTTTCTTTCTTTCTTTCTTCTCCTTTCTTTCATCTTTCTTTTTCATATTTCAGGACCTTGGACAAGTCGCTTGACTTCTCGAGTTCCAATTTCTTTCCTGTACAACTTAAAAATATCACATTAATTCCTAGTGCTTACAGTTTTTAAAGGACTAAATAAATCAAAGCATATTACAAGCCCTAACATCAAGCATGGCAAGCAATATGTAATAATGTGGGTTTTCTTCACTTGCCTTAAGAGCGTCAGCTTTGGTTACCTGGGAAGTGCATTCCTATAAAACAACTTATTCTACTGAAATGAATCAACAAGCCAGTCTTATACTGATAGAAAGATTTATATAAAATTGTCATTTAGCTCCAAAGCCCAAGGTGATGAGGAGATATACACACTTTGGTCAAGCTTGACTGACCCTCTTAGGAAGATGATTCCACAAGCAATAACATATGCCCTGCATATAAAAAGTCTCTCTGCCTGCAATATCTCAGGCTATTTTATTGGTCAAATCTTGCATTTCACTTGCTGTTGTTATAAGGACTGGCTGATGTTACTCATACTTATTTCTATATTAAGAAAAGAAACAGTGAGGAAAAGGGTCAATATGGTGGCAAAATTAACCAGTGTAGTGTCAGAGCTCTGGATGTCCTAGAGACACCAAGTAATGGAGGGAGAGGTCACCTAAGGCATTGAAGGAGATGTAAACAGAGTACAGGTGAAAATACAAAACTGATAAATGCATGTTTCAGAGTCCAGCTCAGTTCCAACATCAAGAAGTGGAAAAGGTACATTTCTGACAGCTCCCTTTCATTGCAACTTGTTACTTGGATGTTTGCTTCATTTAATTCTGTCCTTATTTCCTAGGAGCATCTGTGATTTGATAAAATTGTTGAGAGATGCTGAGAAAAGATACTCTGTCACCTGCATCAAGCAGAACATACAAAATCTGCCATTCTTTTTCTCATGAATTTATAGGCACAGCCGCTACCTCAGTACCATGTGTGCACGTATGTGTGCATGTGACTGAAAGAATGAACCAGAAATAGAGAGAAGTCTGCATCAATACATCAAGTAGCAGCAGAAAGTCCTGCAGCCCAATATGATTTGCAAAGGATTGTGAAGTTAGGTGAAGCCACCCATTTAAAGAATAGACTTTCTTCTCATTTTCTAGTAAACATGGGATTCATTATTCTATTAGTACTGAGCTTGCTAAGGATTTCCTGCATCACAGATTAGCAAAATTCTGATCTCTGTTTCAAATATGACCCAGTGTCTGCTTTTTTAAATAAAGTTTTATTGGGACATAGTCACACACATTTGTTTTCATATCGTTTCTGGACATTTTTACTACAGTGGCAGAGTTGAGAAGGTACAAGACTATGTGGCTTGAAAATCAGGAAATATTATCTGACCCTTCACAGATTTATTCCAGCCCTTCAGGAGTTCACTGACTTACACTCTTGGAAGTAGGGCTCTTCAGTTTGATTCAGTAGCAGAAAAAGTGATACCTTAGAATATTTCTGCTCTGTTTCTGCTCCTTATGCACACTAGCCAAATACAACAGTGCACTTCACAACTACTCAATAAACAGATTAAACATGATATTCCTTGCTCAGCTGTAGGTCAGATGGCTGCATGTGCACAGCTGGGTGATTGTCCTAAGGGAAAAGTGAGGTTCTACAGATGGGACAGGGTGACCCAGCCTCACCCACACTGGTTCACTGTCTGATTATGGTGATGTGGGGGAATTTTATGAAGACTAATTAAGTAGATTTAAGAATCTTCTTATTTATTCAGATTAACTCTGACAACATGGACAAGTCACTTTGAAAGATTTCTGCAAAGAAACCACAGACAAAATTCTAATCACGCAAGCACAAGTGACTAAAAAGAAAACAGCAGAGCTGACACTTCCTCAAGTGTGAGTTCCTGGGCAGTATGCTGCTAAGGAAAACCACAGTCATCTAAATGGGTTTGACAAAAAGTCAGCTCAGATCAGTCAAAAGCCTTAAGAGGACTATTTGAAACACAAATTTGCATCCTCAGTCATTTCTGATAAAAGCCACCTTCCTTGTATACTGTGCCATGAAAAATTATAGTAGTCTAGGAACATCATGATTACCAAGGTAAATTTTTTTTTTGACATTTTGAGACAGGGTCTTGCTATGCACCCCAGAGTCCTGCCTCAGAGTCCCAAGTGGTACATTTACAGGTATGCACTGCCACGCCCAGTACCAAAGAGTTTTAAAATGTAATAATTTATTTCATCATTCTCCTAATCTTATTATATGCATAATATATAAAACATGTGACATTTAATGTGATGTGTGCTAATACAGAAGACAAAACATGTAAATAAATAAAGGTATATATGCAAGCAAATGAATATTCTTCCTTTATTTATAATTTCACTTTTTGAGGCATCAGTTACCAAGAACTAATAGTGATATAAAAATATTAAAAATATTAAGTGGAAGTTTCTAGAAATAACTCATCAGTTTTATATTTCACATCCTTCTGAGCAGAATGATGAAAAACTGTGCCAACCCACTTTTCCTCCCTGAGACATCAGCATTTCTTCTGTCCAGCATACGTATGCTATGTACACTACTCACCCCTTAGTCACTTGTACCATCTTGGTTTTTAGATTGACTTTCATGGTATCACAGTGCACACATTCCTTTAACCTTATTTTACTTTTTAAAAAATGGCCCAAGGTGCAAGAATAGTGATGGAAAGGGACCAGGACATAAAACATAGCAGGACAGACTAACTTGGTTGTTACATGGCAACAATATAGACTACAGATGAAAAAAAGTAGGATGTAGAGGATTCAGTACTATCCATGGCTTCAGGCATCCCCTGGGGATTCTGGAAGGTACCTACCATGGACAGAGGAGGTCCACTATGCACGAATAGGTGAAAACTCAGATTGTCTTCTTTTACTGGCAGGATATATTATCAAAAAGTTTTTGTATCACCACTGTACAAGGGAAAAGAACAAGGGGGAGAAGGCCTCGGTCTTGATGCCTGTCTTGTTAATCTTTCAAAAGCCAATAGAAGTACAAGAAAGTTATGCAACAAAGTCAGAGGAACACAAGCACCTGTGTTGCTTGCCTTATTAAAACAAAATAATTGCAGTCTCTTCACATTTTCCTTTAACCAAATGGGGAAAATATTTTATAGGTCTCAGATTTAATCATTTATTAAAGTTTAAAGAGAATACCTTTATTTCCACTGGTGAAAGAGAATAACATGTTTGAAAACAAAGAATAATAGATAAAAGTGAAACCTATGGCTACTAATGACTGATTTGAAGGAATGTTGAAGTTTAATATATTTAGTTAAAGCTGAACTCAAAAAAGAGCTTTGACAATAAAGTTATGGAAGAAACTAAACTATTATTAGAAAATTAAATATCTCCTTAGCCCAAAGCTAGTTTACATTGCTCTATATGTTATTCAGTTTTTTTTTCTGTACACATGGAAATACCATTAAGTATTAGATTATATGAAGAGAGAATGTGAACCAGAGGATATGCACTTTTGTTAATAGAACACCTTCTTTGTGCCTCATATCACATTTTGCCAGTTACTTGCTCATCATAATGTGCATTTAATTGAGTAAAAATCTGAAACTGAGAGAGTCTAGGCAACTTCTTCTCCTCAAAATTTAAACAAAACCACAAATTTCTTTGACTTGACCAAGGACATATGTGACAAATAGCCTTACTCTCCTTTCAACAAAGTAAGCACCACAGGAAAAGAGATTTCCTTTGTGGTACATCATGAAAATTTCACTGACAAATCTAATATGAATGAGAACCCAATTTGCCCCTTAATGGCACAGTATTATGTAGTAGCTAAATTTATGTCTTACAAATATGTTGACCTGAAGAAAATCCCCTTTGGTTCCCATAAAATAGAACTCAACATCGGTTGACTGTTTCTCTCATACTCTTCTTAATTCTTTATTTTTCATTTAATTTATAACTTCCTTTTTTCTTTCAAACTTTTAACTCTCTGATATCTTCAGCAGGTTTATGCATTTTAATACCCTTTGATCTGTACAAAATTTCCTGGTACTTCTAAAGAAAGAAAAATGAGGCAGAACAATAAATAGATTTTTTTAAGTAAATGTCTTGAGATTTCTCTCCTTTCATCTTTAATGACAACCTCATAATTCGGACAACTAATACTTTAGAATTTGCAATTATAATCATGCTTTTAAAATTGACAGATTGAGATTAAGTAAATCAGTGTACTTTACAAGTAGAACAAATTGAGTAATTTTTTTAACAATTTAATTCCCACCCCCCAATAGAAAGCCTTAACACAACACATTCATCATACTTAGCCTAAGGAAAAATATTTAGTTCTGGCGGAAAATCTATGAACTGATAATTAAATCCAAAAATCCTTCTACAAATTGCTCACTTAATACTGTGTTTAACAAAAATTTAAATTTAAATCAGTGGATCAAAGGAAAGGAAAAATGATGATACTTCTCTAGCTGGGATGAAAAGACTATATAAACTTTCACTTTCCAAAGGCTTGACCTTTAAGACATAGAAACCATTCTTCTAGTTAAAATTGTGTGAAAGATCAAGGAATGTTACACAGTTTCATTTTCCACTGATAATTTAGCACCCTTCAGGTTCGTCTTTTTATTATTAGTCTATTAACATTAGGCCTTCCTGATTCACTACTTGATTTTGTTAATCAAAATCACTCAGGTACAAACTTTCTCCTTTTCTCATTTTTTTTCTGCAATGCCTTAAATAGAATAAAGCTAGTCAGATTACATTTCTTTAAGTTCTGAAATCCTCAAAGCATAAAAGTTCCTTAATTTCTGCTGAAAATAACAAGCAATTGATAATTTCTCTTTATCCCAACTTTGAAATGAGGTTTAAAAAGAAAAGCTCCAGAAGATGATGTAATTAGATGTACTTTCTCTTTAATGACGATCCATTTATGTTCCTTACTCTGGACATTTTTTTCCTCTACTCATAGAATAAAGCAGTAAGGAAATACTGATAATGATTTGGGGGTGTTTTTAAGGAAACTCTGGCTCAATTTCACAGAATCTCTTGATAATTCTATCTTTCAAAATAATAGAGAGCATTTTGCTATCAGTATTTTTAAAATTCAACAGAAAATAGCCCACATACTTGCATATGCATAAGCACACTCAAGTAACAAATACACACAGTAAGCTCACTGTGTATCCTCAATCTACACATATACACAGATATATTAAGCCAAAACCAAATGCATATGTGGGTGGAAAAACTTCTTATAGTTTCCTACTCTCTTGAGTCATAATTAGTTGACTGAATAATTATAAAAGTTCCTAAAATTTTAGTTTGCTCAAACTTTATAGTATGTAGGAATCATCTGTGTGCTTGTTTAAACAGATATCAGAAGGAAAATTCCAATGTTTTTCATCTCCCCTGGAACACTCAACGCTGGCACATGTGGTCTATGTCCATAATTAGTAAATCTTCTTAACATTTCCTCCTCGTTTCCAAAGGCTCATTATAACTTATGAAAGAAGGCGTCTTAAAAATATTTTCCCACAGGGAAGATGTATCTGAAAAGTCCTATCATTCTTCAAGGCCAGTACAAATACCACCTCTTGGGTGACAGTTTCTCTGATTTTCCAAAGCACCATCTACCCATTGTTCTAACAGTAGTAATGACTACTTGAGACATCCTCAGTCACGGTCAAGGAGACATCTTTCACAGGTGGGTCCAGAAGCAATTGCTGTAGTCTCCAGCAGTGTGGCAGCATGGATTCCCTACCCAGGGCAATTCTGATCCCTGAGGGTTACCCCTTCTCATTTCTTCTTCCTAGATTCATTCTTTTCCCTTTCCTTCTTCCAGTCCTTCTAACCCCTGTGAATCAATGACCTTGGCTGAAACAGTGAATACTATAGTTCTATCAGTTCTTGGCTAATTGATTAAAATCCAAAGTCAATGGTTGTCTCAAATGTTTTTGAGAAGTTTATCTTCCATGGCATGATTGCAGAAGGGACTCTACACTCTAATCACATAATAGAACTCACAACATACTACCTCTCTAGGGAACAGATAATACAATAGTAACCTATAGTTCTGCATTAGTGAAGGAAGTTCTAGCATGAAAAACTAAGTGACAACTGTCTTTGCTGTATCAAGAGCCACAGTTGTGTCCTTAGACCACTCTAATTTTAGTAGAGCTATACAAATTGCAAATAATCAGTACAGATAATGTAGGCACGGTTACCCTAATTGGCAAAGAGGACAGTGGCAATCAGAGCACTTTTTCATGCATGACTCTTTGGGTATGGGTAATTGGTCATAGTGATTCTAGGAATTAAATATATTGGCAATCTGCCTAAGTATTATTTGATCTATACAAGTAGTTAAAACTCTAGGTGTGGTGAGTAGAAAACTTAAGGAGTTGAGACTGTTTCCCTATTTTCAGTCTTAACCAATTCAAAGATCCAGAAACCTTTGATTAAAATGGAATTCAGGCCCTGGTGAGAACAGACTCTGCTGTATTCTTATAAAGTGCTTTTCCTTTAAACTTTCCTGAAAAAAGTTCTGTAGTCATTTACCATAGTGACTGACTGTTGGAAAGGGGAAGTAATCTGATCATCTGGAATTAAAGGTATCTCTGAGTAAATCCTGATCTCTGGTTACAGGGGATTACTATAAGAGCATTTGGGGGAGGCAAATATTCTTCATGCAGTGGGATCTTACAACCTAGGACAAACCAACAATGCTTGGAGATGCTGTGGCAAATTAAGCACACTTTATAAAGATTCTGGGGGGTCCCAGTTCCATGATCAGTGTCAACCTCCCTACCAAAAAAGCCATATTTTTTCATATATTTAACTATCTTTAGAAAGACTAGCTCCTGACTTACTAGAAAGCTCTATTACAGTCTAAATGCCTGACCAGAAGATACTATGTTATCAGGGACCTAATCTACTTATAATGCATTGAGTGCTGTCTTATCCACAAAATCATGAAGTTGGACATGCACAGCAATATTTCAGCCTCACATGGAGATAAAACTGCCAGTGAGTAAACCTTAAAATATAACTTCCCTCATTATCTTCTCTTGTTACATCACTGTTCTCTCTGAATCTACAAATATCACCTTACAGGGCGGTCCATATTACCATTTGGTTAAAGAAGAAAAATCTTGGGTCTCAATAACTGAGAAGCTCTCTGACATGCTGGTACATGCTAGAAATGGGATGCTATTGTGTTACAGTTTTTTTGAAATTAGTGGTGAAGGCAAATCTTCTTAGTTGGTAGAAACTCAAGAAATTCGTATGGTTGTTTGTTATACAGGGTCAGAGAAAAGGGGAGATGTTCAAATCTATGCTGTGTCATAGTAAATATCTATGGCTTACCCAGACCATCAGAGGTCTGGAAAATGATAAGGAGGTCTTTAAAAAAACATAGGGACCTATGATTCAGAATGGGTACAAAACAAAATGAAATTTGGTTCTCACATTAATTTTCACTAAAGGGACTTCATTACAGACAAAGCTCCTCACAGCCAGAAGGGTATGATTTCACATTCTTTGAATGCCAACCAGACCACTTCCGTAGCTACACAGTGCTTGCTCAATGTAAAAAATGTACAAAGTAACAAGGAAGGAAGGTCTGATAATATGGACTTGCCTTCACTAAGACTAACGGAGTTACTACTACCTTTGAATGTTCTAACTACTAACAGCAGAGAATACCGTGGGCCCTTAGTATGGGATCAACCAGCCAATATTGGCATATTGATGACAAGAGGATTTTTTAATCATGATTTAGTTATCATAGGTTAATAGTACCCCCCCAAAATTATATTTATTGAAGATCTCATAATGCAATCCTATTTGGAAAAACAGGTTTTGCAGATGTAATTAGTTAAGGGCTTCAAAATGGTAGCATTCTGGAGTTAGTGTGGGACCCAAATCTGAGGAAAATTGTATTTATAAGAAAAAAAAAGAGGTCACAGGAAGTAGGTAGCAGATAGCAGTGTGAAGATAGGTGAAGGAAATTTAGAAATTGGAGCTCTACTGTTCTAAGCATAGGGCCACCAGAAGTTGGAAAATGCAAGGAAAAATTCTTTCCTAAATCTTTTGGAAGAGGAATGATGATTTGATTTCAGACTTTAAAACTTCAAATCTGTGGGAGCATCAGTCTGCTTGAAGTTATCCAGTGTATGACACTTCATATCAGCCTTAAGGAACCAGTACTGTGCAGTACTTTAGCTACCAACATAGCAAACACAACCTTGCTTCTCAGCAAGGAGTTCATTTTATATAAAAGGAGTGGTCAGTAATTCACCATCGTTCTCTGATGTCCCTGGTTCTAGAAGTATAGGTAGCTGCATAAAATTACAATAGGGTAGCAATGTGTCAGTTCAATCATATACCTTGCAAGACTGAGGTATTCCAAAGCTGTGGTTTGATAACAAATATATGATGCTAATGCTGCCATAAACATAAAAGAAGGCTAAAGTAACAAAGTGGTGGAATTGCTAGCGGCTCCTCTATTGCACATAATAAACCACTGATACAATTTTTGTCACATTCCCTTAATAATGGACTTCACTTAATACACAGGTCTCTGTGCCTAGAAGATGACTATTTCTAAAAAAGTGATGGCAATAATACAGATAAACTGGAAATGGAGCAGCTATCAAATATTTCAGGCTACTCACGTCACAAAACAAAATGACCAAAAGGGTAGCTGATTATCAGAAGGAAATTGTGTGGCTGTCCTTCAGCAAAACTCAGCACTACATATTGAACACTTACAATTTCCTAATATTTCTCTTACAACTTTGATTTCAGTCAAAAGGTTAAAAGAAGAAAATATCAACCAAAGGGAGAGGCGGAATAAGGAGGAAAAATACTAGTAATTCAAATTTTTAGGGAAGGAAAGTTTGAAAATTTGAATAGAAGATAAACTGGCTGGGAGCAAAGAAAAAAATGAAATAATGGTGGAGGAAAAATATATATGTACATATATGTATCTCAACACAGCCCTGGGATAAGTTATAGAAATGAGTATAATGGCAACTGTGTTTTCTCCCTGACATACATACACATATATTGAATAATTGTACCTTTCTCTTCCCATTTTCTCTTCAAAAGAGTTTTATGATAGCTTTGCAACTTGTAAAATTTAGAATACTCAACAAGAGTTATTCATAAAATTAGATTAAAAAGTAACATGTTTTGTTAATCAAAGAAATGCATACATTGTATCAGATAGAAGTAGAATTTTTATATACAAGTGAAATGTGACTAGAAAGATAAGAACAGACCCCAAATAGCCAAAAGGGTAAACCTGTCAGTCATTTAAATCTTTGCTATTTCAATTATTCTTTGCTAGGTATAAATCATTAAGGTTGTAATCTTTACTTTCCTGGGTATCTTGTCACTAAACTCCAATTAAATGTGACCAATTTAAAGAACACAACAGGAAGACAAAGAAAGAAGTAAGTCTTCCCATCTCCACTGGTAGTCCCTTTGCTGGCAAGAACAGTATGTATAGGACATATGACTAATTTAGTGGAAGTTCTAGCCCTGGTTGACAAAATCAAAGATTTCTAAAAATCTTCAGCAAATGCCTAGTAGAATCTCCAACAGTGAAGCAGCATGTGTAGACACACAGAGTATAGAAGATAACACTACCTGCTTCTAGTCTCTTAGAAGCATCTTTTATGGTGTATTATATTCTAGTTTATTTCTTTCTCTCTTTTGACCTTCCAAGTACTCCAACCCACATGAATAAATCAACTATATTAAAATAACTGAAACTTCTGGGATGATGGCAGAGTGGTAAGCAGCAGAGAAAGAGCCTCTCAGAGATTTGGTGCCTAGACACTAGAATATACCAATGCAAGGAAGAGAAGAAGGAGGGATGTAGGTCCCTTGGATCCAGGAAGGATCTGAAGTGAGAATTGAAGCCCATAGAAGAGTGAAGAGAAAAACTTCAACGAAGAAGAAGGTGGCAGATGGATCCTTCTCCCTGAGTCAGGATTCACTGTGTGAGAGGGGCAGTTCTAACCTGTGGACACACGGTGACTGCTGGCCACTCTAGAGGCATCCACAAAGAGATGCAACAGTGTAACAGAGCAGTGGGTGTCATGGACTATACCAGCTGGTGAGTGGCATGGATCCAGCCATCTCATGAGAGAGGGCGATTGGCTGGAAGCCATCCTGGAGAGAGGTCAACTAAACTCAGAAAAACCACTGATTCCACTTAGTGGCTCCTAGCAGAGTTCAAGCTCACAGAAGGTGTGCTGGCTGCTGGAGGCTGAGAAAGTCTGGTTCCAGCTACAAGGTAAGAAACCAGCCCAAACTTAGGGGAAAAAAGATCAGGCTCACTAATACTATCCACTACCCTACAGTAAACCTAATGCTGACTTCCTGGGGAAAATCAGCACAATCTGGACTCTGTCCCCACATGCTGTCTTACCAGTAACAACAGAGATGAAACTGGAAGTGGACATTTCTCTCTCTCTCTCTCTCTCTCTTTTTTTTCTTTTTATTTCCGTGGGGGGGGGTCATTTCATTGTGTAATCTTGTTTTCATATGAGTTGGAACATAGTTTCTAGTTTTTCCTGTGGTTGTTTTCTGTTTCTCTTCTTCCTCTTATTTCTTCTTCTTCTCTTTCCCTCCTGCATTCTCCACCAGTTTCCCAAAGTCTGCATGATCCACATTTGTTCTCCAGCCTCATTTCTAATCCCTTCCTCTTCTTCCATTTCTCTATTTTTTCTTCTAATCTCTATTAAATTATCTTCCCTGAGAGTAAAATTTGTATTTGAAGGTTTTTTGCTGCATATGATTTTCTGGTTTGTTTTAGATTTTGTTATTTAAGCCAACTCTAGTTTATGTGATTAAAGATGACAAATTAATGGTTACCTCAGTTTGTCATTTTTCTAGGTGTTTGTTGGATACTACTGTTATTGCTGATTGTACCACTTTAGCTAAAGTGACATAATTGTTCTAACAAACTGTTATTCCTGATATCTGAAAACTGAGATTGCCTGAGAATCAAAGAAAATGCTCTCAGCCAGTGCAAAAGAACCAAGGACAGTAACTTCTTAATCCCAACAAACTGAAGAGGTAGGACTTGCAAGACTCAAAACCCAGCTACATCTGGAAGAATCCTCTGAGTAGTAGTCATTTCTTAAGTGTTCTAAATACTAGCAATAAAGCTACTTACCATAGGCAACTTATAATATCAACCTAAAAATTAAACTTAAGAGAAAGAAAAGAAAAGAAAAGAAAAGAAAAGAAAAGAAAAGAAAAGAAAAGAAAAAAAGAAGAAAAATGAAAGCCACTTTAAAAAAATGCAACCCCAGGCATCTGTTGACCAAAGTCAAACCCATGGGGGCAATGATGTGATATAATCTGAAAGCCTCCCACATGGCCCCTCTGAAGTGTTAATAAGAAAGAAAATGAACAAGGATCTAGAAAAAAATCAAATCAGAAATAGTTTCTCAGATACCACAGAGATGGTGATCAAAATGAAAAACATGCTTATTGACTCTAGAACAAATACAGATTTTTATAAACTAGAGAAGCTTAGGAAAATGATGGGCAACATGAATGCTCTACATAGGAAGAAATGGAATCCATAAGACAGATTCAAGCAGATATCCAGGAAACTAAAAATTGCACTGAGAATATTCACAGTAAAATAACAGACTCTCAGTGTGAGGACAGACTCTCAGATATAGAAGACAGGCTTGTGGTTAGTGACCAGGTAAAGAAAGATTTCTTAAAAATAGGAAAGGACCATCAGAAATCAATCTAGCGGGTGCTAAATGATGCAAAGAAGAATGTAAGATGATAGGCATCAAGAAAAAAAGGAGATGGCACAAATGATATAAAAATTTTTCTATGCATTTCTTTTTGAATTAAATATATTTCTTCTATGAAGCATGTTGTTGGATCTTGCTTCTTGATCCATTCTGCCAGTCTGTTTCTTTTCATTAATGAAGTCACAGATATCATGACAGGAAATTTCCCTGACAGGGAAAATGAATTTGACATACAGATAAATGAGGCATATAGAAATCCAATTAAACATGATAAAAAAATATACAGTAAGAATACAATAGTCCAGACTGCAGAAATGCAGCACAAAACAAGATGTTAAAAGCTGTTAGAGGAAAGAAACAAATCACCTATAAATGAAAGCCCATCAAAATCACAGCCAATTTCTCAATACAAACCCTCAAGTCAAGGAGAGCTTGGCATGAAGCATTTCAAGCCCTAAAAGAAAACAATAACCACCTCATACTGATGTATCCTGAAAAACTATCTTTCAAAATTGATAGGGAAATAAGATACTTCCATGACAAAGAATACCTGAAGAAATTTATGAACACAAAACCAGCCACTCCAAAATGTTCTAAAGGACATTCAAGAAATGGATAACAAGGGCTAAAACTCCATGAACCACAGAAGACTGAATTCACCAGGCAAGGCAAATAAGTAAACATGGGTCAGGGAGAAGCAATAATAAGAAAATAACATGACAAAGATAAATCAGTATGTATCAGGTAAAACCATCATTGTTTATTGGTCTCACTTCATTAATCAAAAGAAACAGACTGGCAGAATGAATCAAGAAGCAAGATCCAGCAATGTGCTGCATATAAGAAACATATTTAATTCAAATAGAAATGCATAGAAAATCAAAGGGTGGGAAACAATACTACATGTAGCAGGAACCTGGAAAAAAAGCAGAGATAGCTATTCTATTTGAAAAGTGGATATCAAGGCAAGACTGATTAAAAGAGAAAAGGAAGGTCACTGAAACTTTGTAAAGGGAACAATCAAAGAGAAAGAGATAACAATCATAAATATCTATACATATACCAGTGTGTCCAACTATATAAAACAAATATTAATCAACATGAAAAATCAATAAGCACTAAACCAATTGCACTGGTGATCTCAATATCTCAATGTCACAAATAGATCAACTAGGCAAAAAGTCAACCATGAAATATCAGAACTGAACCAAACTTTTAAACAAATGGACTTATTTCAAGTCTATAGAGTGTTCCACTCCATAACTTCAGAATACACAGATAAAATTAAAGAAGAAATGAGACAGTTTCTACAATTGTATGATAATGCCAATACAACACGAAACATATGGTACACAACAAAAACAGTATTACAAAGGAAATTATAGCAGTGAACTCCCATATCAAAAAAGTAGTGTGCTCAAATAAACCTCTTAATGTTGAACCTCAAATGTCCAGAAAAAAGAACAGGTCAAGCCCAAAGCTTGTACATGCTAGGAAACTTTCAAAATCAGAGCAAAAATTAATGCAATGGAGACTAAGAAAACAATACAAAGAATGGATATATTGAAGAGTTGGTTCAATATATTGGAAAGATTAAACAAGTCAAAAAACTCATAGCCAGCCTTATCAAAAAAAAAATGGAAAGAAAAGGCTCAAGTGAACACAATTAAAGTTATGAAAAGTTATAAAATCACAATAAATCCTCCAGAAATCCAGAATATCTTCAATACCTACTTCAAGAACATAATCTAAGGCCAGGGATTTAGCTCAGTGGCCTAAGCACCTTCCTGGCAAGTGCAAGGTAGTGAGTTCAATCTCTGGTACAAAAAAAAAAAAAAAAGAACCTGTATTCTAATAAGATGTAAAATCCAGGAAAAATGGACAGATCCTTATATATGTATAAATTATCAAAGCTTAATCAATAAGATATAAAAATTTGAAGCAAATCAATATCAGTCAATGAAATTGAGGATGTAATAAAAAACCTACCAACAAAGAAAATCACAGGCCTTGGTGGATTCACTGCTGTATTCTATAAGAAATTTAGAAAACACTTAATATCACTACTTCTCAAACTCTATAATGAAATTGAAAGGAAAGCAATACTCTCAAATTCTTTCCTGCAAATCAGCCTTACACTGATACCAAGCCAGATAGAGACCCAACTAAGAAAGAGAATTAATGAATAGAGATGTAATAATCCTGCAATAGAATGCAGTCAAACAGAATGCAGCAAATCATCAAGTCTGTATGTCATGACCAAGTTGGATTCATCATGGGAATCTAGGGGATGGTTCAACATACATGAATCAATAAATGTATTAAACCATATTAACAGAGGACAAAAAACCATATGACCATTTTGACAAATTTTTATATCATATGAAAAAGTTTTTTACAAATTCCAACATTAATTCCTGATAAATATACTACAGAAATTTGGAATAGATGGTCTTTGTCTCAATCTGATAAAAGTCTAACAAGCAAAAAGCCAAAATTACACTGAATGAACAAAAACTGAAACCTTTCACTCTAAAATCAGGAACAAGACAAAGATGTTCAATGTACTTCTCTTACTAAATACTGTTCTACAAACTAGCTAGAGCAATTATACAAGAGAAGGAAATAAAAGGAATAACAAGAGGAAAGGTAGAAGTTAAATTATCATTATTTGCAGATTACATGATATTCCCCATAAGAGTCCCCCAAAACTTGACCAATGTACTTCTAGACTTAATTACCAAATTCTTTAGTGTAGCTTAATACAAAGTCAACACTCAAAAATCAATATTTCCTGAGATAGAAATTATGGAAGTAGCACATTTTATAATAGCATCCAAAAAAAATAAAATATCTACAAATCAGTCTAATGAAGAAAGTAGAAGACCTATACATTGAAAATTACAGTACTCTGAAAAAAAGACACTGAAGTGGATATCCATTGAATCCCGCTATCTCCCTTCTGGATATCTTCCCCAAACAATTGAAAATATCATGCCACAGTGATATATGTATATCCATATTTACAGTGGCACAGTTTGTAATATCCAAAACTTGGGATGAGCTCCAAATGCACATCAACTAGTGAATGGATAAAGAAAATGTGAGTATTACATTTTACAATGGAGTATTACTCAGCTGCAAGGAAGGATAAGCTTGAGACATTTCTAGGTCAATGGATGCACCTTGAGACCAAATAAAATGCTCTTAAGCAAAATAAAATGGATACACATTGTCTCTCTGGTGTGAGAAACCAAAAGTGTAAATAAGGACCAAAATATATAATAATTATTGTGAAATAGGAGGAAAATATTCAAATGGAAAGGGGAACAAGAAAGGTAGGAGGAGAAAAGAAAGAAAGGCACAGTTTTAAAACTGAGAAAAGAAGGAAAGAATGAAAACAAAGCTTTTGTAAATGAGTAAAGGAAAAGGAGTTGATGGGGGGGTTAGAGAATGGAGGAGGAAAAAGAAACAAGTTCTATCACATACAGGTACAAATTCTCTGTGATGAATGTGATCATTTTATCTACCTAAAATACATATAAAAGTTTCTGATTATAGTTTGACACCAACTGGTTATCTCCTATAGATAAATGCAAGCTGACACCCCTCTTCAGTATAATTTTAAAAATTATAAATTAAACATCTACATTTTTCTGGCAAATCTGATCTTTGCTCTTAAAATGATAGACTTGTGGAAAAATCCAAAGATTAAGCTTTTTGTTTCCCCAGGACTTTCCTTGCAAGAAACAACTATGTGTTACAACTTTTCCCAAGATTATTTTTTCTGAACCTTCATGCTTTCCTTATTTTTAAAACCTTTTTTTCTACCATTTTTTGTTTTTATTTTTAACTGATTCATAAGTGTTGTGTATATTTATGGCATATAATGTGATGTTTTGATATGTATACCTGATATAAATTCAAATTAAGATTCATTTAAATTTTCAAATATTTACCATTTCTTTATGATGACAAAACTCAAAATCCTTTCTGTACCTTCATTTTTTATCAATATCTATAGTCAGACTTTCTCCATTCCTGCTCCCTCCTAATCTCATCACTCTCTGCTGTCATCATTCTACACTCAAATTCTATGAGATCAACTTTCTTAGATTCCACTACAATGGAAAACATAGAATATTTGTCTTCCTGTGTCAGGCTTTTTTGGTTTACTTTACTATGTTGCCATCTTTTACGGATAAATAATACACTATTCTTTTGTGTTCGTACACCTTTTCTTGACTATCTTTTCTGCATTTAATTCATTTTACCCTAATCTTCTCCTCTAAATTCAAAAGAGATAAATATTAGTTGTAAAAAACACTATAAACAAAGAAAAAGAGTCTTAGCTTCAATAACAACTCTTCAAAGATTTCTACACATCACATCATGTCATCCTCCATGGAGTCATATCTAAGCTATGCCATTCTGGGAAGAAGGACCCTGGGCTCAGTTTAAGCCTCAGCAATGAGCCTTAGGAATTAACTTCTCTAAGATTCAATCACTGTTCCTGAATAGTACGGTTCATCAACATCACTGTCTGATAAATTTGCTATAAATGAAAATGATAGTAGGCACAAAACCATTATAATAGGGTGTGGCAGGTGTCATTAAATAGTTTTCTGCATCAGTTTAATGGCTACATACTAGTCTATCACACTGGATAGTAGAACATCCCTACTGTTGGTTGTTTAGTTACATATCTTGCTTAATTAAATAAATCATAGTTACAATAACCCTTACTGAGACATTGCTGAATATACAAATTTATTAGTTCTATAAGCTAGATATCTCTTTTTTGTTAATCATCATTCCTTCCATGAGGTTATACTATTAAAGACCTAGTATGTATACAGAGTTTCATACCTTAAATACTCCAGGCACTAAACATGAGTCATGCATTCTTCTATCTTTCCATGGGACTAAAATTTTGGACAATATTTTTTTTGTGAAGCATTCATCACCTGCCACCCAGCAAGTTTCCATTAAAACTTAACTACCAATGTGTGAATGTTATGAGGTGGGCTTTTAAGAAGTGATTAAATGAAGAGGACAATTGGGAATAAGGTTAGTGACTTTGTAAAAGAAGTGCAAAGCAGCTATTCACCCCTTCCACCATGCGAGCACACAGCAACTAGGCACCAGCTCTGGAGCACAGAGCAGCCTTCACCAGAGACAACCCTCTGGCTGCCTTGAGCTTGACCTCCATAGCCCCCAAACCTGTAAGAAATAAATCACTATCAGTTATAACTCAACCAGCCAACTATTTTGTTAGAGTGGTCGGGATAGACAAAGATGGAGGCTTTCTTTAGTTTGTTTTTCTCTATAAGTTCTTATTTTTCTGATGTTAGCTTAAAGTATTTTTATAATAAAAAATAAAATTGATATTATAGGTAGCTATATTTATTTTTAATTCATACAGCTGGATCTGTCTCCGTTAATGTATCTTCCTTTTATCTATAAAACTTCATTTCCTTAAGAAAATATGTGCTTTTTGTTTTAAAGGTAGAGAAAACAGTCATAATTTCAAACGTAGGAGCACTAAATGTCTGACAATTTATACCTTGATATATTATCTCCCTAGAACTAAAATATTTACACACCTATGTAGAAGGAATGCCACTAAACACAGAAAGCAACAAAGTAGCTACATTCTCTTATCGTGACAAATGTAATTATGGTAGCAATCAGGGACGTTATCTGAGTTGCAATTTGCCACCCTGTACCTTGATATCACAAATTAAAATCACTGTCTCAAGAAAAAAATTGCAAAGTCATTTTCATTGCATTTTCATAAAGACAATTTATCCAAATTTTTTTTATAAAAAATATGAAAATAAACTAAACAGTAGCTGAGGAAAGATAAATGTGAAAAATTGTACTTCACAGTGAAGAAAAGCAAGGAAGGAGATTGATGTAAATAAGTATGGGTCTTTACTTTGATCTTTGCCAAAAAGTCAATATTTGATGAATCTTGGTGTATCTTCTGATAGAATTTAAATTATACGAAGCATTGCTCTAGGTTAGAAGTCTAAATAAATTCATATTCCCACATTTTAGCATACACTTTAAGGATCTATATGCTAGTTTAGCCAATTTTAATAATGCAAGAATCCTATGATCATGCTAAGACAGTCATTTTTTCACTCCAAGCCAACACTGTTAATTTTTTAGCAGTTATTACTGCTCTAAAGAGCCAATTCTTATCATGGATATAGTATTTCTATAACTTATAGTAACATTCTAAATATTGGGACAGGTAAAACAGTCAACTAAAATGAAGCATAATTTCTTATACTTACTGTTGTGTGTGTGTGTGTGTGTGTGTGTGTTTTCAATATATGATAAGGTCTAGACCAAGTAAACTCCACGACTGAGAAATTATACAGATAACTCAGGTGATTGCTCATTGGATGCAGAACTGAGGTCCCTGTATCCTCCAGAGCCTTGTCCGCTCTTCCAGAGACCCTCAGCATGTCCCCCTCACCTCTAGAGTAGTGTTTGTGGAGACTTCAAAGCATAAACATGATTGGTGACATCACTAGCCATTGATCAAAGTAATCTCCAAAGATTCAGGAGGGAGAGTTTTAAAAATTCCAACCCTCTAATCACATGACTGGATCCCAGCCCCCCCAAGGCAACCAGCTCCTAACCTGAATCTATAGAAGCCCACCAGAAATGACCTCATCAGAACAAAAGATTTTTCTGCAGAGTATTCCCAGAGATTTAGTAGCTCTCTACCAGAAACTAGATATAAAAACCAATCGTAGATCCCAAATCACCAGAGGATACACGGGAGGTCCCAGCAGGCCTAACTGGGCCATGCCTGGTGACCTTCAAGTGGCTAGCAGGGGCCTCCATTCAGTCCCAGGAGCAGAACATGGGTGAGTTTATTCCCAGTGCAGTGGAGAAACATTGGAACCGTGCTCCCAGACAGTAAGAACAGGCCCAGCATCCCAAATCACCAGATGATGTACAGGAGGTCCCTGTGGGCATAACTGAGCCATTCCCAGCAACCTCCAAGTGGCTAGCAGTTGCCTGCAGTCTTCCCCCAGAGCCAAAAGTGGACCAGGTGATTCCCAACACACAGGGAAAGTTTTGGAGCATCACCCCAAACCCAGAAATAGAGGAAAATGACAAAAGGAAAGAGTAAGATGCAATATCAAACTTCCAGCCCAATCCAATCAAGCCTAGGAGACATGGACACAGAAGGAAATGTTGACCATACAACTGAAATTCCTGAAATGAGAACAACTGAAGTAAGGAAACAACTCCAGGAAGCTATAAAAGAACTCAGATAAGAAATAACCTCCCAGGTAGAAGAAGAAATGATAAATGTAATAAAAGAAATGCTGAACATCTAAAGAAGACATAGTTAAAAAAAACTAGAGGAACAATTCAAAAAGATGGAAACCTTGAATGACCAATATAAGAAACAAACAGAATGCATGAAGCACTTTCAAAGAGATATACAGGAAATAAAAATATCCATCGAAAGCTGACAAAACCAGGAAGAAAACAAGATGGCTGATCAGTGAGCAACAAAATACAGAGCCTCCTGAGAGAAACAACTCATACACCAGAATAAAACACCCTGGAGAGACCCAGACAGAGGGAGATGGATCCTCTTGACACAGGAAGAAATTAAAACATAAAAAAGCTCATCAAATACATTGGGACTAAAACTGGAACAGCTAAAAAATTATGGGACACAGTGTTTTCACTGTGACCCGCCAATTTTGCAGTAGACTGAATTTGCACCAACCTGAATCTGCCATGGCTGGCAGAGGTGCCCAAACTCGTTCCCACCACCATTCAAGGGAAGCAGAGCAGCACTGAAGTTGGGAGTTGGTGAGCCTGACGGAGAGCAGAGCCGACAAAAGGACTTTCATTAATCCATGG
This sequence comes from Hydrochoerus hydrochaeris, assembly GCA_004027455.1. Classification (NCBI taxonomy): domain Eukaryota; kingdom Metazoa; phylum Chordata; class Mammalia; order Rodentia; family Hydrochaeridae; genus Hydrochoerus; species Hydrochoerus hydrochaeris. The sequence goes on along the minus strand of PVLA01000086.1, from coordinate 400,188 downwards.
TCAGTGCTGGGATTGGGACACCCCCCCTACGGGAAGGGTGTGATCAAATGGGTGACATGTTGGAATCTGGCAGGAGGAGCCTGAACTGGGAGCAACAATGACTTCAGTTGGTTCCTCCCTCCCCAAAGCAGATTTGGGGGATTTGCTTGGACTGGGCTGTAACCCTGGATGGGACCCAATAAGCCATCCCAAATCAATTCCCTGTGCCTAGCAAGCACTAACCTGGGGAAGGCCTCTGCAGTTTGGTTGGCCTGGTGGGGAGGGGCAGGCTTAGGCAGCCGCTGCTTGCACCTCAGTGATAAGAGCAGTCAGGAAGGGTGGAGGTCTTTCTCCAGCATACTTCGGAGGATGCATGGCCAACAGGGAAAGGGGCTGAGACCTGCAATGTGACCTGTGTGGAAGAAGCAAGGACCATGACAGGAGAGAGAGGCAGGAAGAGGCCCCCAGCCCAGAACCCTGAGAGCCCTGATCCAGAAGAGGGAAAAACAAGGGCAATTGAGGGCAGCAAACATGCAACAGCAGGCATTAAAAGATTCAATGGACATTAAAAGATATTTTCAGGACCTTGTACACGAGCTCAAAACTGAAATATTAAATCAGGTAAAGCAAGATATGAGTAGAGTAATAAAAGAAATGCTCTCAGGGAGCATCTCTCAGGAAGATACAGACAGTGGAAGGGAGGAACACAAAAAAAAAGAGAGAAACATTCAATAAAGAATATAAAGAAAATATAGAATACATGAAGCAGATTCAAAGAGACCAGGAGAAAAGTAGACAAACAGGCAGAAAAATAGCATAGCATGAAATTAAAAACTCCATTGAAAACTGGCAAAATGCCTTAAAAGAAACTAAAGATAGACTATCAAAACTTGAAGACAAGTTTCCAATGTGTGATTGTGAAAGGAAAGATCTCTTAAAAATAACAAGGAAACAGGCAGTAACACTACAAAGGCTAGAAAATGATAAGAGAATCTACAATTTAAGAATAAGAAATGTGAACAAAGAAGCAGGAATACATACAGGTGAATTACAAAAGCTATTCACAGAAATAAGGAAAACTTCCCAAGCATGGGAAAAGAAAATGACATTCAGTTATGTGAGGCATACAGAACCCCAGCCACCTACAACCAAAACAGATCTACACCCAGACATATAATAATCAAGATGCCAGAAATTCAATATAAAAACAGAATATTAAAAGCCATCAGAGAAAAGAAACAGATTACCTATAAAGGTAAGTCCATCAGGATCATGGCTGATTCTCCACACAGATCATCAGATCAAGAATTGCTTGGAGTAAAATATTCCAAGCCCTGAAAGAAAATAACCTCCAGCCCAGATTGATGTACCCTGCAAAACTGTCACTAGAAATTAATGGAGAAACAAGATGCTTCCATGACAAAGAGGAACTGGGTGAGTTTGGGACCACCAATCCAACCCTACTGAGAATACTGAAGGACATTCTAGAGAGAGAGAGAAAAAAATACCAGGATTTTAGGAACAGTGGCAGAAAGGCCTCATTGAGTGGGGCAGGCAGTAGAATAAAGGAGAAAAGTAGACAAACAGGCAGAAAAACAGCATAGCAGAAATGAGGCAGAGAAGGTTGGCCATAATCTCTAACATAGATGGCCTTGATACACTATATTGTTAATAGAGCACCAGGATTTAAAAACCCACATTACTCACACTACTCTGCTTAGATGTATTATATTCTGTTCCAGTCATTCTACCTGTACTAGATTTGAGGGTACAAATAGTAATCCTCTGAAAATAACAGGATATGGTACAGTAATCATCCTTAATTTCCTATTAAGTCAATCTAAAGTTCTGTAAAACCTACACTGTTTTACCATGACTGATTGCAATCAAATCTGGTTTGTTGGATCACTGTTTTGTATTGATAGATTTTATTCAAAGCTGTTATGATTGATAGTATCAAGCCTGAGAGTATAGGCAACTGTACTTAAGATGACAAGATTCACTAGAATATCCACTCTGGTTTGATTATTACCTGCCTTTGAAGTTTTATATTGTCTACAATGTTTTATTTTTTACTAATATTGTTATGTACTGATACATTCAATTATACTGCTATATTCATTTATGCCTGATGATATAGGCAATCCTATTAAAGATAATAAGAAACAATACAGCAATCATTGTAGATCACCTTGTACTGTGGTTTTATACGACTTTTTGGCTTCATGTTTTTATAGGAATTTGTTTTGTTTTGTCTTGCTAAGTTTGGTTTTTCCCCCTAATACAGAAAGGATAGAAATACATGTAGACACTCATGCATGCATAGCTGTTTACACTCTCACTGTTTGACAATCTACTTTGTATGCTTTAATTTTGTAACTTGAACAACTATTTCTAAGAGGAAAATATATAATTTATCAGCTAGTGATTTCTTATTGTTTATCTTTTTTCTGAAATTCTGTATTATCTCTACCCTTTACATGCTTTTTTTTCTCTTTAAATAAAAATTTTAAAAAAAGTTGACAAAACCGCCTCAATAAAAGTAAAGATAGAATTTCAGACCTCAAAGACAAGATTGCAGCTAGTGAACAGGAAAGGAAAGATCTTTTAAAAATAATAAGGAATCAGGAAATAACAATTCAACACCTCCAAAATGCTGCAAAGAAGAACAACATAAAACTAATAGGGATTAATGAAAAAGAAGGTGACAACACAAATGATAAAATGATACCAAGAGGCTATTTATAGAAGTAATAGCTGAAAATTTCCCAAACATGACAATGGAAACTCACATACAGATCAGTGAAGCATGTAGAACTCCAAATAACCATAACCAAAATAAAACTACACCCAGACATATAATAATAACATCTCAGAAATCCAATGTAAGAACAGACTATTAAAAGCTGTTAGAGAGAAGAGACAGATCACCTATAAAGGAAAGCCTATCAAAATCACAGCAGACTTAACACAAACAATGAAGTCAAGAAGAGCATGGAGTGAAGTATTTCAGATCCTAAAGGAAAATGACTTCCAGCCTGGACTGATGTACCTTGCAAAACTGTCCTTCACAATGGATGGAGAAATAAGATACTTCCAGTACAAAGAACAGCTGAAGAACTTCATGACGACTAAACCAACCCTACAAAGAATACTGAAAGACATTCTAGGTAGACATAGGAAAAAAACACTAAGCAAGACAAACATTTAAACAGAGTAGAAAGATAAAGAATCACCAGCAAAAAGATAACATGTCAAAAGTAAACCAATATACAACAGTTATAACCATTAATGTAAATGGCCTCAATTCACCAATTAAAACAAATATCTCAGACCCCTAAACATAATATCAAGTGTTGAAATTTTTAATTCCATTCCCTTTTCCCTATGACAAAATAATGATTGAAAATAATGAATAAAAATATAACAAACAATTGATTCATCTTATGTTTGTTTTAAAGAGTAGAAATTCAAGCATATCAAAGAAAAATCTTAAAATTCTGGTGGAAATGGTAGTTTTATTGTAATTTTTAAATAGTAACTTCTTCTAAGAAGCTTACTGAAATACCAGAAATATACACACATTTAACACAAATATGTGTATATTTAACTGGAAACATCTTTAAATTAGTGTTATTATTCAGGAAAGAATTCAGCCTAAGGTAACAGCTACTAACAGCCTTGCCTTTCTAGATAGTATTTGTGTCCCACAAGAAATAGGAAAAAAATAGCAGCAACAAATTGCCAAAAACGTCCCTAATTTGAGCAGTCAAAAGAGACCACAGGACAAAGAAGAAACAATTCTCTTAAAGCTTACAAACAACCCTGCTGAATATATATAAATACAATACAAAAATAATGATTTATTAAAGTAACTATAAGAGCAGTCTTGAACAACTTCTCCACACTATAATGTTGCATTTTTTTAGAAATACTCTATGTCTTTCCTAGTTATCCTTTAAATATGACTCCTCTCACCAGTATTATTTTTCCTTGTTTTGAAGGTTTCAGTTGATGTGACAAAGTAAAGGATGTGGGTAATCCTCACTTTGTATTTCAGTTTAGAAGATAAAAATGACTGTAGGAGCCCAACCTGTGCAAAGGAGTCTTTATTCTATGACCTCTAAAATTTTTGTCAAGACATTAATGGCTAGTTATTCTCAATAACAAATTTACATGGTAATTAAAATAGAACAGCATTTATTTGGTTTTCTATAACTGGAAATAGAAGAGTTAGGAAACAAAGTGTCTCATTTCATCATAAAAATCTTACCAGAAGTAGTTTAAACAGTGCTGGCTTTTTTCTCATGCCATAACTTAATGCACAAATGAGCTGCTTCTCTATGCTTTGGTGAATTAAATAAATATAGATCATCTTCCAACATTTTATCCTTCACACTCTTAATGTGATAAAATATCTCTGAGCATCATTTTAATGTGAAGTTTTTTTTCAGTGTCACTTCATGTAGGATAGCTTCATCCTTTTCATGTCAGCTGCTTTCCTTATTTTGTGTCCAGAAGTTGGGTTTTATTAAGTTATTCTGGCTCTGTAGCTGGAGTTGCTATAAACTAGCATTGTCAACATGGTCATTATCAGGTAATTCTTCTATAATTCCTGCTGGATTTACATTTTATCTCCAGGATTATCACTTCTGTGTTCTTTTGCTACCTCTTCATCTTTGTCATATAATTCTCTTTCTCAATTACTCAACTATAAGCTTTGCTGTCTGTACATGAACTAATAACAGGTGCAATGACAAATCACTGGCATGTATTGAAAGAAATAATACAATCAATCACTGATCACAATGCTCATTTGTTATTAGGTAATGGTTTGTGAACAAAAAAGCCAAGAGGAAAGCTTGTATTTCATGCAATTACCATTAACGAACATCTAAAAATTTAAACTTCATTGTGTGAAGACTGGCTAAACTCAAATTATGCATAATGAACCCAGACAAAGCAAAATATGCCTATATATTTTAAATTTGAATTATTATTTGCTGATGTTGTCATTTTAAATTACATGAGAATGAATTGAAAATTTAAAATAATTCTTCAAATATTTATAAAGGTGTAAGAAAATTTTGGAGAAATTAATAGCATTCTTAAAACATCACTTTTAAACATCACTCTTAAACATCATTTTTCAGAGTAAAGAAAGAATAAAATGATGCCTGTCTGAGACTTTCCAATGATTATGCCCTCAAAGAGTCACCAGTTTTTACAGATTTTCATTAAAAAATAATTTTGACAAGACTTAATGGATCCAAGTAAGAGACTTCTTTACTTTTAATATAAGACTGATACATTAAAGAAGTCTTACAGGGAATATGTTACCCTCATCACTCTTCCTCCAACTCCAAGCAATGCAACATGAAAAGAGACTTGGATCAGGGAGAAGAAATTAAATCAAGACACTAAACTTGAATCCAGTGTCAGATTTTTCATTGTAAAATCCAGTGCTGGACAGAGGTACAAAACCCCTGCCACCAGGCTAATGCACAGAAAATTAACCTCTAGTCCCTCATTAGCAAGGTAGACAAGGGACTTCCCCCACTATGCTTTTCTAATCTCAAGCCAAGAAATTTGGAGCAGGACTATACAAACTAGAACACAGGTTAGAAGACATGAGACTTTGCCTCAAAGTTCAGGGTTGGTCACATCACAGTGAGACTCAGTTTGAAGCAGATTACCAAGGACACTACACCTCAGCTAGTGCATGTAGACTAACCCTTTAGATCTGCTCCAACAGGGAACAGAGATATGCATCACAAGAGAATGGATATCTGTATGGCCAATGAACTGCATCTGCCACCACCTCCCCCAACATTGGGCTATACAGCAAAAAGCAAGACTCCACCAAAAGTAGAATAAACAGGAAAGTGGGAGTAAACCTTTTCTGAGAACTCAGTCCCAACTTAGTAAAACTAAACAATGGACAGGGGTCCATAGGTCAGTACCTGAGGAAAGAGTCTTTTAACCTCCTCTGATGCCAGGAAAATGTCCGTAACCCCAATTAATTGGAATTTTATTCTCTCTAGTAATTTCCGAGGCTCGTTTGAAGAACTTCCAGGCCATATATCCACCTTAGCATCAGGCAGGCCACTGAACTGCATTACTTTCAGAGAGATGTACATTCCAGGTATGAACTAGCATTGCAGCATTGACAGCCTCAGAAATACACACCAGATTCTTCACCTAACCTCTAGGAGTGCAACACAGCCCAACAAACCTAGGAGGCAGGCACCCAACAGTTTCATAGTAGACTTGGACTGTTTTCCCCAGAGTAATAGCCAAAATCAGTGCTTGACCACACTGGTGACTGTGGGTTTGTTGTCTTGGAAATACTCTGCTCATAGCTGGAAGCTTGTGGAGATGAACTAACTTCCTAGCAATTTTACCAGTTCATTCTGCACAACACACCAACTGTAGATTTGGAAAAATTCTGTGCTTCAGATGCCCACTAGTACTGGATTAATGGTAACAGATCAATACTGGACTTGTAAATTTGGATGCAGGCTGCTGTAAGTCCAGGAATCTGTCTGGACTAGAGGCTCCAAGAAAATTAGTAGCATTCTTTGCATTTTTGAGACAATGGGCAGACAAAGCCAAAAAACACAGGACAAAATAAATACCTAACTCTTCAATGAAATAAGCATTCACCCAACAGATAAAATAAGTCACCACATAGAAGTTCCAGGAAAATGGCAGAGCGGTGATCAGCAGGGAAAAAAACCTCTCCAAGGTTTAGAGTCTGGACCCTAGAATATAGCAACATGAGGAAGAGAAGGAAGGAGGTGGGTCCCATGGACACAGGAAGAATCTGAACTGAGGCTTGAAGTCCATAGAGAGAGATAATTCAGGAATCCAGCAAAAATAAGAAAACCAGGAGCAGCAGCCCTGCCAACCTGGGAGAAGCAGCAAGGAAGCCAACTGCACCCCACCCCCACCCCACCCACAAGCAACCAGATGTGAATCAGGCTGAGATGATAACAACTGACACTCATGTTGTTTGATTGTGCAAACCTGTGAGTGGTAGTCTGAGCAACTATTTAGAGCATAATAATATGCAATATAGTAATAATTATAGATTTCCTACTGTCCTATCACTGTTTTGTTTTGTTTTACTGTTCAGTTTTATTCCCTTTAAAATAAAAAATAAGTCACCACTTATTAAAAAATAGAAATAATTAATTAACTTTTAAAAAGAAAAGATTTAATGGATTAAAAATATATTGTTTTATGGTTTAAAATACATCTTAAGTTGCAAGCACTTAATAGTGGAAAGTGCTACACCAATTTAGGAATAAAGGGAAGAAATCGTTAGAATAAGAGGAGTAGAATAATGAAAACCCTAGGTAGAAAAGGCAGAGATTCAAATATTTGTAGGATGTTACACATGATAAAGTGTTTATATCCAATGAGTAAGAGAGGAATTGAATATTCAATAAATGATGTTGGTAAGACTACTTAAGCATTTATGAAAAATTGTTATATACTTATCCCCTACTGTATACTGAATTAAATTCTAGTGGTATTGTAAAACAATCAGAAAGTAAAACTCTCCTATCAGGTTGATTTGAAATTCTGTATCATTGTTTTTGTTTTATTTATTTTCATTTTGCTTTAAATTTTCAAAAAATCTTTATAGAGAGCTGGGAATATAACAGAGAGGCAGAGTGTACACTTCGCAAGCATGAAATCCTGGGCTCAGACCTCAGAACCACCAAACAAAAGAATTGAAAGAATATGGATGTATATCTCATTTATGAGTGAATTTGAGAAGAATATACAGAAAAGTGTATAAATATTTGACTATTTCACAACAAATAATTACATTTTTACCTAAAGTCTTACATAAAAATAAAGTGAAAAAAGAAGAAAAATGTGCAAGTTTTCTGAGAGACAGCCTGGTATTTCTTTAAAGGCAATATGAGAAAAAAGAAAACACACTACCTGGAAAAATAATTAATGGGCTAAAACAGAAAATATATTTAAGGAAAAATTAGAAATTTGCCAACAAACTTAAACTTTTAAGATACTGTCTATTAATTTAACAAATACATCTACATAAAAAAGAATGAACTTTTTTCTTGTCTAATAAAACACACAATCCATCCTCTGCTTTCCATCTTGATATTTATTTCTTGGAGCCAGGTGGCCAAGGACTGAATTTCCTGAAACCATAACCCAAATTAAACCTGTACTCCTTTAACCTGCCCTCCTTGTGGGTATCAGATATTGTGCCTCAGCTGGGAGAACCCTGACCAATACATAAAATTGGTGGTGTCATCAACATGACTATACCTGACCAACCGGTTCAAAAGCTTTTGGAAATGGTTTGCAAGAGGAGTTTGGAAAGATTTGGAGAGGCAGGCTAGAGAAGCCCCATAATGCTCTAAGCAGAGTCTGATAGACAATTCTGGCTGGCCACAAAAAGCCCAGTATGCTGACAGGGAAGCGATTTGGACAAAGACTTTCTCTAAATTTTGGTCATGTTCTATATATACTACGCAGGAGACTAAATCTAAGGTCATAGACCAATTAATCTAATGGAAGAAATCTAAAGGCAGACCCACATGCAGGTCATAGCATGCATACTGCTGGCTACTTTCAAACAAATTTGTACTAAGAATCAGGAGTAAAACACAGAATAAAAATTTGAAAAACTTAAATCTTGGCTCAGAAAAAAACTATGTAAAGTTGTGACCAAAGGATATGTGGCTGATAAAGAGATTAGCACAAGCAAAAAGAAACCAAATAATTTTTATAGGGAAAAGAAGAAAGATTCCTTGAGAGCTTCTCAAGATCTGTACCCATTTCAGATTCAAAGGTACAAAAATATAGACCTTTCATTTGAGGAAAAAGTCACTGGGACCCTTGTTGGAAAGAATCACCTAAGTAATTAGTTCTCTAAAATTCTTCATACCATATTCAGTCATCCGGGAACTCAGAAGCTGTTGCTGCAATATCTACACTAGAGGCTGACCTTGGTGTTGTGAGCATGATGCTGGTTTCATTTGCAAGAGCTGCAGTTGTAGTGGTCAGGAAGATTTCCTCCTGAATTTCATAGGAAGCCCAGGGAGACTAGGCAGAGCTCTGAGAGGGTGTGTAAAGCTGTAGGAATAAATCCAAAGGTACTGTGCAGACTCTAGGATGTCAGATATGCCAGATATGTCTACTAAGGGAAGCTGTAGGCTGTGAGAAGAACCAGCTCAAGAGAGACACTATGAGGCCTGAAGCTAACAAGGCCATAGGAGTGGGATCACCCAGGGCTTTTGGAACTCACATTTTATCCCCATGAGCCTCAGAGGCTAGATATAGAACCACACAAATTAACTCTTGTCCTGCTGGGTTTTGGTTTTGCTTTAACTTTACAATTAAGGTTATTCTATTTTGTTTCTGTTTGGGAGTCAGATTACTAAGAAACTGAATCTCTCAAAACCCTGAGCTAAAATTAAATCTTGGCTATTGCATTCTCCTTGTTGTACTTTGTTTACTGGCTTCCATGACATCATGCCCCCCCCCATTTCCTTCCTGATATTGTAGTGACTCATGCTATTGGGGATGTCTCCAGTAACTCACCTTTCTCTCTCTACTCTCCTACTTGATAATTTGAACTAGTATCCTACTTTTAAGCCAATAATGTGCTAATAACTCCCAAAGTTATTCTTCTATCCTAAACCTCTCCTCTGAACTCCAGACTCATTAGCAAAATTGCAAGCTTGACATTCTACTTGCCTATTTCACAAGCCTATCAAAACTAACTTATCAAAATCCTTCTAACACACCAATCTTGGCACACACTTTCCCTTTAAACTTCTTGTCTCGCTTCTGGCTACATCACAGCAAATGAACATCTACCTAGTCATTCAACCGACAAACTATGAAGTGGACAATTCCATATTCATTCACACCACTCAGCTACAATGTCCAGTTCTTTTGCCTCCCAAAATAAATCATGCACTTTGCTTTGTCTTCACTGCCCCTCCTCTAGCCCTAACTACCATCATGTCATTTCTAGAGCATTGCAATAATGTCCTAACTATTTAGAATGGAGCATTATCCTGCTCCAAGCTGAGGCTGAACTATGCCATCCTTGATGGCAAAGCTTTGTGCCTTTATTGGCTGAGAAAAATAAGCAAATGAAGGAGGTGAAAGCAAAGTGAAGTGCAGTGTATTGGATCCTCCTGCCCTTCTGGAAAGTTTGAGCAGAGGGAGAAGGGGAGCCACAGATTGAACCAGCCAAAAGTTAGCCTTGCCGGAAGCTATATTAAAAGAAAAAAAATTTCCCTTTTATTACAGAATTTAAAGAATAGCTTTTGTTTCATTAGCATGAGCACATTTTTAACATACCCACAAACACCATTGCTCTCTTTTACTACAACCTGCTTGAGAAACAAGAACAATTTGCAATCAATGCTTGCAATATTCATTTTGTAAACTATCCTTGACAAGTGCTCCAAATTTCTACTGTAAATGGTGGCCAGAGTCTCAGTTGAGTGTATGCCCAGCCTGTATTTTGCTGTAAGTCCCAAATATGCACCATTTCTGCAGGGGATAACGCATGCTCAACCCCATTAACGGTAATAGTATGAATGACCATAAGCCATTAATTTTGATGAGATCAGGTTTGTATCACCTCAAAGCTTTAAAGGAAGCCACAGGAAACACTGAGGCATTCCCACTTTAGTTTCTTTAATGAATAAAAATGTGAAAGTAGTTACAGCCCACCTGACAGCCAGACAGTACAAGTCCCAGGAAAAGTTCACCCTGTCAGCAGTTACAAGAGGAAAGTGCCAAGGAGTTATTGCATTAGCTCGCTAAGAGTCTAATAGCCAAAAAATGGGGGTAAAAGGCATGGAACACACCAGGCAGAAATTACCCTGAGTCCTGAAAAGGCTATTTTTTAGGGTGAGTAATTTTATTTCTTAAGAATTCACCAATATGGAACAAATTATTTCCTCAAGAGTCTGCAGTCATCCTGGAAAAATATAACAGGATTCCAGGGCTCACTTAACCACATCATGGGCAGCTATTTTCAAAATGAAGTGGGAAGAGAAGACATACACACTGTTCTCATAACTCATGGGCACATTTTTAACAGGAAATTTTGTTTTCCACTTTCATTACTCATTAATATTCAACTTAGAGATTCCATCTTCTTTAGGTATGTGTGACATTTGTGAACATCTAGTATTTAATTTTGGGTGTCTGCACAAGCTTGTTGAATATGAGAAAGAGTCTCTGACCTGCCAAATGATGAGATTCACAGCTCTCTTCCCAAAGGAGTCAGGGGAGGGAGAAAGCAATGATTTTGCTTTTCTGACTTGCAAATATCTAGTAAAGGGAAAGTCATAATTCATAGCCCCATATGTACAAAATGTTTCCAACGGATTTCATTTTGGAGGTAGAAGCAATGAATTTTCTGCTAAATGCAGCAAACCCAGTCACTATATTTATAAAACAAAGAGCATTTAGATTCTGAATATGAAATCTAATCTCCAGATACAGAAAATTTCAAATCAGCATTTTAAAAATATGTAAGTGCGGCAACAAAAATGATCTGTAATTACTAAAGTCACTGTATCATTTGAATCCCATTTGTTTTCTACTGAGTTCTGCTCTAGTAATAGCTATGAAAATTAAGTAACGATGGATCAACAAACAATATTCTTCTTTTCTGTACCAGGAATTGAACTCAGAACCTCGTGTTTGCCAGAAATAAACAATATTCTTAATCATCACTTCGAACACAAAAATATGGCTTCAATATTTTCATATAATTAGTGCAGTATGCTGAGATATAGTCTCTTGTAATAACTAGGTCCTCTTCTGTGGGAACTTAATGCTTCTTAAATGGCAACCTGAGTTTGCTTACATGATTAAGAATCTAAAAATGTGTACCCTCTCCTGGGTAATCCAGGTGGAACCTCAATGCGATCCCAATTAGGGAAATCTTCCACCTATTAGTCATATACTCTATAGTATAAGATTTTAGAAAGAAAAAGCCTATTCTGTTCAATTGAAAGACAAAATGTCTAGACATAGACAAAGGAAAAGGAGAAGGTTCCCCTTCACTAACAATACTTTTAGTACTTCTGTCAGGCATTGGATAGTGTTCTCCTGTACCTTTGAGCTAAAAGCAGTCATCTCACTAATCTAGAAATGGGTCATGAGAAAAAGGAATATGCATTACTACTATCTTAGAGCCCTTGATAGCCAGTGAAATGCCCATCAGTGTTCAAATAGTGGAGTTTACAACAACCTGAGAGGACCTTTAAGTGAAGACAACATAAAAAAGATCCCTTTCTCTTCAAAATCTAAAGTTAACTTTATCATGGCCAAAAAATAATTTTCTGTTACTTAAAGCCAATGTGATACTAGAATTACTGGTTGCAACAGCATAACCTATCCTGTTCTAGTTGCTTCAGATGGATGGATGGATGATTGATGGATACATTAGACTGATGATAGATGAGATACATTGGATGGATAGATAGGTAGATAGGTAGATAAATAGATAGATAAATAAATGATAGAGATAGACCTGTAGAGATCAAAACAGAATGATTAAAAGAAGTAACACCATTTCTGAAGAATATACAGAAGAGTTCTCTCTGTCATACAATAAACAGGAGGAAGTCATGAAAACTTTAAAGATGTAGTATTTATAATTTTATCTCTAGCACTTAACACAATGCTTAGTACTTTTGGACAGTAAATGATTTAATAAAGATCTGTAGAAAGATAACATAATGAGAGCAAAGATTTGCTGCAAACCTAATCTCAGAGTTAGACTTGAGATAATTGATCCTCAGAAAGTCAGGCCAGACTGAACATTATTTTTTAATTGTTTTGTTCTTCTAAGTGATGTCTCACTGTATTGTCCTAGCTTAGCTCAAATTCCTAGTCTGAAGCAATCCTCCTGTATAACTCTTCTGAGTAGACAGAACTAAAAGAGTATGCCAAAATGTACAGCTAGATCAGATTTTAAAGATGCTATACTAATTATTGGAACCCACATTTTCTGAAATCTCTCCTCAGTGTGCATTGGTTCTTTAAAAAGAAACACTGCAGCCAAAAATCACAAATCTGAAGCAACAGTTATCCAGTAACTAAGGAACAGCTTATAGCCTGAAGTTCTTATCTGATATCTGATAGTTTACCAGAGTGACAAATATTGTGGATCACAGACCAAAAAAAAAATTAATGGTTATAAATGTGTGATAATTCTAAATTATTTTAGAACTTACCTATATTGCTCTTAACGTGACTTATTTAAATAGTAAAGGGCATGGAGAACTTTTTGGATAAGTATTTATTTTATTGTTATTAAATAAAAGAATAATGTGTTTCCTAGGCTTGCAAAGAACAATTTTGCATTTAGAACTTCATCTACAAACTCTATACAGAGAAAATAATGCCCAAGTGATCACATGAATGGCTATCTCAGGACCATGATGGGGGGAGAAAATGTTATTACAGCTATTTGAGTCCCATGTAAAAGATCCTGCCTAGCTTAAAGAACAACAAAAAATTCAAAAGTAAAATTTGAAGAATGAAGGGGAGCAGCATTATACACAGTCCAAAAGAAAAACAAATAAAACAAAACAGAGGCAGAGGTCACTGTGGTTTTAAAGGCTTCAGTTCAAAAAAGCAACAAACCTTCTCTCAAAAAGTTCTTCATTTCAACATTCTATGTTTCCAAGAGGATGGGGTTAGCCAGCTGGTGTACCTCCAGCCCCAGGTCAATTATATTTGAGCAGCCTCATGTGGTTTCATGCTTGAAAAATCTGTGATTAACCTTTTTGAGTTCTGAGGAAATTTTCAATCAAGGTAGAGTCAACAGGAAGTAAGCATTATTTGAAATGTCTACTCAGAGAAAAAGGTGCATTAGAAAACAATCTCATGATTTTACTGAAAAGCAGTATGAACACTTAAATAATTATGATTTGGTTTTGTTTTTATACAACAAATAAATCCAGTCAACAATTAATTTCAGAATCTCAAAATCTGTTATTTTTCCCTTATTGGCATAAACTGGCTATAGTATCTCTATATATCACATTTGTAATATAGAAAGAAAGAAGGAAGAAAGGAATAAGATGGTGTTTGTAGCAAAAAATACTCTTTCAACTGATCATTCTCACAAAAAAGAATGAAGTTGGTCCCTTACCTCACTCCACATCAAAAATTTATTGAATATGGGTCAAAGAGCTAAATATAAGACCTAAAACTATAAAATTCTTAGAAGGAAACATTTTCTTAAATTGTAGTGACTTTGTATTAGCAATTGTTTCTTAGACTTCACATCTGATGAAAAAGCAGCTAAAAAATAAATAAATAAATTGAGCTCCATCAAAATTAAAAAAAAGGAAGGAGCCATGAGCCAAAACTAATTTTTTAAAGGCAAGAAATGAAATTCTAAATTTTGATGAAGGGGAGAAGACAAGATGGCCAATCAGTGAGCAACAAAATACAAAGCCTCCCAGGAGAAACAATTTATATGCCAGAATAAAACATCCTGGAGAGACCCAGACAGGGGGAGATGGATCCTCTTGACATAGGAAGAAATTAAAACATAAAAAAGCTAGTCAAATACTTCAGGACTACAACTGAAACAGCTGAAAATTACAGGACACAGCATTTTCACGGTGACCTGCAAAGTGTGCACCAGCTTGAATCTGCACCGGACAGCAGAGCCACCCAAACTCGTTCCCACCACCATTCACAGGATGCACAGCAGCGCTGAAGTCGGGGGTTGGTGAGCCCAAAGGAGAGCCACACCAGCCAAGGGACCTTCATTAACCCACAGTCAGTGCTGGGAATGAGATCCCCCACACACATGGGAAGGGCACGACCAAATGGGCGACATGTTGGAATCAGGGCAGGAGGAGCCTGATCTGGGAGTGAAAAGTGACTTCAGTTGGTTGCTCCCTCCCCAGAGCAGATTCATGGGATTTGCTTGGACTGGGCCGTGCCCCTACAGGGACCCAATGAGCCATCCCAAATTGATTCCCTGTGCATAGCAAGCACTAACTGGGTGAAAGACCCCTGAAATTTGGTTGGCTCAGTGGGGAGGGGCAGGCAGGAGAGGGCAGAGCTCCCTTGCCAGTGTGCTTAGGAGGAACCGTGGCCAACAGGAAAGGGGGCTGGGACTTACACTGTAACCCGTGTGGAGAAAGCCAAGGCCATGACAGGCGAGAGAGGTGGGAGAAGGCCCCCAGCCCAGAACCCTGAGAGCCCTGATCCAGGAGAAGGAAAAACAAAGGAGACTGAGGGCAGCAAACACACAACATCAGACATGGCTTCAATGGACATTAAGAGATATCTTCGGGACCTTGTAGACAAGCTCAAAACTGAAATATTAAATCAGGTAAAGCAGGATATGAGTAGAGTAATAAAAGAAATGCTCTCAGGAAGCATCTCTAAGGATGATACAGAAAGTGGAAGGGAGGAACACAAAAAAAGGAGAGAAACATTCAATAAAGAATATAAAGAAAATCTAGAATACATGAAGCAGATTCAAAGAGACTATCAGGAAATTAAAAACTCCATTGAAAGCAGGCAAAACCCCTTAAAAGACTATCAAAACTTGAAGACAAGTTGGCAGTGTGTGATTGTGAAAGGAAAGATCTCTTAAAAATAACAAGGAAACAGGCAGTAACAATACAAAGGCTAGAAGATGACAAGAGAATCTACAATTTAAGAATAAGAAATGTGAATGAAGAAGCAGGAAAACATACAGGCGAATTACAAAGGCTATTCACAGGAATAATTAAGGAAAACTTCCCAAGCATGGGAAAAGAAAATGACATTCAGTTATGTGAGGCATACAGAACCCCAGCCACCTACAACCAAAACAGATCTACACCCAGACATATAATAATCAAGATACCAGAAATTCAATATAAAAAAAGAATATTAAAAGCTGTCAGAGAAAAGAAACAGATTACCTATAAAGGTAAGTCCATCAGAATCACGGCTGGCTTCTCGACACAGACCATCAGATCAAGAAGAGTTTGGAGTGAAGTACTCAAAGTCCTGAAAGAGAATAACCTCCAGCCCAGATTGATGTACCCTGCAAAACTGTCACTAGAAGTTGATGGAGAAACAAGATGCTTCCATGACATAGAGGAACTGGGTGAGTTTGTGACCACCAATCCAACCTACAGAGAATACTGAAGGACATTCTAGAGAGAGAAAAAAAATACCAGGATTTTAGGAACAGTGGCAGAAAGGCCTCAATCAGTGGGGCAGGCAGTAGAATGAAGGAGAAAACTAGACAAACAAAGGCAGGAAAATAGCATGGCAGAAATGAGGCAGAGAAGGATAAATAGAAACTCTAACATAGATGGCTTTGATATGCTATATTGTTAATAGTGTACCAGGATTTAAAATCCACATTACTCACACTACTCTGCTTAGATGTAGTATATTCTGTTCCAGTCATTCTACCTGTATTAGATTTGAGGGCACAGGCAGTAATCCTGAAAATAACAGGATATAGTATGGTAATCATCCTTAATTACCTATTAACTTAATCTAAAGCTCTGTAAAACCTACACTGTTTTACCATAATTGATCAAAATCGAATCTGGTTTGTTGGATCGTGGTTTTGTATTGATAGATTTATTCAAAGCTGTTATGATTGATAGTATCAAGTCTGAGAGTATAGGCAACTGCACTTAAGATGACAAGATCCACTAGAATATCCACTATGGTTTGATTATTACCTGCCTTTGAAGTTTTATACTATCTACAATGTTTTATTTTTACTACTATTATTATTTACTGCAATACTCAATTATACTGCTTATATTCAATTATGCCTGATGATATAGACATTCTATTGAAGATAATATGAAACAACACAGTAATCATTGTAGATCACCTTGTACTATGGTTTTATATGACTTTTTGGTTTCATGATTTTATAGGAATTTGTTTTGTTTTTCCCTCTAATACAGAAAGTATAGAAATACATGCAGAGATTCATGCATGCACAGCTGTTCACACTCTCACTGTTTAACTCTCTACTTTGTATGCTTTGATTTTGTAACTTGAGCAACTATTTCTAGGAGGACGGTGTGTGGTTTATCAGCTAGTGATTTCTTATTGTTTATCTTTTTTTTTGGAATTCTGTGTTACCTCTACCCTTTCCATGCTTTTGTTTCTCTTTAAATTTAAATAAAAATGAGTCTTCAAATCCTCAGACATGATATTTATTTAGGTATTATTTACTTTATCTCAGTAAGATTTTAAAGCTTTAAGTTTATAGAAATACATGTAGAGACTCATGCATGCATAGCTGTTTACTGTCTCACTGTTTGAATATCTACTTTGTATGCTTTGCTTTTGTAACTTGAACAACTATTTCTAAGAGGACAGTGTGTGATTTATCGACTGGTGATTTCTTACTGTTTTTCTTTTTTAAAAAATTCTGTATTATCTCTACCCTTTACATGTTTTTTTTCTCTTTAAATAAAAAACTTTTTTTGATGAAATCAAAGCATTCCATCTACTTGGATATTCCAGTTATTTCTCAGAGTTTCAATTTTATCCTCTGAAAAAATGGGATTAATAATGGTTTGTCAACCTCCTGCGCTGAGTAGCAAGAGTGGAAGGCCTGCACAGCAAACTCCACCTAGCCATATGACCACAGCACCAGGAAGCTGGTACGGCTGCCCCCAGCATGCCCAAACAGCCAGGGAACTTTGTTAGCTCGCTAGGGTCCTGGTTGGGCCCCACCCAACAACCACAAGTGGCAGGGAAACCTCCTGCCCTTAGTGGCGTGAGCTGAAGGCCTGCACAGTGAACTCCACCTAGCCATGTAACCTCGGTACCTCACTTAGGTCCCACCCAGTGATCCCAAGCAGCTGGGGAGCTTTGGTGTGCTGTGTGGCAGGAGGTGAAGGCATGCACAGCGTGCTCCACCTAGCTGTTTGGCCTTGATACACCACTCACAACCCAATAGAGTCTCCCCTGGAAACCTCAAGCATCCAGGGAGCCACATGGGGTGTGCTGAAGGTCTGCCCAGCAAATTCCCCCCATTTGAGAATCCTTTGAGTGCCACTAAGGGCCTGGTAAGGCCTGCCTAACGACCCCCACTCAACTGGGAAACTCCTTGCAGTATGGATAGACATCCACAACCCAGGAAGCAACTGAGACCTTGCATTCAGCTTCCCCAGGTGAATACAGAAAATGACAAAATGAAAGAGCAAAATGCAATCTCAAACCTCCAGCCCATTCCAAACAAGCTTAAGAGACATAGACATAGAAGGAAAGTGTAGGCCTACACCTGAAACTTCTGAAATGATAGCAATGGAAGTAAAGAAACAATTCCATGAAGCTGTAAAGGGATTCAGTCAGAAATAATCTCCCAGATAAAAGAAGAAATGAGAAAGGCAATAAAATAAATGCTGAACACATCTAAAGAAAACATAGTTTAAAAAATTGAGGTGCACTGCAAAAAGATGGAAACTTTGAATGAACAATATAGGAAAGAAACAGAATGCATGAAACAGATTCAGAAATTCCATCAAAAGTTGGTGCAATGGGCTGAATGAATGTGAAGATAGACTTTCAGACCTCAAAGACAAGATTGCAGCTAGTGAACAAGAAAGATCTTTTAAAAGTAACAAGGAATCAGGAAATAACAATTCAAAAGTTGCAAGATGATGCAAAGAAAAACAATGTAAGATTAACAGGTGTAAAGAAAAAAGAAAGTGACAACATAAATTATATTAAAAGACTATTTACAGAAGTAATAGCAAAAAAAATTCCCAAACGTGGGAAAGGAAACTGACATACATATAAGTGAAGCATATAGAACTCCAATTAGCCATAACCAAAATAAATCTACAACCGGACATAAAATAATCAACATTCCATAAATTTAACATAAGAAGAGAATATTAAAAGCTATTAGAGAAAAGAGATAGATTATCTATAAAGGAAAGCCCATCGGAATCACAGCAGACTTCTCAACACAAACAGTGAAGTCAAGAAGAGCAAGGAGTGAAGTATTTCAAACCCTAAAGGAAAACGACTTCCAATCCAGACTGATGTACCCTGCAAAACTGTTCTTCAAAATGGATAGAGAGATAAGATACTTCTATGACAAAGAACACCAAACCAGTCCTGCAAAGAAAACTGAAAGATATTCTAGATAGACAAAAATAACTACGAATTCAAGAACACCAACAGAAAGAAACACCAAGCAGCACAAATAATTAAACAGAGGGGAAAGGTAAAGAAACAACAGCAGAAAGACAATGACCAAAATAAGCCAATATATATCACTTATAACCATTAATGTAAATGGCCTCAATTCACCAATTAAAAGAAACCGACCGGCAGAATGGCTCAAGAAACAACATCCAACCATGTGCTTCAAAAAAGAAACATCTCTAACCCAAAAGGAAATTCATAGACTGAATGTCAAAAGATGGAAAACAGTCCTTCATGCAATAGGAACACAAAAAAAGCAGGGGTAGCTATTCTGTTTGCAGAGAATGTGAACTTGCAAGCCAAGAATTATCAGAAAAGATAAATAAGGTCAGTACATACCAATTAGGGGAAAACTTCAAGAAGAAGAGATAGCAATCCTAAATATATATAGGATTGCTATACCAAATATAGGAGCCCACAGCTATATAAAGCAAACATTAAAAAAATGAAAACTCAAATAAACAAAACACAATTATAGACAGAGACCTTAACACCCCATTGACACAAAGAGACAAATCAACTAGACAGAAAATCAGCAAAGAAATAACAGAACTAAATCACACTTGTGAACAAATGGACTTAGTAGATGTGTGCACAGTGTTCCACACAACAATAACAGAATATACATTTTTCTCAGCTGCACATGGGACATTCTCTAAAATAGACCATATAGTAGCCCATAAAACATGCTTGAGTAAATGCAAAAACATTAAAATTAGCCCATGCATATTATCTGATCTTAGTGCGATGAAACTAGAAATTAATGACAAAAGAAACTGCAAAAACTCCATAAACACATGGAAATCAAATAATACACTGATGAACAATCAGTAGGTCACAGAGAAAGTTAAGGAAGAAATTAAACAATATCTACAAGCAAATAAAAATACAACTTGCCAGAACCTGTGGAATGCAATGAAAGCAGTATTCAAAGGGAAATTTATTGCGATAAATTCTCATATCAGGAAAACAAAACAAACACGAATAAACAACCTGATGCTACACCTCAAACATCTAGCAAAAGAAGAGCAAGTCAAGCCTAAAGCCCAAAAAAGGGAGGAAATTATAAAGATCAGAGCAGAAATCAATGCGATAGAAACTAAAAAGCAATACACAGAATTAACCAATCAAAGAGATGGTTCTTTGAAAGAATTAATAAAATTGATAAGCCCCTAGCCAACCTTGTTTTAAAAAGGAAAGAAAAAAATCAAATTCATGCAATAAAGTGTGAAAAGGGCAAAGTCACTACAGACCCTGTGGAAATACAGAAGATCATCAATACCTATTTCAAAAACCTTTACTCTCATTGGTTTGATAACACAGAAGAAAAGGACAGATGCCCAAACACATGAATTACCAAAGCTGGTGATTTAAAACTGCTGAATAACCCAATTTCAATTAAAGAAATTGAAAATGTAATCAGAACCTTACCAACAAAGAAAATCCTAGGTCCTGATGGATTCACTGTGGAATTGTACAAGAAATTCAAGGAAGACTTAATGCTAACACTCTTTAAACTCTTCAACGAAATTAAAAGGGAAGCAATTCTTCCTAACTCATTTCTGGAAGCAAGTAACACCCTAAAACCAAAGCCAAAGAAAGACCCACCCAAAAAAGAGAACTACAGGCCAATCTCCATAATGAACATAGATGCAAAAATCCTCAATGAAATACTGGCAAACAGAATGTAGCAAGTCATCAAGAAGATTATACACCACAACCAAGGTGAGATTCATCCCAGGAGTGCAGAGATGGTTCAAAATATGCAAATCAATAAATGTAATAAACCATGTCAATAGAGCCAAAGATAAGGAACACATGATTATTTCAATAGATGAAGAAAAAGATTTTGATAAGGCCCAACACTCATTCATGATAAGAACCTTATGGAAAATTGGAATACATGGTCTTTAACTCAATATGATAAAAGCCATCTATGACAAACCAACATCCAGCATCATATTAACTGGTCATAAACTGAAAGCTTTCACCCTAAAATCAGGAACAAGACAAGGATGTCCCATTATCACCAATCCCATTCAATATAGTGCAGTAAATGTTTGCCAGAGCAATTAGACAAGAGAGAGAAATAAAAGGAATAAGGATAGGAAAGGAAGAAGTTAAATTATCATTATTTGAAAATGACATGATACACTACATAGTACAAATTCAGTAATGTAACTTTTATGCAGTCAGCACTCAAAAATCAATAGCATTCCTAGACATAAACAACAAACTCACTGAGAGAGAAATAAGAGAAAACACACTCTTAACAATAGCATCCAGAAAAATGAAATACTTAGGAATCAATCTAACAAAGGAAATAAAATATCTATTCAGTGAAAATTCAACACTGAAAAAAGAAATCAAAAAGGATCTCAGAAAATGGAAAGATATTCATTGATTATGGATAGGAAAAACAAACATTGTGAAAAAGACCATTCTCCCAAAATTATTATACAGATTTAATGCAATTCCAATCAAAGTACCATTAACACACCTTACAGATCTAGAGAAATCACTCCTAAAATTCACCTGGAATAGCAAAGGCAGTTCTGGGCAACAAAGGCAAGACAGGAGGCATCACAATCACTGGTTTGAAGTTATACTACAAAGCTACTATGATAAAATCAGCATGCTACTGGAATAAATACAGATCTGAAGATCATAGATAGATTAGAAGATATAACCACAACTACAAATACATTCAGCCACATTATCCTTGACAAATGGGCCAAACATGTTCACTGGAAGAAATGTAGCCTCTTTAATATGTAGTGCTAGAAAAACTGGGTTTCCATATGCCAAAAACTAAAACTAGATTAATGCTTATCACCATATACTAAACCAAAGTCAAAATGTGTCAAAGATATAAATATTAAAACAGAAACACTAAATCTGCTGGAAGACAAAATATATAAAAATCTTGAAGACATAGTGGTAGGCAGACAATTCATGAAAAAAAATCAAACAGCACTGGAAATGCTTTCTAGAATCAACAACTGGGATCACGTCTTATTAAAAAGTTTTTGCATTTCAAAAGTTGGAGTTTCAAAAGAAATCTCCAACAGAGTGAAAAGAAAACCCAAAAATTGGGGAAAAAATCTTAGTCAACTATCCCTCATTCAAAGGAATTCTATCTAGAACATATAAAGAATTTTTAAAAATTGGGCCCCTGAAATTCAAAGACCCAATCCAGAAATGGGCATTCTTGAATACACAGCTCTCAGATGAAGAAATACAAATGGCAAATAAATACATGAAAAAAATGTTCAGTATCATTAGTCATTAGAGAAATGCAAATTAAAACCACACTGAGATTCCATCTCACTCCAGACAGAATGGTCAGGATCAAGAAAACCAGTAACCAATGCTTTTTGAGAGGCTTTTTGCACCAGTAACCAGTGCTTTTTGAGAGGCTTTTTGCACCAGTAATCAATGCTTTTTGAGAGGCTATGGGGGAAAAGGAACTCTTCTGCACTGTTGGTGGGAGTGCAGACTGGTGCAACCACTGTGGAGGTCAGTCTGGAGGTTCCTCAAAAAGCTGGGATTGAAAGTATCATTTGACCCAGCTATTCCACTTCTGGGCATATTCCCAGGAGAACTGAAAACATCTTACCACAGTGATCTATATGCAGCATAATTTGTAATAGCCAAATCTTAGAAACATATACCCATCAACTGAGGAATGGATAAAAAAGATGTATTTTTATACAGTGGAGCACTATTCAGCTATTAAAATGAATCATATTGAGGCTTTTATAAATAAATGGATGCAACTTGAGACCATCCTCATAAGTGGAATAAATCAGATTCACATGTGTAAATACCATATTGTCTCCCTAGTGTAAGAAACTAAAAGTGTAAATAATATACAAAATCTTCAATAAAGATTGGGAAAGGGTAAGAAACTGCTCAAAGGGAAAAAATGACTCAGCAAAAAGGAGAAAAGAAAGAAGGGAAAAGAAAAAATACAAATTTGTATATATACATTTAAGATAGCTAAGATGATTATACCACTAATTCTATTAGTTCTTGGAACAAAACAGTTAACATTCATGGGATTAGATCAATTTTGCATGCTTATATCTGGTAATCTGAGTAATGCTTTTGAAAATAACTATGCAAAGTAATAACCTTAGTTATGTTCCTACCACCTTGTTTTGAAAACCTATATTGTCATTGTTTTGGGCTCTTTGTTATTGTTATTTATTTTTCTCTTTTGTTTCTTGTTTTTCTTGTAATTTGTTTTGTTTTGTTTATCCCTCTAATACAGAAAGGAAAGATGTAGTTGTATAGGCTTATACATGCCTAGAACATCTAAAGAATTTACAAGAATTGATTTTATGTGTGTGATGGTATGAACAGATACTTTGAAGAAAACAAGACATTATGGTAGCCACTGCTGGTTTTCTATCATCTTGTGTTAAAGTCCAATAATGCTTTTATTCTTTGTTTTGATTGATTTTATTTTGTTTTCTATTATTTCATTTCAACATGTATGAGGGTATGGACAGCTATTTTGAAGAGAACAAGAGCCATTGTTAATGTCTCTATTGTCTGGTTTTGAAGGCCTGTAATGCTTTCATTCTTTTGTTTTGATTGGTTTTAAACTATTTTGTTTTGTTTAAGTTCATTGTATGTGAAGATATGGACAGCTATTTTGAAGAAAACAAGAGATATGGTAGTCACTGTTGATTTCCTGTTGTTTGCTTTGAAATCCTGTATTGCTTGTATTGTTTTGTTTTGATCTGCTTTGTTTTGTTTTATTCTCTTTAAAATAAATTTTAAAAGATTGTTGAGAGGTTAAATGATATCATGGATATTTAGCATTTGAAAAAAATAAAGCTAGCTATTTCCTGTAATTTGGATCTTACTTTCTCCTAGAGGCTCATAAATCAAAGGTTTGATTGCCGTCCTGTAGTTCTATCAGGAGATGATAGACCCTCTAAGAGGAGTCTAATAGGAAGAAGTTGTGTCATTGCATGTGTGTTCTTGAAGAGGACATTGAGAACCCAGTGTCCTCCTCTCTCCCTTTCTCTCTCTTTCTCTCTGTCTCTATCTTTCTCTGTCTGTCTCTCTCTGCTTTCTGTTCACCCTGAGGTGAGCCATTTCCTCAATCACACACTCCCTGTCCTGACGTACTGTGCCACCGCAAATCCAATGGCAGTAAGACCAAGAAACTATGGACTGAAACTCTGAGTCAAAATAAACCTTCTCCCTTTCTAGACTTATTATATCAGGATTTCATCACAGTAGTGGAAGCTGACTAACACAGTATCGTAATTGTCATAGCAGCGATGGTGCTGTTTTTATTGTAGATATATGTAACGTCAATAGTAGAAGCAATCCAGGGACACAAAGCACAAACTTTACTGACTTCATAATTTTGCCACAATTGAAATTAGATGCAATTTGAGAACCAGGCTAAAATCCAAACACCTTGCAGCAAATGCAGTTTTAAATTTCATTGCAAAGGATGAAATTCAGTTCCTCTCGTGTTGAGTGTTGGACGTGTTCTGCCTAGTGGCGGAAGGCATGAAGCTTCTGTTTCAGACAGGTGACACTAGGCAGAAATTTTAATCATCCCCCAAGGGGGTCTTCCTAACACCACCCAGGCTTCTGGTGCTGGAAGAAGCACTGTAGTTGTCAAGCTGACACTTTGCAGAAGAGGAAAGCCTAATAAAATAACATGATATATGTGTCTACTTCTACTCGTTTTTAATTTTAAAAGTATGAAAAGTGCATGGCAGTTGGACTCACCCAGGCCTAAATTATCCAGCATGGCATGTCATTTGGGAAGGACAACAATGAGACATAAGAAGTTTGAGAACCATGTAAACACCTGTCAAGGGCTGCCTTACCCACTACTTGGTCACAGCATACTCAAGGGGCACAGAGTGGCCAAGACTTGTATAGAGGCATCACAGAAGTGATGTACACCTCCTTCTAAGCTCTGGAGTGCCAGAGGCAAGCTTTAGTTGTACCTGTGTGAAGAGAGTGACTTCAAACATTTTGACACAGATTCAGTATAGCCAGTGTTCTTGCTTCCTTCCTGTCTCTCACTAGCCTCATCCTTTACCAGGAGATAGTTAGGTCTTTTTATAACACACACACACCAACTGGTGCCACAGTCCTTGGCTATCTCAGAGTACATATCAAAAATCTGTACCATGATTAGTGAATCCCAAAATTACCAGCTCATTAGCTCACATCATTTCTTGCTCCTCTGCCCCCACTCACTTGATTCCAGCCTACTGCCCTCTTTTCTCTTCCTAGAACTTGCCAAGCTCATACTCTCTCAGGCACTTCTGCCTCTGTTCTGTTGGAATGCTCCTCACTGTCTCCTCAAAGTGTTTCTGGGGCTGACCCCTTATACCACTTGAATCTCTTCTCAAGTGGCACCTCCTCAAGGAAGTCTGCTACCCAACACGTGGTATATTTACTTGAGTACATATTCCTTACCATGGACTCTAAGTTCTGTGGAGATAAGTACTTTGTTTTGTTTGTGGTTGTGTCTCTGGTGATTTGAACTGCATCTGGTATACAGTAGGTCCTCGATACTTGCTGAATTGCTAAATGGTTTAATGAATAAATTTACTGATTTCATTTTACATGCCAGGTAAATGTGGTCAGCAACAGAATTCAATGCTAAAGGAAACTTGGTCCTTCCCAAAAAAGACCTGAAAATCTAAGTCTGCATGAGTCACAGGTAGCTATTGAGCACCTGGAAAGGTAGCTACACAAACTGAGATATCCATCAGATGTAACTTACACATTGAAATGTTAGGGCTTGGAGTGAAAACAATTAGTCTCAACAGTTTTTCACACTGGCTATTCTTTGAAATGATAATATTTTAGACTTGTCAGCTTAAAATATATTGTTAAAATTAATTTTATTATCTATCTCTAATTTTTAATCTGACTACAAGAAAACCAAAAATTATGTATTTGATTTGCATTTGGAGCTCCCATTATATATCTATTATATGTGATGCCAAAACGAGCACTCTACTGTACACCTATATATGATATATAGGCAGATGTGATTCAGAGGAAAAGACAAGCAGTAAATGAATTATTTCCAAAGAGTACGCATTAAGACACAATTAAAAATAATAACAGTTATCAAGAAGGTGATATCAGGAGGTTCAGTGAGAAACAGTTGGTACAACCTGGAAATTCAAAGTCTGTTGTTGGAACTGATATATTAAGTATGTGTTAAAGGACTGCTCTCAAAATTTCATGTGCACTCAAATCACAAGGGGATATTTTTAATGTGAAGATTCTGATTTCACTGGATTGGGCCTCAGAATCTCATTTTTCTTGCAAGAACCCAGGTGATGCCAATGTGGAAGTTTCATGGATCACACTTTGAGTTAGAAAAGATTTAAAGGTCTGTGTAGAGTTGGCCCAGCTAAGGATGGGAAGAAATTCAGGCCATTAGAAGCCTTGCTCAAATCCATCCTAATGCTTTACTGCCAAAAAAGGGAAGATCTGGTTCCTTAGCTACTAGCACTGCGTTTTGAAGGTTTCCCACTGCCAGAGGCTGCTGCTCCTGCCATGAATATCTAGGGAAAACAAATCAGAGAAATTTGATTTAAGAATTCATACAATGTGTAATTGACTTAGATGTTTCCAAGAATTTATGCAGGGTGAAAATTACTTGAGTAAAGGCTGAAATCTGGGCTTCCAAATTGTTAGTCCCAACTCTAGGATTCCCCTTAGTACATCCTGCCCTTCTCCTTCTCAGCCATACTCTGGACTCAAGTTTCCAGAGAAAATGTGGAATTTAAGGACTAGTTAACTGGTGGCCCACATAAGTGGTTTTCTTGCAACCCTTTTTTGCTTCTTCTATAAATAAAAGGATCCTGAAACTTGTAATGAAAGAACACCCAGGCAGCCTAGAAATATATGTAGCTTTGTCACCTGGAGAGTGTTCAGGGTTTCAATTAGATGCTCATGGTTCTGTTATCACATGTAGCATGTCTGGGACCCAGTATAGGAAAAGAAGGCAAAGAAACATATTTGAGAGAGAGGATTCAGGGTGGAGGTTCAGGCAAGTTTGACAGTTTAAGTACCAGAGGTGGGCTGCTGGAGGAACAGATAGCATATAAGATGAAGACAGATTAATGGGGGCGAGGGGTGAAGGAAAGGTAATGCCAAGACATTAAAGAACATGAACTTTATTCTGAGGGCAAATGTGATCTAGCATAAAGTTTTGAATTGTGAAATCACAAGGCAAAGGATGATTTGAAAGGTACTACATTGTCTTGTGATGTGAAGGAAGGGTGTAAGAGCAGCATTGCTGGCTGCAGGGCTGGTGGACCAGTTAGCACACACTTATATCCTCCAAGCAACAGGTGATAAAGACCTGAAGGAAGAGGACTCCAAGAAATCTTTAGGAGAATAAATTAGCAAATGTTAGAGACTGAAAGTGCAGAGGTGTGGAGAGAAATACAGGCTTTCGCTGCTTTTTTGCCTCAAATGAAAAAGATGGTGAGATAAAGAGAGACTGCAAACACACACACACACACACACACACACACACACACACACATGCACCACAGTCTTCAGAAGAGAATTCATGGCTGGAGACACAGATTTAAGAGTCATCATAAGATAGATGGACATTAAAATTATGAGTACACTAAGGATAGTGTGTAGGAAGGGGAAACCCAGGAAACAAAGAGAAACACTGAGGAGGAGAAGGAATGTGGGTAGGGTAATATAAAGTACAAGCACAATCAGGAGGATCTATCAGCAAGGAAAGAAGAAGAGCATCTTGGTTACTTTTCTCATTGTTGAGACAAGATACTTGGAGCCCAAAATTAGGGAAGGGAAAGTTTAATTCTTACAGTTTTGGAGGTTTCAGTCCATTCTCAGCCGGCTCCAAGGCAGCGTGGCATGGTGGGGCCATTGTTCATGGTCCCCACAAAATAGCAATAGTGAACTGCACGAAAAGAGAAGGCAAACCTTCTTCCTGCCCTTACACTGTATGTCAGCTCGGCCCCCAGGTGGGTATAGCACTCACACCATCAATCCCAGTGCTAGACAATGAACCAATTACAAATGCTGGATTCAGCTGCACCCATGACTCTATGAGGTATTGAGGGGCTGTCTGAACACAAACCATAACAAAGGGCTTCAAGGACCAGTGGTTGGTCACATGTGGCATCCATAAAATAAGAATAGCAAAACCTTTTGGATCTACTATTAGGTCATTGTTAACCTGTTGAGAAGGTAATTCAGTGGACTCTTGGGGAAAGATGTCAAATTACAGAAGACTGAAAAATTAATGGAAAATGCAGAAAGTACAGCAAATAAATGCATTAATTTTAAGAATGTATAAGAGACAGGAGAGGACAGTGGATAGGAAGACATTTATTTCAATTTTGAATTCTAATATGATATAATAGAAAAAAATGATTTGGTGGGAAATCAAAGACCCAACTCTTTCCAAATAATTATGTGACTTTTAAGTTACTTTGTCCTTCTAAGAGTCTATAAACCTTATTTTAAAATGATATAGCCAAACTAGATTAGGAATGACCTCTTAGATACCAGCTCTAGTGGACAGATAGAAACTGGGTGACATGTTGAATTGGAAAGGTATGTGAGGCTGTGTCAAAGCTTAGCAGTAAAGACTATTATAATAGATTAATGATGTCTGCCACAGGCAGGAAAATAGTGGTAATAATTGATTACCATTCCTGAACTCCTGAACTACAACATTCTGTGATGCATTAAATGCATTATCATTCTTTTATACATCATAACTTTGACCCAGGAAAATACTCTGTAACCACTTTTACCCCTTACATAGTCCAAGTTCCATTACTTTTTTGCTATGGAAATGGAATCTGACATCATTGTGGCTCTATTTAGAGCTAGGCCTATTCTTTTCTGCCTATCTTTCTAATAAGAGTCTATAAATACTATACAATTTGGGAACATAGACAACTGATCATAAAAATTGTTTTCATATATTTGGAACTACATTATTTGCAGAGTATATGAGGCACCAAATAGAGTCTATAACATTTTGAGCTGTTACAGCACTCATTTTCAAGCCAAATCTACTGGCCCATTATGCTGAATTCAAATGCCGAATTTGCAATATTTCTCACCACTCAAGAGTCTAAGCTTAGCAAGCTATGAAAGAGAAGCAACAGAAGAAGGGAAGCATGCAGGCCAGTAGTGCTCCTCCAGGGTATAGAAAAAACAAATGCACAGAAGCAATGTCCTTTATCTATTATATTTTATATAATACTAGAGTCTATTGCCCTAGAAACTCAATCACAGAAGTACAAAACAAATAGTTCTCTAAAATGCAGTACCTCAATCATCCCCAAAGTGTCGAATGCACTTCTTTTCTAATCAGTTACCATAAACATATCTCTGTTTACAGCCTCAAGTGGACTCAGACCCTGCCTTTAATTCATGATAATTCTTCCTGTTGCTCAGTGACTTCTGGTAATATTTTCTGCTTTTAGCATTGTTGAGAGGTTCAAATGAAATACAAATGAAAGCACTTTGCAAACTCTTGACCACTATCTATAAGCAATATCATTGCTGTTTTGACTCTGTTCATGAGCATAGAGCCCCTAAAAATGCAAAGATGAGGATATTTTTTCATCACTCATGAGACTGGCTCAAGGTCAAAAAACCAAAAATGCCATTCATCAGACTTTCAGCAAAACACCTTCAAACTCCAAAACTACTGTCCCACAAAGTCAGTGACCTTTGCAACTAGTGTACATCACTATTTTGATTTAGAAAAGGTTTACTTAATTCAAAATACGGAGTCCTCTACTGCTTCTGCCATGTTCCTGACCCTCCCAAAGACTATCTAGCAATTTTGGGCTGTCTGTGAACACCTCTTTCTTTTCCCATTGTTTTGCTGTAACCTGGAGTAACACCACTGGTCTTCATGCTTCCTCTATACCTCACTTCAATATCTCCCTTTTTCTCTGTAGTCATTCCCATCCCATTGCCATTTTTCCCAGAATTTGGAAAATCCCTCCAGGTAGTTCTCCACATTACTCATAAAATTATCCACAGGGTCTCCCATACTTCTTGCTTTGTTTAATATGTTATAAAATTCTTTCAATTCATTCTTTCTTTCAAAGCCATGCTTGCTTCTATCGGGCTTCCTTTTTGATTTCTACCTTCCTGTAAGCAAGCTTAGTTTGCTATTTATTGTCTTATCTCATCTTTAATCTCATGTTTCATAGAATCCAGGCTTAATTGAATTTTATTGAAAGGACAAGCAGATGCTGCCTTAAATTACTTTTGCTTCCTACGGTAAATCTTTTTCAAGTATGTCCTTCCTTTGCCTCCTGTGAGCTCTGTTTTTTCTTTAAGCTTCAGAGTCTTTTCATAGGCCCCAAATTGATGCATGTGGGTTTTTTTTCTACAGTTTACTCATCTTCAAAAATGAAAATTCTACAAGTTCCTGAAATCTCCACCAGAAATAAGTATAATAAGATGCTAAAATGAGACTGTTCTCAGCTTCAGCTAAAGCCCCCAATTTACTAGGGGTAACCAGGAGTAGCTACATAATTTACTGCACTCAGTTCCAAGTGAGAATGCAGGATTACTTGTTAAAATTTTTTTCAAGCTCAAGATAGTGGCTGTAGAGCATTAATTCAAGTTCAGGGTCCTTCTGAGTGAAAAGACCTGTGTAACTGCAAAGGTCTATGTCCAGGAAATCAGCCCTTGGTGAAATGACATTCCCAACTCACAGTGGGATGCTGAATCACAATGTAGCACTTAAAAAAGTATAAAGTGGATTTTCAAGCCTTGGACTCTTTCTTACCTAAAAGCTACAAAAGGGTTGAATTTAAAGTGGCTGAAGCATGATCTGGGCTTTGGAGGACTTCTGGACCTGAGCATCAATGTGCTGTGACAAGCCCTGCAAACAGTGCACATGGCTTCCAGAGATTCCTTGAAGAGTGTAGCATAGGAAGGCACTGTAAGGGGTGGGAATGAGGGAGCAGCCGCATCCTCACTCTCAGCTAAAAAATGGCAGCAGAGTTTCCCCAGGGGAAAACCTCTGTGAGTGTGCGGAAGTGTCCTGGGAAAGAGTGCTTTAGCTTTGAATGTCTGCCAAGCTGAGAAGGCAGCAGGTTGTAGCAATGTCAGTCAAGAAGGTCCTTTCTTCCTTTTTCCCCAAGCTGGGAGTGAGACCCAAGGAGCCAGCAGAGCACAGGGACAGTGTTAGGCTGAGGTTTTGACTCTGACCCAGTACTGTGAGACTGCTTTGTGACTCTAAATGATCAAGAAGTGTCTGCTATCATCACGTGCCATATGACGATGCTTCCATCAGCAACATACTGTGTACATGGCAGTGGCCTCTATAAGATTGTCATGGTACTAAAGTTGGAATGCCTCGCTGATAAAGAGTCAGAACTAGAGGAAACGGTAGGGGAAAACAAAGGAGGAAGAACTACCAAGAAAATTCGCAGAGCAGGGGTTAGCAGAAGCATTTTCAGATCTTAACAAGTGCCTTACAAAGTATGAAAACATAGACTTCAACACTGAAACATTTTCATGAAGAAGAACGTTCATGGGGCATTATCTGCTTACTAGCAAAGCTGTGGTGCAAAAAAGGTTACCAGGCATGGCCAAATCATGGAAAAATTTCTGAAAAGTGACACATCCTCAAGAAAAGCTCCAGGCAGGTCTCTTAGGAGGATTCCAGAAGAAGGCAAAGTTACTGTAGGAGGTGACAGCTCCAGGCATGTTGAAGTCCCTGGAGGCCTTCCAATGGGACAAGATGTAGAGGTAGAAAACAGTATTATTGACAGTCCTGGAGGTCTGAGCTAATGTGCATGTTTGTGTCTTAGTTTTTAATTTTCAGTGTTTAAAAATAAAATTTAAAGAATGCTTATGAGGATAGAAATAATTTTGTGCAGCTATAAAATGTTCATAATCAAGCTAAGTTCAAAAAGTTTTTTAAAAACTAAAGTTTATTAGAAAGTTGTAGTAAACTAAGGAATAAAAAATTTATTTATGATGAATTCAGTGTAGTCTAGACACCCAGAGTATGTAGGTTAGTTCCCTGTATCTTTTATTCTGTATTTTAACTTTACATTTTGTTTGGATAGATGTACAAATATCTTTGTAATTGCAATTGCCCCACAACAGATAGTTAAGTAACAATCTGTGCAAGCCTATGGCCTTGGCCATACAGGTTACTCCATATAAATCATCTAGGATTGGTTGGTATCTTCTAACATGTTTTCCAAACAAATATATCACATGACTATGTTTGAGAGTAACTGGACCAGCCATACAGTTCATTGTGGGCCAAGGGGAAGCAAAATACCTTCAGCTTGGATAAAATTGCCCTATATTTAGGCCTAATCAAGTTCTGCTTGTTAAATGCACAGGGTTTGTGAATATTTTCAAATGCCACTAGTTCTTGGTTGGAGATTTAGATTGAGTACTAGTTACCTTTTGTGTGTGTGTGTGTGTGTGTGTGTGTGTGTGTGTGTGTGTGATCTAGCCTCGGGGAAAGTTGGAAAAGTGGTGTCTCGGGCATTTTAATTCTGGAGAAATTTCAGTCCAGGTGCCATGCTTGGTGAGAAACCCATCTGTTGTTTCAGGAGAACTTCTTAGCTCCCTACTATATCTCCCCACCCACCAGACCCAATTTCCCATCATCTGAACCCAAAGAATGTGCTATTTCAGGGAATGGCTCCTGCAATGTTTCCACTTCAGGAAGACTTTATTCTAACTCTGTTCACAAAATTTGGAGGGAAACGTACAACTGGTCACATAGAGTTCTAGCTGCTGACAGTGCACATTCCTGCGGTTCTCCACTTGAGAGAAGTTCCTCTGCATCCTTCCTCAGTATACTTCTCCCTTCCTTCCTTCCTTCCTTCCTTCCTTCCTTCCTTCCTTCCTTCCTTGCCTTACCAACAAATATCTGCCACTACCTGTCCCACAGCCCATTCTTCCTTCTAGCTCCAGTCCCTTCTCTGAATTAGGGCCCTGGATGCCAATCCTGACTATACATCAGCATTATCTGAGAGCATTTTTAAACACCAGTGCCTGGGCATTGCCCCAGACCAGTTGCCCCAAATAACCGGAGGGTGTGGCTCAGACATCTGGTCTTTGCAGTGCTCTACAGGCAATCTTAATGTGCAGCCAGAGTGAATCGCAGGTTATTCCTCTTTTGGTTCAATTCAGAGTCATCTTATAGAAATGCCTCACAGCCTTTGACATGTGGGTGACAGTGTTTCCCGTTCTTTAGTGCTAACATGAGAATTTTTTTTTCTTTTTATTATATTGAGATCAATTCACATTTGTCTGCAACACAACGAAGACTTTCCAAACTGTCAGTATGAGGAAATAACCGTACAACATTCAGGAAATATGAAATCGTTCTGCTCGGAGCTTGCAGAAATAAGCAAAGTTATTTTTTCTTCAGCTGTTTGGATGGACAGTTTCTAGGCCCTGACCCTCTTTAGTGCTGTGGATTTATACTGGAATCCTAATCAATCATCAAAATAAGAGTCCTTTTATCATTAAATGTTTTCCACAGGGAGTCCTTTCTTAGCAGAGGAGCAGAAATAAAGTGCTTTCCCTGCAAATGATAAATAAATAAATACAAAACCCTGGTGATCCTTCCAAAATTGCTGTACTTTATTGATTTTTCTATTAGAAAAATGTATTGTTTACTCTAGGAAAATAGAAAGAAAAGATTTTATATATATATGTATATATATATATATATACATGTGTGTGTATAAATATGTACAAGATACATAATTATACTACTAGTCTCTGTTAGTTCATCAAAAAGAACAGTTTGTGTTTTCACTGTCTGATTGTTTGATCATTTTTTATGCCTAAATCTTGTAATCTGAACAACTACTTTCAAGATAACAAAATGCAATATATTAACCAGTGTTAATTTCCTATTTTTTGAAATTCTGAATCATTCATATCCTTGTTTTGTTTTGTTTTTAGAATTAATAAAGATAAATTCAAGACTACCAAAGACTGTAGAACTTCTCCTGGAGGAATAAAATTGATCATAATATCTGTCCCAAGAGAATTCAAGCATTTGACAGTAAAGATGATAAAATACACTAGATTATATTCAGTCTCCAACTTGTTTTGCCTCTCACCATCATTCTGAGGAAGTTACTATTGTCAACTTGTGCCTTTTTAAGGTCCTCACTTTTGTCCACTATTTAGGCAACCGAATATGCATTTTCTCCAGGAGTTTGTTCACCTTCATTTGTCTTCCAAGTTTGCAATGGAAATCGCACTATCCCAGCTATCCAGCTTCCTCATGCAAGCCTGCCCTAGCAGACTCTAGAAAAGCAAGCAGATTGCTTTGTTCCCTTGCCATCCCTTGCCAGCACACTATCCAGGTGCTGAACACAAGAGGCCGTGAATAAATGATGAAACCAAGTTTTAGCTCAGAGCTTGCTGTGCTCCATTTACATAGCTATAATGTCAGATTCATTATTCATGAGCATATGCTACAATGGCCCTCCCCTTATAGCTCCGTCCTCCCCTGCCTCTGACTCTCAGATGTGCAAGATGAACCATCTCTCCCGCAGCTTGGAGCAGTTTCTCCTTTCCGAGAGCACAGTAGAGTGATGGCTCTATTTTTTATGCAAGTGTGGCTCCTTAGATTCACAACATTTACAACCTACCATAAAATAAACTGAAAGTTTTGATACTGAAAGCCATAAGCATATTGGGTCAACAAAAAAACAAAATTAAGGAGCAGGGACTCCCTTAAGAATTCTGGTAGGGCAAAGAATTGGTCTACCTGTAGATAGAGGAGGTTCATTATAATGATGTGTTGTGGGGTGTGTTGCGGAGCCCTTTCTGGTTAAAAGTCTCTCCCCTAGACAGAGGTGTTGGTTAATTTTATGTGTCCAGTGGATGAGGGTAAAGAATGCACAGACAGCTGGTAATACATTTGTCTGAGGATGTCTAAGAGGGTGTTTCTTAAAGAGATTAACATTTGAATTGATAAACTGAGTAAAGCAGATGGAACTTCCCTTATTTAGACAGCCCCCTCCAGCCTGGTGAGTGCCCAAATAGAACAACAAAAACAAAAGCAGAGAAAAGACCAGTTTGTGTCCACCCATCTTCTCCTGTCCTTACAGTTTTTGAGCCTTCTGAACCATATCACCAGTTTTCAGGGGAAGTATTGGCTCCCATAATGTCTTGAGTCACCGCTGTAACTATGTTAAATTTGGTTATTGTTTAGGGCTATTACTCTACAAGGCTCAATGATAAAATAAATAAATGGATGTTTTTCATAGTGATAGTTAAGGCTGGTTGTATTTTTACATGGAGAATAATATCAATATGAGGACGTGCAAGAATTTTTGCAAAGGTGCTGACATCTTCATGGTACCAAGCTTAGACTCACTAGGCATACAATCTTTAGAAAATATAAGTAAAAAATGGACTAGGTGTTGAAAAAAATGATCCAAAACTTGTAGTTAAGTTAAATTCTAGTTATGCTGCTTGTTATTATGTGATAATTCATTGACCTCATTTGGACTTTGTTTTACTCAGGTATCAAATACAAATTGGTAGCAATAGGGCAACACTGACCTTGCAGGGCTTTTAGGATGATCATATCAAAAATATAGGTTAAAATATTGAGCAAATAATAACTTTCCAATTTCTCCAAGTCCTTATGCAAAGAAATGTGACTTAGCGAGATACTGGGAGTATACAACAATTGTGGAAGACTGTTTAAAAATGAAACATTGGGCCGGGATTTAGCTCAGTGGCATAAGCAACTGCCTGGCAAGCATCAGGTTGTGACTTTGATCCCTGGTACCAGAAAAAAAAAAATCATAAAACACAAAATTGACAAAAAAGTAAAACTATCTTCTTATTTTCCAATATCTCACATAGTTCTACTTCATTATTTTTACAAACTTTTTTATTAGTAGCACGTTTGCAGTACATTTTTAAATTACTTATTTGCAGTTGGTACATGTACATAACACCAAAATTAATTAATTTACTGGGCTCTAATTAAATGTCAGATTCTCTCTCTCTTTCTTCTTCTTCTTCTTCTTCTTCTTCTTCTTCTTCTTCTTCTTCTTCTTCCTCTTCCTCTTCCTCTTCTCTCATAACTAGGATTAAAGGCAGCACCTTCGCATTGAGCTGCATTTCCAGACCCTTTTGCTAAGTCACTAAATTGCCCAGGTGGGCTCAGACTCTCAGTCCTCCTGCATCAGCCTCTCAGTCTGCTGACATTACACCAATTAAAGGATACTTTCGCTGTATCCATGACTGCAGATGGAGAATGGAGAAACACTGTCAGAACTTTTAGATATTATGTGTATGATAAGGAGGATGGAGACACTGGATTTTTTTTTTACAAAAACAACCAAATATAGTTCATATAAACCTTGTGTTTTCACCATTAGAATGAAGCTCTGGATTTCAAACAGCAGCTTGAACATCTGCAGCACAGAACAGAAATGAAATGATTCACTTGGGCCCAGAGTAATTTGTACTAATCGTCATCTGCTTCTCACATGGAACCATTAACTTCCATGTGTCTGAGGAAAAAAAATGTTGCACAGACTAAAGATGTTTTCTATTATTAATTAGGTGTCTCCAAGATAAGAGGAAACTTTGTGCCTTTCTATTTCTGCTGTGGAAAATACTGGCTCAGAGCTATTACTTGACAACCTTCCACTGGTGAAACTGCATGGCCAGACGGCTTCCAGTTATTTCAGGGGTAGAACTGCTCCCATCAACTTGAAAAAAAGGACTGCAACAGTCCCAGCAGAGGTGACACGATGCGATGCTTGTGATTCCACAGTACTCATTCACCTTCCAATCACTTCTTAACGCCTATAGATAACTGCTGACCAACTTAGAATAAGATCCTAACATTTAAATCCTTATGGGTTGTACATTCCACATCCTTCTCTCTCTCAACCACACACTGAGCATTCTGAATTCTTTTCTCTTCGAGGTGCTGTATATTTCATAAGCCAGGATTTGAATGATACTTCTTTAAGGGTGACATACTAATAAAACACACATAGAAAAATTGTTCTCAAGAAAGCCCTGAAGTTGGTAGGAATTATTCATGCTCAAACTACTATAGTTCCCACTTATATGATGAATAAATTCAAAAATTTAAGAGATGAGCAAAGTATTTTCATGAACTAAGTGCAGAGTCAACTGAGCACTGTGACTTATCCACTAGTACAAATCAAAAATCAGTATTGCTTCTTTTTATTTACTAACAAATCTCAAAACGTCTTAATAGGAGAGGGTAAGAATGAAGGGAGTCAAGTGCTTTGATAGAAATAAATGCTTAATACATTCACAAGAAATAAATGCTTAATACATTCACAAACCAAAAGAAAGGGAAAAGGACCTAAGATTTGTAATGTGTTTTAATTTTATTGAATGAAATTATTTTCACTGTAATATATTTTCCAATACATTATGAACAAGTTAGAACAACTACCAACCATATCTTTCTAACTATGTCATTTGTAATGAATAAGACTTCCAGAAAATAAAAACAATTTTGCTTAAATGTCTCAAAAGTTTTCTTTCTTAGCAAACAAACTACCAACCATATTGCCATAAAAAGAAAAATCAATAATATCTAGTTAATAATAAGGTACTGTATATTTCCAGATAGATAAAGGAGATTTTTATTTTTTATCTCAAAATAGCTAAGAGATTTTAACTCTGCATTCCAGAAGGAAACTTCCAATCATCTTAGATCACAAAGAAATGATAAATGTGTGAGGTGATGGAAAAGTTAATTAGCTTGATTTAATCATTCCACAATGTATACATACATCAAAACATTACACTGTATCCCATAATTATATATAATTACTTATAAATTAAAATAAAATATGATGAAAAATATAAAAGTAATCTAACAGCAAATGAATTGAACTATATGAAAGATTTCAGAAAATTAAATGTCTAAGAAATCACCAGTAATCTTCACCTATAGATGTATGGCTCATTTATCAGGTCTTTATTAATATCAAACGTTCAAATAGGATAGAGAAAGCATTTACTCTTTATCCAAATTGTTGGTTCATTTTACAGATTCATCGTTTTCAAGAACCCCGTATATTTTTTTCACATCCATTATCAACTTTAAAGTCTAATTCCCCTTTAAGAACACCTGGAGAAATTTTAGGACATTTGAAAAACACACAATTTGTTCCTATATCCAGAGATGCTTTTCTGAATGTTGAGTATGGCCCAGGCATTTATGCTTTTTTTTCTGAGCTCACATAAAAATTTTGATTGGCAGTCACATTTAGAAAATAATAGTATTCATGTTTGTATGCAAGATACAATAGAAACACAGTTGAAATGTTGAAGGCATTGGTGAAATACAGACAGAATTATTCCTACAATGCCATTCTAGTTGTGCCTGACAGTGTGCCTTGTGATTGTACACAGCAATTTCATTGTTTCTGAAACTCAAATACAGGAAAATTGCAAATGACCATCTATCCTGAGTCCTCATGAGCTTCATGTCTTCTTATTTGCATTTGAGCATCCTTTCTTTCTCTCCCAGATACATGTAAGAAAAATTTGTCATATGCAAAGAAGATTCCTTCAGCATCAGACCTCCGTTGTGCCTGTGAGTGGAGATGTCTTAAATTTGCATTCCAGGATACAACTCTCAATCATTTCAGATATCCTGGAGCAATGGCCTTCCCCACACCTGCACTTTGATTGCCTGGACTTTGTGACAGATAATGTTTTCCAAGGATACCTTCAACAATATTGACCATACCACTTACCAAGAGATAAATCTGTTTCCCAACCTTCTTGAACCTTGGGACTGCTTCAAGCAATAGAATGTAGCAAAAGTGGTAAAGGGTAATTCCTGACATAAGCTGATAAGAAGCCTAGTAGAGTCTGCTCTGGCCTCTTGACATACTTGCTCTTGGAATGCTAGCTCTGGGAACCTACCTGCCTTTTGACAAAAGCCAAAGCATGTGGAATAGATGGAGATAAGTATTCTAGCCTACAGGGCTGCTGAGTTCTGAGCTGAGCCATCGCTGAAGAGCCAGCAGCGCTGCCAGCTGTGTGAGTGTCCAGCACGGATGAGGCCTTCTGAGGACTGTTCCGCAGACATCTGACAGTACTTCCGTGAAAGACTCCGAGCAGAGACAGTTCAGCTGGACCCAGTCAGACCACAGAACTGTGTTAGATAATCAGGAATTGTTTCAAACTATTAAGCTTTAGTATAGTTTTTTTTTAATAGAAATGAATCACTAAAAAAAAACCTTAGTGAGGCTGTTTCTCCAGATCTTGATTTATACCCCTTAAAGATCTAGAGTAGATTTCTAAGTCTGCATATGTAAGGTCCAGGCAATTTGCAGATTCTATCTAGATCATCTGCTTCCCTGCCCCGCAGTCCTCCTCCTACAGCTGAAGTCACTGAACATTCTCCACCAATCAACTTGCTCCATATTCTGGAACCAAACCATTTTCTGGATCTCAAAAACCATAACTCCCTGTCTTTTTTAGTGCACATTAGTAACAGTAATGACATTCATTTTGTTGGTACATTTGTATAACATTTCTTGATAATTTTCGACCCCATCAGCCCCTCTCCATTTTCTTTCCTTCCTTGATTGCCTTCCTGATTTCTAACAGTCAAAGTTCTACTTCCCTCTCACCTCTCCCTTTTTTAGATTGCCCATGTAAAATGAAACTTTCTTTATCTAGCCCATTTCGTTTACCATGAAGGTCTCTAGCTCCATCCATTTTCCTTGCAAATGACAAGATTTCATTCTTCTTTATAACTTAATCATATATATATATATATATATATATATATATATAATTTTGTTTATTCATCTGTTAACAGGCATCTAGGATTTTTCTGCAGCTCAGCTACTGTGAATTATGCCACAATATATATGAATATGCAAGTATTATCATAGTACACTGACTTCAATTATTCTGGGAATATACCAAATAGTATCTGTATTTTTAGTTTTTGGAGGAAACGTAACACTGAGTTTTGTGGTGGTTGTACTCCCTTACAATCCTTCAAGTAGTACAAAGTGATTTCTTTTTTCCTCCCCACCTTCACCAGCATTTACTGTGTGTGTGTGTGTGTGTGTGCTTGTGTGCATGTGTGTGCGTGTGTGAGTATGTATGTGTGTGACCTTGCTGATAGCCTTTCTTACTGGGATGAGATACAGTCTCAACATATTTCTTAGTTGCATTTCCCTAAGGACTAAAGCAAAAACTTTTTCATTTACTTATTGTCCATTTGTACTTCCTTTGAGAAGTATCTAATGAATCCGTTCACTTGCCCAGTTATTGATTGGTCTACTCACAGGATTTCTGTTTTGTTTTTTAGTGTTAATTTGTTCCAGTTCTTTATCTATTTTAAATATTATTGCTCTATCAGAAGAGTAGCTGACAAAGATCGTCTCCCTTCTCTGGGCTGTTCTTTCACTCTTCTTATTGCTTCCTTTGCTGTGCAGAACCTTTTTACCTTGATATAGTCCCCTTGTTGCTTCTTCCCATTGCCACATCCAATGGTTTTGGAGTCCTTTTCACGAAGTCTTTATGCCTACAGCTTCAAGTGTTCACCCATGTTTTCCTCTAACAGTTTCAAAGTTGGTAGTCTTACACCTAGGTCTCTGATCCATTTTGAATTCACATCAATTTGGGGTGAGATGGATCTAGTTTGTCATCTGCATGTGCATATCCAGTTCTCCCAGCACCATTTGTCAAAGAGGTTGTCTCTCCTCCAAGGCATGTTTTCAGTACCTTTGTCAATACTTAGATGCTCATAGTTGGGTTAGTTTGTTTCTGTGTCTTCCATTTCAACTCCTTGTCCTGATGGGTCTCTATTTACAAATCTCCTACCAGTGAATATCAGCCTTAAGAGCACATCATAATCACCTAGGAAGTATTACAACGATATATAGTTACTGGTCCCTACCTCCAAGTATTCTAGTTAATCTAGAGCTTTCTCTGTCTCGACACTACTGTCATTTGGGGTCAGGTAGTTCTTTGTTGTGAGCCACTGCCCACTGTACTGTTGGGTGCTTGGAAGTATCTGAATTTCTATCCTATAAATGTCAGTGGCACCCTTATAGCTGTGACAGCCAAAATTGACTATAGATATTGCCAAATGTGCATGGAGGTATGGGAGAGGCAAATTATTCCCAACTGAGAACCACTGGTCTATATAGCATAGATGATCTATCATCAGAGATTTCAAACCCCCAGGTGATCCCAATGTGCTGACAAGACTGAGACCTACCCATCTAGAAAAGTTCTGTTTCTTAAATATAAAAATGCATTTGAATCACCTGAATCACCTGGGAATCCCATTAAGCTCAGATTCTGGTCCAGTAGTTCTAGAATGAGTCCAAGATTCTATATTTTTAACAATGATGGGTGACGCTGTCCTGATTCCAAGTTTACTCAGTGGATAACAGGAAAGGAGACAACCATTTGACTGAAAGCGATACTGACACTTAGAACTTTCACCTGGACACCCCAGCTACCTTACTCTAATTACTTCCAGAGAAAAATAGTTATTGGTGATTGTCAAAACAGTGTATTTTCTTCGCCTGGCAATGGTGCCTGAATGCATGATGGCAAAGAAATTACTTCAAGTAAATTATTCACTTCTTAGGGATCAGTGTGCTGCAGACTGCATATTGCATTGCACCAGGGTAGAAGGTGCCAGCAGATTAAGGGAAAACTTCCCTACAGTTTGCTGCTTGCTGTTGCCATGGTAGAAAGCCAAACAATGCCTAGAGCTGCCAGCCTTTTTCAATAATTCACTTCACAATGCCAGTGGAGAGAAAGGCTGAGAGAGGGACTCAGAGATTTCCTTCCAACCCCTCCAGCCTACCTTCAACACATGTCAACCTTTGAAAGTCCATAGCTTTACTATATGTCACAGAGGTTAAACAAATGAGTCAGGAGAGTAGATTTTCCATTTGAGGAGGGATTTCAGGAGTCAATTCTTGTCCCTATAGGACAGAGGTCAAGGTACACTCGAGTCAAGACAGACTAGCCTTCTGGAATTTACACAGAACTGTAGAAAGGTTACGTATCTCTCTACTTGGGACTTGGGAACACAGAGGATTTGTACAACTCTGTTCTTCTTTGGCTTTTGTCCAAGAGAAATGCTGCCATTTCACTCTGGTGGTATTTGTCTGTTCTAAAATCTCTTCAGAAGTATTCCCTCTCTCACCTGTAAATTTGGCCAGGAACTTAAAGATGCTAGCAGCTAAGGAGACTTTGGGGTATGTTATTTAAATACTACTTGTTCCAAAGGAGATAAAATCATCTGATTGTTTGGGGAATCTACAAAGATCTACAAATATATTAAAGATTCTATAGTTGGTACAATATGTAATATGCAATTATTCTCTACTTAAGTCTTAATCCTAAAAAAAGGAAAAAGCCAGGAAGAGTCAATCTTGACTGTCCAGAGATAAAATTCTAATTCATAACAGTGTTGTGAGTTTAAATATATCTGTAAGAGATATCTCTCCTATTTCTTTTCATACCCATAAAGAGACAATTTCAAACAAATTTCATTTACATAACCATTGTTTAATTCTAAACATATTTTCTACTTTAAAACCCATAAAACCTATATCTATTAGTATAGAGAGAGGGTTGATAATGAGAAAGGTCACATTCCCTCTTTTTCTGAAAATCTACCCAATCCGATGTTTTATTTTGTTTTTTGGGATTAAACCCAAAAACTTCACAATTTGTTTGCTTGATTTTTTGTTGACTTTGGTTTTGTTTTTGTTTTTGTATTTTTTGAAATAAGGTCTTACTAAATTGCTAATTTGCCCAGGCTGGACTCCAACTTGTGATCCTCCAGCCTGGGTCTCCCAGAGTGGTGGGATTATAGGAGTATGGCACCCTGGCTAATTACAGTCAGACTCCTTCATGGCTCCTCCTGGATGCCTCTCTCCTGACTCCAGTTCCTCTCAGTAGTTCTCAGTTGAAGTTGGTAAAGCCTCTAGGGACATGTAGCAATGTCTGGAGATAATAGCAGCTGTCACCATTCAGGAGTCACTGCTCACATCTCATGGATAGAGGTCAAGGATACTGCTAGAGATTCTACAAAACACAACACAATCCCAAAGAACACAGAATTTTCTGCCCCATATGGCCAATCTTTCTGCTGTTAAGAAACCTTTGTCTTAGTATTTTTAGAAGCAAAAACAAAAACCCTCAACTAAATGCTGCTAGATACATCAGGCTTTATCTTGCAACCTTAAATTCTAATGCAACATAGAAGACAAACAGAAAAAGAAAAAGAAGATGGACTCCCATAAGTTAGTCCTTTACTTCTCCATGAGGATAAAGATTCATTCTTGTTTCTAACATCCCAGAAGGCAACAGTAGCAGAGACATAATAGGTACTTAATAAATATTTGTCAACAAATTTAATAAACCTCACTCCTCAGTTCACTGATGTCATCACATAGGAAAAGAAGGAAAGGAGACATTTTATCTGCAAGCTATCGCAGACAGGGACTTGTTCAGATAGCCTGGTGGAGCCCAGTGCCTGTCACTACGTGTGTGAATCCCTTAGAGATCTTGTTCACACATGTGGATTCTGATTCACTAGGTCTAGGATGAAGTTGGAGAGTTTCCATTTCCAAAGAAGCTGACATAGTCCAGG
Organism: Hydrochoerus hydrochaeris; assembly: GCA_004027455.1. NCBI lineage: Eukaryota > Metazoa > Chordata > Mammalia > Rodentia > Hydrochaeridae > Hydrochoerus > Hydrochoerus hydrochaeris. The sequence continues at coordinate 356,273 of PVLA01000086.1, read as the reverse complement.
CCACATTTTTAGTAACAAAAAATAGTCTATAGCTAGCCTTGAAGCTAGGGCATTCACCAGCTTTTTCAGCCTCCATCACCTACTACAGAAAACAGGCAGGATGATACAATCTCTACTGTGCCCACATTGAAAATAGCAATGATGACATTTTAAAAATTAGGTCCTGACATGATCTTAAAACTTTATAAGGGGATTCTGAAATTATATTAGCTAAGCTTACTGTTTTAAAGAGGAAATAGAGGCCCAGAGACATCCTAATTTGTCCAGGGTCACACTGGAGATTGATTGTAGAGTCTGGACCAAATCCCTTTCCCTGACTGCCAATCCAGTAGCTTCCTCTTCACTGCACTCCGACTGCACACACTGCCTGGTGCCTAGCACTGGGCATCTGGCTGTTATCTACTCGTCTGTGCTTTTCTCATGATAGTGTTGCATAATGCCTTTAAAAATGAAGCCCAGTGCTCCTCTAAGTCCACCTGCCACTCACTCCATCCATACCTGATGGCCACATCCAGTTAGATTGGTTGGCTACTGCCACATTTCTGAAGTCAATTGTTATACTCCGCTGCTCAATTCTGCACATCATGATGTTCTTATACTGGATCATGTTCCTCTGATATAGGAGAGAAATATAAACCAAATAGACAAGAAATAAAAAACAAAAAGCAGTAAGCCTGGTGCCAAACAGAGCAGGCACTGAGCTGGGATTAAAACCCCACATTTTGATTCCATCTGCACACTGCAAACCTCTTCAGAGAGAACACAGCCTTTTGCTGTTTACCAAACCCTCATTAGTCCCATAACCTGTTGTCTTAACACTAAAAACCTGCTCATCAATAGCAATTTAGGGGAAAGGAAATTATATTGAAAGAGAAACATTCTGTCACTTATAGGCTCATGTTAAGAATTCTGCGCTCCAATCATCTCAGATAACCTTGGGTCTGCTTTTCTTCTCCAGCAAGTAGATAATACTGCTCTGAGAACTCAAGTTGGATTCTTGTCCTGGGTCTTCTTGCCTCCCAGTTGAGCTACCTCTGGGTCTCATGGATTTTAAGTGCCATCTAGTGGTAAATCCAGAGATGTCAAAAATAATGGGAGAAAATTTAATTCAAGAAGGACAATCGGGGAATGCGTAATCGCCAAATGATGGGATAATCTCATTACCTGAGAATCACCACGGATCTACGATATGTGAATTATCAACATTCAAAAACTATAACTACCCTTTTTTTAGCTAATCCCGCACATCAGTTTCAACATACTCCAAAAAAAAAAAATCCCTTACAATTTCTTAATTAAAAGCATTTGAAAATTCTTATAATGAGCTTTCTACTGTATGTTAGAAACAAATTGGAGCATTCTACATGATTTGAAAGAACTGAAAACCATAAGATATCCTAGCCCTCACCAACATATTTCGTCCACGTTTTTCATTTGCTTTGACAACTCTACCCATTTCTTACATTACAGAGAAGAGAACATATTCACAATTTCGCTCTACAGGGAGACAAGAATGTTACAGCCAGCTCTTGAGAGAGTTTTACATTTCTTTATTCAACCACTTACTGAACAAAAATATGCAAAATAAGTATCTATGCTGAACACATATATTTTTGTCCTTGAAATTATTCCCTAAATGACACAGTATGACAACTATTTATATTGTGATTGGCGTTATAAATAATTTGGAAAAGATTTTTAAAGTATATGGGAGGATGAACTAGGTTGTATGCAAATAACATGCCATTCTGTGTGAGAAATTTGAGCATCATTAGATTCTGGTATCCGAGAGAAGTCCTGAGCTAAGCCTCGATGGATAATAAGGAACAACTGTGCTTGCTTCAGCCTCTTTCGAAAGCAGGATAAGTAGGAAGATTGGCTCACTCTTCTCTTCAGCCACGTACAGAAAACAGCGGGTTTGGACTCTCCTGACCCCACCACCTATACACTTCAGTGAATCTAGCCGAAGGGTTGTATGACTTGTTTCTCTACCTGTTATCTATACAAAGGCAGACATACCAAAGCGAGAAGAAACGTGTCTACAGAACTATTGCCAAAATGTAAAGGATTGGAGTTGCAAGCTAGATTTCCAGCTAAAATCTGTGGACTGAGGCAACTTTCAGATTACAAAAGAGGCATGGCAGAAATGCAAGCAAGTCTGCATTAATTCTGAGAAAATACTGTCAGGAGATACCAAAACAGATGTCCCTTCTCCAACACAGAGAGTTCAAAAATAATTTTCCTTAACAATGATTAGATGTCATTGGATAACAGCTACTATTAAATGTTAGCTCACTACAATTTACTTCATTTTATTTATTCATAACAAGTTAACTGTAGAAAAATAGACTAAAGTATATAGTAGAATATAAATTGCCCTTCATACATCCTGTGGACATAGTTGTACTTACATCATTTGGGTATCTTTCTATGTGTCTGAAAAATATATTACATGCATTTTCATGGGGAAAAAACTCACATGGCAAAACTTGCATATATATGATCCTAACCACAGTACTTACTGATTAACCAACACTTATTGATAGACACTATATTATTTCTAAATTGTTACCCCTACATCTAAGTAACTGACATGGACTTCCTTACATACAAATAAATGTATATATTTGTCACAGATTCATCTCGGCAGATCAAATTACTAGGCCAAAGAATGTGAATGTGTTTTGAATTTCATGATTGTCTTAGTCATTTTCCTCATCACTGGAACAAAATATCTAACACAACTGAAAGGAGAGGTTTACATTGGTTGGTGATTACTGTTCCTGATTTGCAGGCTTGAAAGCAGAAACAGTTATGATGGAAGGGGCTGGCAGGGAGGAAACAGGCTTGTGGCAGCCAGGAAGCTGATAAAGAAAGGAGACCAGGGAGGGAGGACCAGGTCACACCCCAGTGACCCATGACTGCTGCGTCCCACCAGACCCCTGCTTACTAACAGCACACTCAGTGCGGAACTTACTAATGTACTAATCCTCTGATGAGCACAGCAGCCCCCCAATCACTTTCCAAATACACGAGGCTTCTGGGGGACACCCAGGTCGGCACTGTCACAGTGACACACAACAGCAGGCTGCACCCCCAGAAATGTAACCATATTCTCTCTAAGACCTTATAAGAGTACAAAGATGACATTTTTCTTTTTTTGAGGGGTGGGGGGAGCTGGGGCCTAGCCTTCCCTTCCTTCTTCAGGGGTCTCATTGACTATGCTATATGCCTAATTTAAAGCTCCACCCCTTGGCTGAGGCTTGATGACACATTCCTGTAATTCTGGTGTTGTGGGGGGCAGCTGGAGGAGAAGGACTGCAGTACTGTCCAGTCCCAATATAGCCCAGTTTCGCAATTTAGCAAGACCCTGGCTAAAAAACAAACAAAAAGACTGGGATGGTTCAGTGCGAAAGCCCTGGCTTCAATCCCCAGTACCTCAAAAACAGTGTCAACCTCTTAATTTTACAGTGCAGGTGTCTGGGCCTTGACACTGTGAACATTTCCAGAAAAAAACTCAGTATACATAAGCAATCAATCACAGGTGCATCTTCTAGTCTCTCAAGCAGATCAGAGAATTGTTAGCCAGTCTATTTCAATTATTCTAAACAATTTTATGTGAAATTCTATACAGACTTTGCAGTTGTTTTACTGCTATTTACATGCATGTATTCTGACAATTACCAAATCTTAAAATTATGCTCTTTCTCTTCTTTCCATATTGGTAGGAAAGGGTCTTTTGTTCATGAAGCCATTCTATTTCTCTAACAACCTCATAAGAATACCTGTGTCATAGTTTCTGTGAACGTGGCTGCCTCAGTAATAACAGTAATTGGAGGAACAGACTATATAATTCTGGACATTGCATCTGAGTTCACTCACTAGAATAGTCTATGATTGGCAAGTTTTCAAAACGACAGGCTTCTCAACCTCTTCGGTCATTATTGTGTGATGGGTAGTAAATACAATACCCTTTTTTACTAAAAACATGTACCAAAATCAGTTGGGCATGGTGTTACATTCCTGTAATCCCAGCACTCTAGTGTCTCAGGCAAGAGGATTATAATTTTAAGCTCAACCTGGGCAATTTAGCAACTTAAAAAGACTCTGTTTCAAAAAAATACATTTTTTAAAAGGGCTGGTGTTGTCACTCAGTGTAAAAGATCCTGAGCTTTAAAAAAATAAAGGAAAAGAAGAGGTATCAAAATCATTGCTTAAATTGATGCATTCTACCTTTAAATTATGTTTTTAAATTCATTGCTGCATCTTGCTTTTTAAATCCCTGTTTAAATTACTTTGAGTAAGCAGAGAAGCTTATCAACATTGCCAATAATCAGGAGCCTTGGCTGTGAAGTCCCAGTTCTCCTCCCTAAAACTGCCAGAAGAAATATCAACTCTGAATCCAAACAATAGCAGATTTGAAAATGAGTATTCCATGCTGTTGTTAGGTTGAATGCTATGGAATGACCAATATTCATTCAACCATTTTATTTATTTAAAAAATTTCATATGATATAATCTACTAAAATATTAATAATTACCAATTGATAGGTAAGTAAAGAACATGGGGAATAAACACTCATGAATGTCATTGCCTTTGGGACTGGGCACATTGAGTGCCACAGTGAAGCAGCCTCATTCACTGCATCCATCGTCTACCCAGCATTCTCACTTCTCTGTCTATTACCAGATGTCTAGGATAGAACCAAAAAGACTGTCAGATTTGTGATGACTGAATATGAAAAAGAGAACTTCAGCTCTTACTCTGATCCTGTAGACTAGGAAAAGAAATGTTCTTGCTTCCTGGTCTGCCAAGAAAGACACCAAGAGGTTCATTCACAGAGCTAGAGACCCCTACAGGAAATTGAGACAGTCATCTCATTATGAAGTAGGTTTTTGATGCAAACTCGCCTATTTGAATCAAAATAAGAATTGATGAGAGATGGTAGGACACAATGGGACAGCAGGAGGACAGCCTGTGGTCACATCCTTTATCATGGCAAACATATGCCAGTTTCATTGGATCAGATGAGCATACTATATGCAAGGCAGATAGGCACTGTCTTTCTGTTAGACAAGCAGATCCAGCAATCAGAGCTCTTAGGGAGACCACTATGAGGCAGGAACTGGGAAGAGGGTAGCGGAGAAACAAGAGTTGGCTCTTCAGTAGAAGTGACTATTTGGAGACCTTACAGGAGCCTTGGCAGAACCCTCTACCCACGGACACAGAGGATCACCTATCCATCACGTTGGCTGGGAAGCTTCAGTGTATAAGCAAAACAGTAAGTACAATGGCCTCAATCCTTTCCCCTGTTCTCTTCCCACTACCACAATCCAGAGTAGCTGGTAGAAGTAACAAAATTGGCCGTGCTACCTCCCACTACACAGCCACCCAGTCATAAGCAGGCGTGTGTCAGGAATCAAAGATTAGATTTAGAAGGGATCAAGTTTTAATATCTGTAAGTTCCAAGATGTAGTCAAGAGGGAAAAAAAGGGAAATGCACTGGAGCATGACTAAAACCAAAGGATTAAAAATATACTTTCATGTTTATATATGACCAGTTTGGGCCCACTCAATAAGCCAGTTACACTAGTACCTGGCTTAAACTAATTGGAATTTCTCGGTCTCTGAGGCTGCATTTGCTAATAGTTAAGCATTTACGGAATAATTGTGTTTGGACAAGTAATCACCAATATCAACTGCAAAGGTGAGGAAGGTGAGCTTACATTTGGAAAGAAACCATGTCAAATTAAGTTAAATATAATTTGTTTCAACTCATTCTTATCATATGCAATGACTAACAAGCAGAAATAACCCAGTCCAAATAGCATTGTCCACAGCACCAAAAAATGCATTTCAGTTTATTTGCTTGGTGGGCTGTGGAGGCAAACAAAAGTCAGTAGGTCCTTGTGTTTAAAAAGTAAATAGTTCATTAAATGAAATTTTCACTTCTCTCAAAAATTCCGATTTATGATTAACCTATCAAAATGGATACATTTATTTCAAAATGGTTAACTTTCAGAATTTGATTTCATAAAATTTCAAAAATTGAAGACAAATATAATGAGGCTGCCTTGCACACTTTTCCCAAGGTTATAAAATATGTTAACTACTTTATATATTTTCACGGTAGCCCAGCCCCACCACAAGGTAAAAATCAAATGAACATTATTTACTCATTATGAGAGACATGTCTTTTGTTAGAATCATTAAACCCAAATATTATTCTCTCTAGGTCATTAATTTGGAAATTTTCTTATGAATGTTAATAATCTACTTAGCTTCCTGTGAGACCTTGTAACTATATTAGTTATTTTACTTTCTTTGCCTTGAGCATTTAGGATCTTGGAGTTTAATATCTCTGGAAATTTACGAAGCTTGTCTAAAGAGATGGCCGTAGTTTAACTTACATGTTAAATAGCAACTACATTATGGCTAATTCCTCATCTGTCCAGAACTTGTTGAACTTCAAATTGTCACATTTGTACCAATTTTCTTAAGACAAATCTCTGTTCTCTGGATGCTTGAGACAAGTATATTTCTACAAAGTAATTTTAAAGTTCAAATAACACACATTTACAACCATCTGCTCCTAAAAAATCTTCAATGGATATTTCAGACATTAGCACACTTCAGTTTACTGCAGCTAGAAGCAATGTCTGCATCTCCTTTCCATACAGAACACGTAGGTCTTCTAGTTACTCAGCAACGTAAGTGATAGGTGAAATGGATGGGCATGCAACTGACAAACTATATTGTTTATGGGAGGAAATTTGCAATCTTTTAATCTCCTCAAGGTTGTTACTATGTCTTGTTATGGTTCCCACTGATGAGTTCAGTAGCTGAATGTGCTGCTGGGGGGAAACTGGCGGGAGATGAGTCACTGGCACTGTGACCAAGTTCCTTCCTTCAACTCTGCTGTTCTATTTCTGCCTTGGAGTCAGTCGATCATGGGCCAACTGACTCCAAAATAAACCTCTCCTCCTTTAAATTGCAAATGTCTGGTACTTTGTTCTAGCAATGGGAAAGTAGCTAAAGACATATTATATAGTTGGCTAAAACTCAGTTTTGCTTTCAAGTAACACAAAACATTTATGTGGCTACCCCTTCAGTACAAGTGGCCCACTGGTGTTACTGAACAACACAAACCTAACATTTGGAGATCTTGACAGCATTTTGTCTAGCAATGGCTGAGACTGTGCACTGATTTTGCCATTAAGTATGCAAGACTCAAGTTAATACGATGGTGGTTTTCTAAGAGTGGTCTATAATTATAGTTCTTTGCTAATCTAATTCAATTTGATTTCTTTTATAGTAAGCACAAAAATAGCTGTGCTTTACTCTCTATGACAAAGCAAGGTCCATTCTCTCTTCCAGATGAATCAAAGCCAAGGTTTGTAAGACTGAGCTAACATGAGCACACCTCAGTGGCCTGAGGTTGCCAGACAAAAGACTTGGAACTGCATAGAGGCCAAATTTTTAAGCTAAGAAAGGAGTCTTTCTGAGGTAGGGATGACAAAAAGCTCTGGCAGAAAGGCAAGTGCCAAACAACAAGAAAATATCCAGAGTGCTTTTAGAGACACCAGGCATTGGATAGCATTCACATGCTCTTTTATACAGCACTGCTGCCCTTCATAAAGTTTTGGAGGCTTAGCAAAATACAATGGCATGCTTTTTTATAGATGAAGCTCAAACATTCAAAGTAAATCTCATCATATATTTTCTAGGCAGGGCCCCTATACTAAAGTCTCTGCACTTAATTGTCTCATTGGGAGGTTTTGTTTTGTTTTGTTTTGGGGGGAGTTATTTTGTTTTGTTTCACTTGCTGCTATAGACTGATTGCATTCCCTATAAAAGAAGAACGTGTAAGTTGAAGTGTTTTGGCCCCAGTGTGACAATACTTGAAGGTAAGTATTTAAAGAGATGATTAAGATTATAAAATTTGGACCCTAATCTGATAAGACTGCTATCCTCACAAGAAAAGAGATAGATATCAGGGATGCACAGGAGAAAGACCATACAAAGACACAGCAAGGTCAACTATGAGAAATAGATTTCTATTGTTTAACCCACATGGTCTCAGGTATTTTGTTATAGCATTCCTAACTCACTGAGATATCTGGGATGACTACTGTGGTAGTAACTGTCTCAAGCGTAATTGTGTCAACATAATTGTCTTGCAAGCTACCAAGAGAATTGCAAAAGCACACTTCTGGATGTGTCACAGTGTATCAGGGAGGCATCACCTTGGGGTCTGTGTATGACCCCTGATCCCATCTTCTCTGGTGCTATTCCCTCCCTGACTTCCCTGAAACCATGAACCTGACACCATCTTTGATGCTCCACACCCTTCTACCATGACATTACTGCACTGGAGCAAGTTGACAATGGACTGAGTCTTGTGAAACTATGTGCAAAATTAAATCTCTTATTATTTAGGTTATGGGTGTCAGATATTGCATCCTATCAACAGAAAAGCTAAATAATGCAGTTTTCATATATATTAAGAAAGATATATTTAAAAGTATGAGAGTAGTGAGGTGTGGTAGTTTCAGCTACTCTAGAAGATGAGGTAAGTGCACCTCAGTCTAAAAGTTTAAGATCAATCCAGGTAACGTAGTGAGACCCCATCTCAACAAAATAAAATAAGAAGGAGAGGATTTTCACTTAGCATTAGAATATATGCTTTAGCATATATTAGTTTGTTTTCAAATAATTCACATTTATGAAAGTTCTTGAATAGTGTAGAAACATGCCATCAAAATGTATATTGATTACATTTAGTTTTTCTGTGTGCTATATGATCATTTATATGCTTATAAGTTAAGTGGACTAGGTTTTTGAAAACTTAGTCATGATGAACACCTACACCTGCTCAAAAGAACTCTAAAATTTTCCCTCCTTGACTTTCAGTCAACAAGCAGCTTCTCCTTTCTCCATTCCAGTAAATTATCCCAATAGCAACTGATTAAGGAAGCACAGATCTGTTTTTTCAATGTCACAATAAATCCTGTATTTTTTTTTCAAAAGCCTATGCTGTAGTATTGACCTCTGTATCTGCTGGCAGGTGCCCTTGCTTGACATAATAGGACTGAAGCACTCAGGCTGTTAACATAATTTGTAGCAGTGCCTAACCGAGGAACATGTGATCCTCACCCCCACAGCTTCCACTCAACTCTCCAGCCTAGCACTCTGGAGCCAGATGAACAATGCCTACTCTCTGTCCCTTTTCAGCTTCCCTAACTACTTCAAAAACTGTAACACTATTTCCACTAGTCTCTTATTTTTAATTCATTCTGCTAATATGTTTCATACATCTATTAATGTTCCAGGCAGAGAATTATGCATGGGATATATTTTTCCTACTTACATGAGATAAAGCCTAGGAGAAGACAGAAGAAAAAATATGTAAATGAACATATAAATATAACTTGTCAGACATGTCTCTGAAGAACATATAGAAGGTGCAGTAAGAGAGAATGACAGCAGTGGAGGAGTCTAGGGAAGAGGGAAAGACAAGTCTCGTAGTGTTTAGGCAAGTTGAGTGTGTAGGGGAGATCTCTGGTCCAGCTTAAAGTAATAGTGGCGATAGCCATAAGACATAAACTGCAAAATGTCAGTGTCGTAATACAAAACATTTCTCCTTCACATACGGCCCAATCCATTCTTTGGTAGGCAGCTTCCGGTTAGCCATTCCCAGCGACCCAGGCTCCTTTCATTTTGTCTCTCAGTCCTACCCTAGAGCCTCAGGGTCTTTTGTTTTCAGCCAATGGGCAGCAACAGAAAGGGCACTGGCTAAGCCCTTCAGCCAAGAAATTATCACTTCTATGCATAGTTCATGTTGGCTTAATCCATCCAAATGCAAGGGCAGAGACTTCCCAGAAATAACCATACACTTTAGGAGAAGAACCTAAATGTTAGTAGAGTCTTATCACCTCTTCCACTGCCTCTCTTTGAGAAAAATACACAGAAGAAATTCGAAGAACAAGAAGTCAGACCATAGCTGGGTGTGGTGATACATGCAGATGATCCTAAGGATTTAGGAAATTGAGGCCAGGAGTGGTGGCACATGCCAGAAATCCCAGCACTCAGGAGGCTGAGGCAGGATTGCCAAGAGTTCAAGGCCAGCCTTAAGTACATTAGCAACACCCTATCTCAAAAACAAAACATAGTACCTTGTGAAGATCTTTGGGAAAGTGAGTACCTAGCCAGAAGGAACTAAAAATGAAAACATTAGCCTCAAAATGAAAACAGATTGCCATGTCAAGGTCAGAAAAAAGAAATTGAAGTATAGTGCACAAAGAAAACAGGAGACTTCAATGATGTTTGAGATGTAGGAAGAAAACAGATCTGTAGACTACTGTAGGCCATATTGAGGCACTTGGATATTTTTGTTACCAAAATTTTTTAACCATTATAATGGTCAGATTTATTTTTGAGAAATATTTACCAAGAAGTCATGAGAAAATTGGCAAGTAGTAAGGGATGAGGCTGAGAAACCAGAAACAAGACTCATTTATTTTCTTAACCAACGTCCATCTTGTATTAAAGAACTGTAGTGATAACGCACCTGGCAAGAACAGAACCTGTCAAACTCGAGAAGCAGCAGGTCATTTACTTGACCAAATATGCACTCTTGCTCATTGGGTGGGAGGCAAATGGGACACGAGTGGTTGCTGGGCCTTTCATTTTGGCAACAGCTGGTCATATAGCTAAAAGGCTCAGGGTTCTAGTGGCTAGAAAAGGAGGCTGCAGTGATACAAGAAGATACATGTAAAAGTTTGGAACATACCCCAACAGACTGGTGCCTTCTTGTAGGCAGATACTTTAGATGGTGGTGAGTTCAGAATGTTAATACTAACAAACTGAAATCAAGAAATAGATGCTTGACTCCTTTCATGACCATGGATGGAGCAAAGAGCAGTCATATTAATTGTTTGCTTATCAGGCTTAGGTAATAAAATGCCTTCCCTTCCTCCAGATTTTTAGAATATTGCTATGAATGAGAATTTAAAATGTGTTGGGGGGTAAGCATGTACTTGTTAGGTGATCTAAGATTCTAATTTTGAAAAGTGAAAGAGTTAAGTTCTTCCATACATCAAAATATGATGGGAGACAAAATTCAGTACCGAAGAACCCATGGAAAAAAAAAGAAGATGAATATATTGCAGAATTTAAGGGATCAGTAAAAGATGTTTACTTCCTAGAATTCAGTGTGTCTGACTTCCAAGTTACCTGAGGATTATCTACAAGCTTAGCTGCCTCTGATGAGTTTTCTGAAAGAAGAAACCAGCCTTCCAGCCTATTTCAGAAGCCCAAGGATAAAGGGTTCTTCATGTTCCAATATATTTCAGAGGCGTTTTAAATAAGCTGAGATTCCTCACGCTGTGTGCATGGTGTTTTGCAAGAACACAGGTTTGTTTCTGCCTTAAAGGGCTAAGATATAGGTGGTTTGTCAAAAGGCCTGAATACCTGACACAGGATGTGCAAAAAGGTATGACAGGAAAAAAGATTAACACAGCTTTACCCAAGGCAGTAGCATAGAAGCTATTCCATTCACAGCCTAGGTATAATGACAGAAAAGGAACTAAAATGAACTTACGGTTATAAGGGAAGAAAAATAATCATAATTTACAAAGCTCCAACTCACTAAATAGTGTGGAAATTTTGCATAATTCTCCTAGACACCCTCACTTAAATATTATTAATGATATGAAGACATAAGGAATTCTTTGGCAGGTTTCATTAGCACTTTTAAAAAAGATCAAAACCATCTGTATGGACATGGGCACTCTCTGATTAAAGAGAATGTTTAATCAGTTTTTTACCCAACTTTTTGACTACAAGGACCACAGTCATTTTTCAAGAACTTTTGTTGAGCTGTTTTGGGAACAGACTGACTTGCCAAGCACAATTAAGAACTGTGAAGGGTTATAAAACCCAGATATTCCTCTGTGAAAATTACAAACTTCATGTATAAAGACAAGATACTTAAAAATAAATGGAAATGGCAGCCTCATTGCTTTTGTTTGCAAAGTTAGTTCTTGTCTACTAGAGCTTTTACCCAAAAATTAGCTGATGTTATGGGCAGAGTGTGCCTTCCAAAATTCACGTTGCCATTGTAACCATATTACTAGGTGGTTCCATTAAGAGGTAATTAAGTCATGAGGGACTTTGTTTCCCATGAATGGGTTAATGTTAATATCCCATGACCCAGTTAGGTATCTGGGTCATGAATACCTGATAAAGAAGATGAATTCAGACAGATAATTTTTTTTCTCTGTCTTATGGTACATTTCCTCATGATGCCATAATATGATATAGCACAGAGGACCTCACCAGATGCCAACACTTTGCTCTTGGACTTTCCAGCCTCCAGAAGTATGCAAAATAAATTTTTCTTATTATGGCTCAGATCTAAAATATTCTCTAAATGCCTCCTGTGTCTAGGTATGGGACTTTGGGGAGATGATTATATCACAAGGGTGCTGTCCTCATCAGCAAATTAATCTATGGATGAGTTCATAGCTGAATGTGCTCTTAGGAGGCAGGACAAGATGGAGAAAGTGGGTAACTGGAGTGTGATCTAGGAGGGTAGACTTTTGTCCCAAGATCCTTTTTCTCTATCTCTGCTTCCTGGATGCCACAGATTGAGCAGGTTTCCTCCTGCAGGTCCTTCCACCATGCCCTGTCTGCCTTAAACCAGTGGAACATGGACCAAACACTCAAAAATTGTGAGCCAAAAATAATCTTTCATCCTGTAAATTATGGGTGTCAAGCACTTTGCCCAAGTGACGGGAAAGTTAATTCATTTCTTTATAAATTACTCAGTCCATAGTAACTGTTATAGCGTGAGAAAACAAAGACCATCTAGAATCTGGATTTTCAGTGTTGCTCTCATGCAGGCAGCACTCAGCAAGTGGGGTGCCTCTGCTTGGGTATTTACTTCTTAGAGCCACACTATCTATTCAACAAAATGAAGGAGTTGGTATACATGACCTCTAAATTGACTCAGGCTTTTTTTAACACAGAGCTTCTCAGATGCAGTAATGCTTTGAAAACTTCACTTCTAGTATTCAAAGACAATAGAAAGCACCATGTAGGAAGACCATCGAAGGTACCAGCAGATTTAGAGACCTCTGTGGCTTGAAGATGGGAAAGCCATGTGCTGAGCATTGCAGTTGCAATTTTGAGTTTCCATCTACAGATATAAGCCTGCCATATACTTGGATGTTGGTTTGATCACCATTCATACAATCTGTGTGTACACAGCAATTCTTGGGGTAGTCACTGAGTTTCAGAAATCTCCAGTATGGAACCAAAAGGAAAACTAAGTTTAAGGCTTTATTATTTGAGCAAAACAAATTTGATTTTAGAAGGAATAAAACACCCTATTTTATTGTCTCCCTGAGAGCACTTCTGTTTCACCTTTGAATGTAAAATAAAATTAGAAGCCTTGCTTTGAGTAAACCAACTCTCAAAATGATGATCTGAAAGAACAAAAGCTTCTCCTTTGGCTTCCTAGCATTTCTATTTTCACTGTGTACCATGTATCATCACATGGTAATAATCTGGGATGTTATACAGCAGAAGAAAATGCAGAACCATTTTAAGTAATCACTTTTGTTTGTTTTCACTAAGTGGCATTTGCAGAATTAGTAGCACCCTGGAACAGAACTTTACAAATCTCAGTCAAGAAATTTCAACTGCCGTTGCAGTTTTTGATAAAAATTAGTTTGATGATCAGCTGGATACCATCAACACACAAGATGCTCAGTATGCAGAATATGATATGAGATGCTGAGGCAGAATGCTCCTGCGCATTTCAGAGCCTTCTGTGGTAGAAAAAAACCTTTAAATAGGTGGTGAAAAATAGAGAACAGATAGTACATAGAATGCAACAATGCTAAAATATGTGCTTAGTTTATGTGAATCTCTGAAAGGGGGCTTCTTTAATCTATTGCTTTTTAAATGTCCTTAATTTCCTCCTTTGACTACAGGAGCGATGGCAACTATCATTTATGAAATACACTTCCATTTGGGGTAAAGTTTTAAATATTGCATTTGTTCAACAAACTGTTATTGAGCACTGACTACTTGCCTGGCCCAGTATGAGAAATTAGGCATAGAACACTAAACCCCACACCATCTACTCCCTCGAGGACTATATATCCAAGAAGCGGAGGCTCATCATGAATAAATAAACTCATACAACATTGTCACAACTGGAAACAGCATGATGGCAAATTTTGAAATGATCTGACAATAAAACTAGAAGAGAAAGATGAGAACCCCTCTCTGAGAAAGTGAGTTGAGACCTCCAAGTGTTCCATCTGGCAGCTGGTGGGAGGAAGAGCATTGCAGACACAAGAGCATGGACAAAGATTCTCCCCACCTCCGTATAAAAAGGCTAAACCGACACTGAGCAAGATTAACTAACTTTACCTAAGGTAATATAGTTTATATTTAGATTTTCCCTCAAAAGCCTCATGTTCTCATACCCAGGGCTTTTGAGGGTGACTAATCATGGGGGCCATATAGCTGACTTACTCTTAGGAGGTGGGGCCTGGTTGGAGGACCAGAAGGGTCCCTGAGAACTTGGCCTAGAGGGATGTGTCTCCCTCCCAGCTCCTCCCTTCACTCTCTGCTCTCTGGCTGCTGTGATGCAAGCAGCTTTCCTGTGCCATGCCCTTCCATCATGACCTTCCTGTGTTAGAGCTAGCTCACTGTGAACTACAGTCGTGAGCCAGATAAAGCTTCCCTCTTTGAAATTGTGGGTATCGGTGTCATTGCTGAGATAAACTATCCTACATCCAAAATTAAGGAAGGAAAGCTTTATTTAGCTCAGAGTTGGTAGAGGTTTCTGATAATCAGCTGGCTCCAAGGCAAGGTGGCCTGGCTCAGGGGTGACAGTCCATGGCTGTGGAAGACAGAAAAAGCAACAAAAGCAAAATAAAGAGGGGAAGGAACAAGACTATTTTCCTCCTTTATATTTTATGCAGGTTAACTGCCTTAGCGTGGATGTAACTCACACAATTTCTGTGCCGTCCTCCTGCATAGGCTCAGGATGTTTACAAAGTGAGGACCCTGATCCCCTGCTGAATCACTTAAACTTCTAAACTTCTCAAATTGACACAATGAACAACCTAAGGTGGTAAGGTCATGGCCTCTACACCCTAAGACATAGAACTGCTAAGTTACTTAGGCCTTTAGACTTCTCAAGTTGACACAATGTATCAACCATTACAATCAGATAACCTGTTTCAGTGATAAGCTAGTGTCTAAAACATAAAGCAATGTAGCCAATAGTGGCAAGGAAGGATTCAAAGATAGGTATAATACCAGAGATCCCAAAATAAAGGAGCCTTTGGGAAACACGAAGCTATTCACACTCAGGTGTTATACTGGTGAGTTCACTTCTCATGCCACACACTGAATACTTCTCTTTTGAAAGTATTAGGGAAACAAAATTCTCCACATCATGTTCAGCGTCTTACAACGCTTTGGTAAATCATCACTGCCTTTATTATTATAATTTGGCTTCCTCTGAAGCTGCAAGTGTTGGAGCCCTGACAACGACAGGAGATACGAGTATCACTGAGCCAGAAGGATCATCCCATAAATCCTGATGCCATTTTGAGAACAGTAAAAAGCAAACAACCCATAACATTATAGAGTAAGGAGATGAACAAATATCACCTTCCTCTGAATATGAGAATAAAGTGCATTAGATAAATAAAAAGCTGACCATCATGTATAAAGAACACGGAGCACTGCTGATAAAATAGAGGTGAAGAAAATTAAATCTACTCTTGACTGGATGAACCAGGTCATGCCATAATGATAGGGTTCAGGACATGCAATCCCAAAACATGGCACTTGGCATATTGAGTATTTTAGAATAAAGAACTTTGAGAATCAGAATCTGCAAAAAAGAATCACTGAATTCTTCCTTTCTCCCCTTTGCGGGTCATAAGGCCCTCATAAAGAGGCAGGAAATTGGGGTGTGGTCAATCCACTGAGTAAGGAGGCATAACTGGTCAGTCATGGACATCCAGTGGCCACTGTGAGTTCTCCAATACCTTGCTTTCACTCTGTGAATATATTTTTTGTTCTACATTTAATAAATGTAAAACTTCTCTACCGTTTTTGCATGTCTTGTCTAATGCTTTGTTCAGGACACCAGGAACCTGGAAAGAATCCCTGAAAACAGTCTACAGGACCCAGTGCCCCATAATATGAGAGATGTCATCTTATGCCCAAGGAAAAGTACATTTTACCACTAAAAGTACATTTTACCTAGGAATGCCAGGAGAATTGTGAGCAGACAAGCCTTGATCTTTCCACAGTTTATTGAATTTAAAACATTTATTTTTAAAATTTAATTATTCATCAAATTTTTATCATATCACATACCCCTTCCATACTTTTCCACAATTCATTCTTCATCCCATACCAAGCTTAATTCTTTCTTCAAGTCTTCACAACTTTATGAAGAATCTTCTGCCATGTAAAATTTGTAGTAAATGTATTCGTATGTTTTCCTTTTATTAATCTCTTTTGCTACAGAACAAACAGAAGAGAACAATATTTTTCCTCCCCTACATTAATGTACCTGTGAAGCTGTCAGAGGCATCTAACCAATCTCCACTCCTGACCAGTATCTGTTTCTATCACTTTTTTCCTAATTCTGGCCTGAAAAGTTAATCACTGTTACCCAGTGTCTCTCCAAAGCTGTACACCACATCAAGGGGTGACAGTGGAATTTAGGAACACTGTTAAGATTGGATCAGTGCCAGCTGTTGAGCAGCAAACTTCCAAAAAAATAAATTCATAAAAATAAAATGTTGATTCTTATACTGATATAACACAAACCATATTAAAGATTATATTTATCACAATACTCAGTGATGGAGCCAGTATATGGGGAAACTGGTTAAAAAATAGCCAAATGACAGATCATCTATGATAGTGACTTAAACAGCAAATTGAACAAATTTGGCCTCTTCCACAATGGAGGAGGGGAGCAAATGAACTTTGGCAGACTAGGATAGCATTTGCATGTCTATGTGCAAGAATTTTTTTTATGTTAAAAATAGTAAAATCCAACAAAACAAGACAGAATAAAGCCAGTCAGAACAAAGCAGTGAAATTGGAACAGAACGTCAAAGTAGGATACCAGGAAAATGACAATGGCTACCATAGTTTATCTTGTTATCTTCACAGTAGTTGTCCATTCCATCAGGTATAGCAAAATCAAACCAAAACAAAATAAAACCAATCAAAATAGAACATTGAATAAAGCGAAACAATTAATGAGAACAGAATAAACCAGGGGGAACAATATTGAATTTTAAAGACAAGATAGAAGGAAACTCCCATATTTGCTATTATTGTATACTGTTATCCTCCCAATAGATGCTCAGACTACTGGCCCCAGGTTTGTAAAACCAACTGAACAATATAAGCACTCAGTTGCTTTTTGTACCTCAGTTGTTGCTATCAACTCAGCCAGTCCTCTGACCACCTGGTTGCTTGGAGAATGGGGTGTTGGCTCGTTGGAGACACTATCTGATTTTCTCTTTCTGGGCCCTGCGTGGCTTGCAGAGCTTACTAGAAAGGCTGGCTAGTTGGCTTCTTGGTGGATGCCTTCCAGTTCACAAGAATTTTTTTTGTATGCTTTCAGTTATCTGCAACTTACAGCGCAAAAATAGTGCAAAGGTTATAAAAGGTAGCATTAGATAACTTTGAAGATGTGCTTTTAGAAGGCCCACAGATTTCCACTAAAATACAAATTTTTCATGACACAGATGAAATGGCCACCATGGCAGAGTTGTCCACTTCAGACAAATCACTGAGTGGTGGAAGCATAAGTAATCTTAAAATAAGAGGTTTAATTCTCTTGCTTGAAAATAAGAGAAGAGACACTCCTCTCCTCTTTTTTCTTAGAGCAGGGACTTAAGAAAACCTGTAATTATAGGCACTTTTTCCTCTCTTTGAAATCTTTTTGAAAATTAGATGACCTTAGAATGTTATTTTAATTGAGAAATCATAATTATTTTAAAATTATGGGGCACTATATAATGTTTTGGTATAAGTATACAATATGGAATGATTAAATGAGGCTAGTTAACATCTATCACCTTAATATTTTTGTGGTAACACATATGATATTTACTCTTTTATTTAGAAATATACAATATACTGCTATGGACTACAGTCCCTTAGCTTTACAGTGAATCTCAAAGTTATTCCTCCTGTCTTAATGAATCTTTATATGCTTTGGCCACAAACTTCCCATTCCATTCTCTGCTGTAGGACCTGGGAAATATTATCTTCTATGAGTTCAACCATTTACATTCCACATATAAGTGAGATTTTACAGTATTTGTCTTGTTGTTTCTGCTTTATTACACTCAATATGTCCTCCAGTTCTACCCATTTTGATGTATGACAGGATTTCATTCTTCTTTATGGCTGAATTATATTCTATTGTGTATACATACCACATTTTCTTCATCCATTCAGTGATATGCATTTAGGTTGATTCTATATGTGAGTAATGCAGTAGTGCACACATAAGTACAAATATCCCTTATACTAACTCTAATCACTTTGCATATACCCAGAAGTGGGATTCTGCATTATATAGTGATTCTAGTTTTAGTGTTTTTTCTTTTTTTTTATTGGTTCCTCAAAGCCACCTCTCATCATAAAAGATATGAGAGACTTATTTTTCCTCTGGATAAATAATAAGCTAAGATGGATGGATATCTCAATTATGAGAGAAAGTTAAGATAAAATCCATGTAACAAATGGTGCTATCGATTCTCTTATTGAGGGCTAGCCATTGTTTATCTTAAAGACATTCATGTAGTGGGTTGTATCTCTGGCTATATGAGTTTCTCTTTTGTCTTTCTAACCTCTTATCAAGTTACCTATAATGTGTACAAGATTCTGGTTTAATTCTTATTAAAGACTAAAGCTGGTTTGTTTTTATACTATCTATATAAAGAGAAATTTCTGAGTTGGATAATACTGTTTTATATTATATTTCCCCAACAGTAATTGACCCATCCTGGTGTACCACAAATGCCAGAAACATCCAGCCAGATCAAGAATACTGTGAACTGTACCGCTTGTTTCTGCTGGTCATTGCCTTTTGCCAACCAGAAACAAGAAGCACTTTTTTCAAAATAACCAAACATTGAACTACACTCATTCCAAGCACATAGTAAACCTTCAGAAATGTGTATGGCTTGATATAAACAATTAGAATGACTGAGAAAAGAAGCAGCACAGGAAAGCTAGAAATATCTGGAACAAATAAAAAGTTATTGTTATTATTATAGCTGGTACTGAGCTTTGAAACTTTGCTCCTCCAACATCACCAGCACAAGCTGGTGATGAACAAAGCTGTTTTTTGCTCACTGAAGTCAAGGATGAAAACTACTTCACAACCTTTGGTGACGTCTGAGAGAGCAAAAGGTAAAGCCAGAATGAGAACTGGTGATTTGATATAAGGTAAATATTACAAAAGGGATTGAGGTGTGTAAATATCGAAACAACTCAGAACTGGTAGAAATAGTAAAGTGAGGATTTTGAGAGGAGGGATTTTTAAAAATCTCAAGGTACAAACTATTGATGTTTTCCACTGAAGAGTTGACGGGTCTTTTAGGAAGTTTCTATAATGAACAGCTAAACCATTTACTTGAATACTAAAGTCACACTAATGGAGACAGAAACAGCACAAACTCATGTTAATGCAAACAGGAAGGCATGGCTTCAATTCCCAACAGCCAGGCAGTGGTGGGGTAGAGGGCTTTGATTCTCAGAAACACAGGTCAAAACTCATATGTGCAGGAAATATTCTCTTTTTTCCAAACTCAGCTTATTTTCTATTTTGAGCCAGTGTAAGTTGTTTGTTGTTATTGTTTTTAATAACTATATTTATTAATATTATCCTGAAGGTACACACAAGTTTCTGAAGCAGATTATCTATGAACACAGAAAAATACTGAAAGATTTAATTTTCTTCAGACCCTGATAACACTGGGAAATCATCTCAGTCCATTAAGGTTCATCATGCCACACTTCCAGGGGCTTTCAAAGTATACAGAGAGAGTTATTTCTAGTCCTTGTGTCACCTGTCCTCTTGGGACCACTCTCACCTGGCCTTCGGTCATCAGCTCATGATTTTCCCCAAAGGCATCTCTACTCACTCTTCCCTGGTCCCTATAGCCCTGCAGCAACTTTATCCTTCCTTTGCTGAACACTCAATAACTGTACCTTTGTGTCAGACGGAGTCATCTCTCTAAGACTGTCCAACTCTCCTTTTTGAACCAGTTTCAGCTTACAAGCCTCCTCTTCTAGGATCTTGCACCGTGCTGGAGGTCTGCCTACAGTACACACTACAAGGCCCCTTTATCTAGGAAAATATTCCACCTGCCTCTACTTTCATCTTTCCTTCTCTATGCTGTTGCAGTTTCTACCATATGAGCTTTCAAAGGCAAAGGGAGAAATAAGATAAATCTACTAATTTTGCAAAAGAAAGAAAAGAGAGAGAAAGACAGAGAGAGACAGAGAGACAAAGAAAAGTAAAAGTTTGTAACTGAGGATAATATTTACAGAAAAAATAACAACTAGTTTCTTTAAATTGGAAAGAAGGGAATGATACAATTCTTCTAGCACTCCACCTATTGGTTTTCACTGTGTCTGTTTCTTTATACAAAAAAAAAAAAAAAGTCATAAAACCAGAACTAGGTACAGAATGATTCACATTCAGAAGCAATTGGCCTTGGCTGTCTGGCAGGGACATTTCTGTCCCTGGGCAGCCCTTAAAAACTGAACATACTCCACGAGCAGTATGTATGTAGAAGGAGGAAATCTGGGGAAGTCCCAAATCCTAGAAGGGGAAATGAAGAATGTCATAAGCACAGCCCAAGTGAAACGTGGAGAGGGAACTAAGAGTAGAAGTCAGAAGTAAAAATGGAGCCAAGTCAGGGACTGAAAGGGGGATGCAAATCACAAAAGGCTGAGTGAGAAGAAAAGGCTAAAGGAAGAGGAGTCTTCCTGAGAGCTGATCATGAGCCCAAGAGGGAAGGGAACAAAGTTTCCTAGGGGAAAGAAGAAATTGACTATTTTATAACATTAGGATTACAGGAAGTGGAAAAGTAGCAAATGTTTCCTTACTCTCAGCCCCCAGGAATGGGAAGTCCCAGGGTCAAGAATCTGTGTGTCATTCATCCTTATTCAAATCACAGAAGTGAGGATCCCATGGCTGGACCTTCCCCATGGATCACAGAAGAAAACCTCAGGAGTCAGCACCAGGCCCTGGCAACAGAAGGCGCGCTTCCCGGGGAGTAAGAGGAACAGGGCAGCTTCCTGCTGCCCATCTCTCCTTCAGAGCCCCTTGTTCTTCCCTGCTTCCTCTTCCCTTCCATTCCTGGCTGTTAAGGCTTCACCTTATTGAGGAAAACAAGGAAGGAACGTTCAAACAAAACTCCTAAATTCACTTGCCTCCATAAAACATGTTAAACAAGAAATCCCCTTAGACTATAATCGAAGTGCCAACATGAATATTCCCTCAAGTCCGAAATATTTTCTATTAATTCTTTTCTCAACAGAAAATATTTTGACTCTAATTAACTTTCCCAGGGACTATTCTAGAACAAAGAGCCATTGCACATGGGTCAGGCAAGCACAACGGTCACTGAGAATTAGTCATCAGTGAAAGGATAAATTAAGTGCTGCTAGTACTGTGAGGGAAACCCAAGAAAGGAAATTAGTATTTCATGGCAGTTGTTATATGCCAGGCACTCAAATAAGCACCTTTATATAAGTTCATATTTAATTTGCATAACAATCTTAGGAAGTCAGCACTATGACCCATGATTGGCAACTCAAACACTTGAACTAAGAGGTCAACAAAGCAGCCGCCCAGTCAGAAAATTCTGGAACCATAGCCTGAATTCTGCCATACTGTATTTCAACCTCTGCTCCTCCTACTTTCAGGACAGCACGTCTCTACCCATTGGTGCCCTCATCCCTCACAGTGATGCCCCTCACTCCCATAGACCCTCCCTCTGTATTTGTTGTTAGTCACTCATAATTTGTGTAACTTCCGAAGTGTGCTGTAAAGAACACTGGTACTGTGAATAATGGGCTCCATAAGCAGATAAGTTTGTAGAGCACAAGGCTAAGAAAATTTTAACAGGATTTTTACTGCAAGACATCTCAGGCTCTTGCCTATGGTTCTGCATGTTGTAAAATCAGCTGATACAGCTATAGGATGGACTGAGGTACTGGCAAGTGGCATTACAATATTCCATAGAAGGAGTGTTGTGAGATGGTGTGATGTGGTGATAAACTCGGTCTCTGGACTACATCGATCAAACCTCAGATCTGTAACTTATCAGATCAAGCATTTCACGTAAGTTACATACCTTGTCCATACTTTGTGCAAATAGTGAACTTACCACTTTCACGGGTATGTCCTAAAGATTAGATGAAAGCTATATACACAAAGTCCATTGAGCGTAGTCTGTGTGAAAGGCATGCACATTGGCCTCAGCTCTTCTGTTTCAGGGAGCAAAGCTGACTGACAGTACCAGCTACTCACTCTCTCACTCACAAGTGTTCTGGGACTACATTTTCTCTCAAAGTGGACACAGTGGGCACCAGTGTTAACTTATTTCTGTGGGACATCAAACTCCTCTAATAGTTGTCCTTAACTCTAAGATTCTCAGCTTTCTTAGTGCTGCACTATGATCTGAAATTCTTCCTTCTCGTTCCTCCCTGTTCCACTCCTTCCTTCCCTGCTTACACCAGTTTCTTCCCCTTTAGTTTTTTCCTTGACAAATCTGTTGGTTGTTTAATCCTGTTCTAGCATCTGCTTTTTGGGAGGCCTGAACTGGTGTGGTCTGGTAGAGCTGGTCGTAGCTCATAAAGTTAGCCGTTCAGGGAGTTCCTTTTGAGAAGCATCTCAAGGGACACATTTCGTGCAATGCACTTTAGGAAACTGGTGAATGAATCTGTCTCTAAGTTTGTCTTAAAGACATTCTTAAAGCATTGGTTACAAAGGAGGCAAGAGAACAGAAAGGTCTTCAAGCTCATCCAAAATCAGATCGCATGTCAACCAAACTTGGACATATGACAAGCATAAAAAATATACTTTACTTATACTTGAAGACATGAAGCACTCTGTGAAAATAAGTCCTCTTCCTGCTGGACTTTGTGAATTTATATTAGCTTCATGAAAGCCTGAATCACTGTAGTGAAACAGGAATAAAATGGGGAAATGGGGAAGGCACAGCTATTGTACAGCACCAATTTCAGTAATCCAAACATTCTTGGAATTATTCACTTATTTAACAAAGAAGTAATTGAGCTCACTATTCATGGGTTTCATTCCTGCTTGCTGATAATAAAGTGATGTGGGAGTGAACTATGGAAATAACTTCAACAAAATGTGACAGAAGACTAAAAGAGAGAACCAAGTGCTATGGGAACACAGAGGAAAAAAACCCTGATTGCCTGGCACTGAAGAGTGTTTCAGGAAGAAAAGAGGTAAAAAGACATTGCAGAAAGAGAGAATATCGTGTGCAAAAACTTGGAAATGTAAAAGAAAGAGCTGATACTTAAGGATAACAATATCTACAGTCAGAGTTCACAGTGTGCTATGATGATTGTGTGAAATCAAATACCAGTGGGTTTCCTTCATCATATTCAGTATTACAAAATGTTCACAATGAAAGAGAATGAGCATACAATCTGACTGGAACAGAGCCCCAACCATAAGATACAGAAGCACTAGAAATCTCCCTTTCGTGGATTGGGCCCAAAATAGTAATTGTAAGGCCCTGTCATTTGATGATGTGGATATTATAAAGCAGAAAGAGAGCACATGAGAATTTTCATAGAAATATATGCATGCATTCTTGTTTTATTCCTAGAAGAAAAACCCATTAAATTGAAAATTATCAATACAGAATTGCTTTAAATCACTTATGAGTAATAAAAATGCCCATAATTCCTGTTATAATAATAAAATAAATGCTACAAGGTACAGAAAGACAACTTCAGAGAGTTGAGATTTCTGAGAGACCTCTGAATTATTTCTCTAACAAATTCCAGTGTTAACTGTATTTATCCAAAAGAAAAGCTCTAAATTAACCCCAAAAATGTAGCATTAGGGTCTTTGGATCATGTGACTGTTTTTCATGCACTCATTTTACTCTGTGTTCAAATTTTTTAGAATTCACATTTAAAAAACCCATGCATATTTTATGAATTGAGCCTAAATGTCCCATCATCACACATTCCTAAGACTCTTGCTGCTCATGAACTGATCATTAGTGAATTCATTTTGTATTCTAGTGGTTGTCAAAGGCCATTCTGAAGGTGTTACATTGAGTTTTGACATTAATTGATGAATACTTAAGCTCATCATAACTCTGCTGGGATTGAGAACAGCAGAAATTAGAAAGACGAATTGCAGGAGATGAATCCATTGAAAAGAAATGTGACTTCAGAGTCATTACTTTTGAATGTCTAGGTTTTCGTGACATCCACACAGAATACAGTAAGGGCTCTTGGTTGCTGTCAAGCAGAGGGCTGGGGAAGGAGGGAGGTTGTCCTGGGCATACATGAGGACTACATTTACCTTCTTCCATTCCCTAAAGATAAGCATCTCCAGTAGTGAAAAAGTCTATTAGGTGGAAATCATACTACTACCAAAGGATTTGTAGAAATAGAAAACATCACTCTTAGCCTAGCAGACAAGAATCAGGGTCATGGAACCCCATCAGCTTTGACAAGTAAGTATTAAATAAAGATACTGAACTCGGAAAGAAATAGAGCAGTTTACCTTAGCAGCAATGGGTACTTGCTTGGCTATGCTATTTGAGTAACTCCCGGGTGTCCAGTAACCCCAAATATATCATGGAGCTTTTTAAAAAATATATAAATAAATATGGTAAAATAAAGTAAAATAACTGGGAAGCTAGTTAGGTTGTTAGCTAGTTAGTCAAGATAGGTTGAAAATCAGTTAATACTCAAAATCCATAGCTTAGGTTCAAATTTCTACAGGGTCATATTCTTGGAATCACAAATGAAATCAGCACAAATGTTGACTTTTCTTTCCTTTTTAAAATATCATAAAGAAACTGCTTTGATTTTTTTTTTTTAATTTGTAATCTAACCTACAGAGTTTCAACTGGTCAGAAGAAAGACCATGTGTCAAGGGTTTAGAAAAACAGGATTTTACGAAGACCCTTTCTCAGTGAAAGCAGAAAATAGTTAGCTAAGCTTTTAGGAAACACTAAGTTCATTAAAATAATTAATAGCTACAATTCTACAGGGTCTGA
Organism: Hydrochoerus hydrochaeris; assembly: GCA_004027455.1. Classification (NCBI taxonomy): domain Eukaryota; kingdom Metazoa; phylum Chordata; class Mammalia; order Rodentia; family Hydrochaeridae; genus Hydrochoerus; species Hydrochoerus hydrochaeris. Next base: position 330,905 of record PVLA01000086.1, on the reverse strand, counting down.
CAAAATGTTGACCTCTATGTACCTTTATTTCTCATAACCTATAGACGAGGAAAAGGTATAATTATCTCTAATTTACAAATGAATAAGCTGCAGCCTGGAAGCATCTGTTGAATTTTCAATGTCATTTAGTTGTTTAATCATGTTTCAACCCCGAGAAATTTAACCCAAAGCCCCAGTGTAACAATCATCTCCCAGTTTTGATCCAGTTGACTTATTCACCAGGAATGCAGCATGAACCCTTCTTAGCTCAGGACAGAAAATATTTTTTCTTACTATCACCAATGTTCCTTGTAGCTATTTGACTGATATCATGTGTTTAAAGTGTAATGGAAAATTGGATGATGTATTTATATTCTTACAGATTACAATGGTATCACCTAGCAGTCACGGTAATATAGGTCATGGAATTGTCAGAGTTTTTCTGCATAATACGTTCAATCTTGCTTCTTAAAACTATTTTTAAATTTAGAAACCAAGTAAATATATTTTCTGGAATCTAGCATACACATCACATTCCTATTTGTTTAATGTTTTATATTCTTTTAAACATTTATTTGGTAGTAAAGTATTAGCTAACACCAAGGATTGTACTGTCAAATGAGACTCACAAGAATGGGAAATATTCTCCAGTTTCAATTTTGTTAGATAACTTTCAGAATTCACATTATCTTAAGGTACTGCAGAGGGTGGAAAAGTCTGCAACTTATGCCTCAAGTTATATTTTTCTGCATGGACGCTCTGGGTATGATTAAATCTACAAGGTTTGTATGTGGTGAATAAAGATATCATTTATACAAAGGCAATCTAATTTAATCAGGAAATATCTCTGCTTTACACTTTGACAATTATATAGTTTATATGACATCTTCCAGTGAGCCATATCCCAGAAACCCATAGATTCCAGGTTTACTTATCATAATCAATCTTTTGATAGACCAGCTACTTGCTTGCTAAAAATACACTGTACATAAGTCATCTCCCACTATTAAATACCACTAATCTTTTGGTCAGCAGGTTTGCCGTTAGCACATTTACAAAGGTTCTTGACTAGGTCATCTTTCTTTCTTTTCCAGGCTTCTATCAAGAGAATGAATGTGTAGCTACTGCTATTCTTTTGCTTACTAAATATGTACTTACTGAGGACATCTTTGAAAGTAAAAGAAAATGCAGTTTGAAAGTAAAAATTGTCTGTACTTACAGAGCATTGTAAATCTAGAAATATTTACTATTAAAAATACTTTGTTTTACTCTAGTCATTTTTCTATGCCGATCACATTTCTGTGTAAAATTAATAAAAATTATATTTGTATGTACTGTGCATTACAAACTTCTTATTTTTCTGGGCAGTTCATTGGAAGCTACAGTTCTGTGTGTGTGTGTATATGTGTGTGCATGTGCATGTGCACATCTGCGTGTGCTAAGAATCAAACCCAAGAACCCAAGACCTTGTGCACACTAAACATATATTTTGCTACTGTGCTATGCTCCCAGCCCTATATTTCTGTTTCTGAATAAAATTTTTAAATATTTTGATGATATTCTTTGTACCTACCATTTTTTAAGAAATAGTCCATATTGAATATTTAGATTGCTATACACTGCTGGCATTTAATCTTGGAAAATTTTCAACCTATACTGCATTCCCAGTGAGCTATTCAAATAGCAGTACTCGGCTTTTCCCGTATACAAGCCAATGCCAGATTTTAAACCATAGTTTAATTTTTTATAACTCAGATAGGAAACTATCCCAGTTTCTGAGGAGCTACAATTAGAAGAGCTCTCTAACTGTTCAACCCTACCATCTTACATGAACAAGAAATAAGCCATTGTGTTAAGCCCTGGATTTGGGGCCTGTTTGTTCCTTCAGCAAAACCTAGTTTATCCCTATTGATGGTACACTTAGAAATGCTTTTCCAGGTCATCTTTTTTTAAGTTAATTTACATAATAATATTTGCTATATATATTTTATAATGGCAAATATAAAATGATTTGAAAATTGTGGATTTTCCCTTTGATTTTTTGTATTGAAAAGTTTTTGCTAAATAGAGATGAGATAAAAATTTAACTGTTTTCTTCTGATACTTACTAGTTTTGTTTTAGTCATAGAATTCTCACTTAATTTGTATTAAAAGCTGAAAAATCTTGAAGAATATAGCAATAAAGGAATGCAATAGAGATAAAACTCTTATAGCACAATCCAGACAATTTTTAATTATGTAAATTTTGAATCAATACACTTTTCCAATGTGCTTGTAAGTTTAAGTACAGAAATGATAATTTTAATATTTTGAAACCCATTTTTATTGAATAAAACATTATGAATACTTGCCTACAGAAATAAGAACTTTAGAAACTTTCTGTTTAGTATTTTATCATGTAAATATACCAAATGTGAATTGTTTAATTCATTAATTTGAGAACTAAAAGTTTTTCTAATTTTTCACTATTATAAATGATAAAGTGATGATCAGTCCTGTGTGTAAATACCTCTGTATATATTAATGATTTCCAAAAATAAATTTCAAATGATATGCACATTACTTTTTTGTTTCATAAAAAATCCCCAATAATCTTTATTTTTTATCATTTTTTCTTTTCTCTTCCTTCCTTTTCCCCTTCCCCTTCCCTCATTTTTCTTTGCTTTTGAACAGTTTCTTACATTTCTCAATATTTATTGTACATTTTGGTCTTTAATTACTATTTTCTTACTTTTTTTAAAAAATTTTTCTCCATCTCCAGAAATGTTTCACCAACTTATGTATTCCAGAATGCTTTTCATAAATTCCATCTTATCTTTATTTTGTGAAACAGGGTCTTGCTATGCAGTCCGGGCTGCTCAGGAACTCATTTTGTAGCCCAGACTGTCCTTGAACTTCCAGCAATTCTCTTGCCTCAGATCCCCAAGTGCTGGGATTACAGGCCAGAATCCATTCTACAGCATTCTTTCCAATCCTGGATATTACATTTTTAATCTTCTCCAGTTACAAACTAAAAATTGCCTCCTAAGAGTTTCATTAGGGCAAGTGAATATTTCTCCACATATTTTTTGAGAAATTTCATTTTTTATAAATTTCCAGTTTGTTTTTTAACCATTTTTATTTTTTCTTATGGATACATTATATTTTTGAAGCATATCCACCTCTTGTTTATTATGTGTTGCAGGCCATTTCTCATTTTATCCTTTTGTTTTATAAAAATCATACACAAATATTTATGTAGTCATATCTATCATAACCTATCACTCTTTCTTTTATAGCTAATATATTTTGTTCTATGCCCAGAAAGATTTTCACCTTTCCAGCATCAGATGAATAACTACTTCTTTTATCCCTGAGACCTGATTTACTTTCCCCTTGCCCAAGAGAGAACAGGAACATTATAATTTTCATTTCCTCTGATTTCTCCTATGTCCAAAAAAAGCAATTTGATACATTTGTTTTACCCTCCTGTTTCTAAGATCTCTACCTTTAATGATGCTTTTGTAGCATAAAGGAATCAAAAGTAAAATAAGAGCATTTGAATAAATGATTCTTACCACAATTATGAAATTAAGAACTACAACCACAGCAGAGAAGATACACCTTTATTGTGGTTCACTAAAATATATTATACTGATTTTATCTAATTCTACATTGGCAAGTTGAGAAAATTTTTACCTTTGTGCTATTCCCTGGATGTTGGTGTCCAAAATCCTGGGAGGTTTGGAAGTGTATTACACCGCTGAACAGATGAAGGCTCAGTATCAGGTGGGTTGGATAGGGAGCTGATCAAGTGCTGAACCACATGCTACATCAGTCCTGTAGAATGATTAGCAGATTATCTGAGTCTCTGGTTCTTGTAGATTGAAGGTCCTCACAATATATTAAAAAGAACACTGAACACCATACTGGCTCCTGGTGTTGGTAATGGGTATTCCTTTGAAAATAATGCAGTCTCCAGAGCTAAGGGTTCCCTGTCTTAACTTATGCCTTGCTGTGTGTTTTGCACCACTCCCTCTCCCTCCTACTTCTAGCTTTTTTACCTACTATGCATGTAGGAAAAGCAGAGAATTATATATTTCTCGATCCAAAATAAATGACTTGTATCTCATGGTCTGATTGAGAGGCTGGATTGACACCCTCCATATTCAGTGGAAGAACACACTGATCACCAATGGGAGAGAAGTGTTCTACTTATCAGTCAAAGCACTTTATTTTCAACACATAGACAATAACTAGTTAATTTAAATAGAAACAAATGATTAAAAGGGTAGTATATGTTAATTTGCTTGATTTAATTATTCCACATGAATGCAATACAAGTTAATCATAGCTCATAACATCACCTTGTACCCCACAAACATATACAACTATAATTTGTTAATTTACAATAAATACAAAATTTGTAACTAATGAATATTCACTTGCTTACAGAATCATCAAGCAGCCTGGAAAACCAGGTTCAGGAAATTCTGCCGGCATAACATCCAAACTTATTTGACAAAAAATGGTTCTTTTAAAATACCATTGTTTGTGGAAAGCCCAGACTTTTCACCATCTATGCCATTAACTCTGTACCCTGAAACTATCTACCACAATTCACCACAGCTTCCCTGGAAACCTGACTGCTCTGAAAATCCATCGCCTTCAGAAAGTGTTCCTCCCAGTATGCTTTTTCTTTGCATTATCAGACTCTACTTCAGAGTTTGGGGAAGATACATCTTTCACAAAACTAAGATCATAAGTCTCTATCCCAAGTGTAAGAGATTCTCAGAGAGCTAGAAGTCATCCTTTTGAGTAGGTTGACTCTATCTATCACTGAGATTCAGAAGATGGGAAATTTCCCAACACAGAAAGATGTTTAAACATGAGTTACCAAAAGATAATGACAAATGTCCTTTGAATTAAGTGTTTTAAGAGGTAAGGATCTCCTGCTGCCAGACTAGGTCCACACATCCACATCCAGATATCGCTCCAGCTTCTGTCTCCGCAGTAGCTGAGGCTACAAGGCTGTGCCACCATTCTCTGCTTTTAGTTAATACCTTAAAACACTGTCCTAACTCGTTCACTTAAAAACATGCACTAACAATTTTGTCTCAATGATTTATACGCTTCAGTTGCTTGCTATTGCTATACATCTTTTATGAGGTGGCTGTGTCATCTAGAATTAGATTCAGCTGCAAGTAACATAGAATCCAAAAATACTTCTGATTTAACCAACTTACTTCATTCTCAAGTAGAATGACATATCATGGTGACAAGTACCCATGCACTTTCTTTCTTATTGCTCTGCCATGTATAATTTCAATTTCCATGGGTACATTCATTTCCTTGCTAGCTTTTAATATCAGTGCTAAATCTATAAACATTATGTGCACATTCTAGAAGGTAATAAGAAGAAAAAGAATGGTGTACCATTGCATCTCTTCAGGAACACTTCCCAGAAGTTGTACTCAGCATGTGTATCAGTTTAAACTCTACTGAGCAGCACTGAATTACTTAGGTATGTAGCCAACCTACCTGCAAGGAAAATTGAAAAAGTCTGTACTCCAAGCATCATGTACCAAAATGAAAATTAAGGATTCTACCATTGTATAAAAAAGGACATTGGGGGACAACTATCTGCCTTTTCCCAGATGAATATAGATCAGAGTGTGGAAATGCGAAGTAGTTCAGGTATTTATTGCAGGTGTTGTAGAAAGCAAACTTTCAAATTTTCCAAGAACTATGTATGTTTGCCTCTTTGATCACCACTGCGAGCTTTCTGGTCACACACCACCCCAATTTCAAGCACAAGATTTATCTCTTTTTTCACGGCACCATCCCCAATTAAATGACCCTGTCTAGGTTAATTTTGTAGAATAAAAGCTGTTCCTCTTACTACTATGGTTAGAGGAATTCTAAAATGAGCCCAATATCTTGTCCCAATGGTGCACCAATCCTATAGAATCTTCTCCCTTTAGGAATGAAAGGGTCCTCTAAAAACCATGGGATGGTCACTCCCATGATTGTTATACTATATGAGACTCTGTCTTAACAGAAAAAAAAAAAAGATCATTTTGATCATCTTGAACAAGTGAGTTACTGTGTTAGGAGAGAGCTACTTAGCAAGGAACTATGAGTAGCCTGTAGTAACTGTAAACAGAGTCTTAATTACTGCCCTTGTCACTGGGGCAACACAATTTAAAGGAGGAGAGGTTTATTTTACCTTACATTTTAGTTGATCCTCTGCTGGTTCAAAGGCAAGATGGCAGAGGAGAGTTGTCCATGAGATGGTGGACAGGAAGTAGGGACAGCCCAAAGGGACGAGTCAGCAAAGGCCACTTTTCCAGGCACTTTGCCTCTTCTGACCAGACTCCACCTCTATCAGCAAGCTAGAAAAAATCCATAATTCATTCACTCCTCAAAATACCCACCTACAAGCATATGAGAATTTAGGGGACATTTTAGATCTAACCCATAACAAGCAGCCCCCAAGAAGAGAAGGAGAACTTCAATCTTACAACTGCGAGGGATTGAATTCCTCCAATAACCACAAGTGTTTGGAAGAGTACTTCAAGCTCTATTAAAGAAACACAGCCCAGCTGACACTTAGATTAAGCCTGTGAGACAATAAACAGACAATGTAGCTAAGCTACACCAGGACTTCTGACCCATGAAAATTGTGAGATATTAAAAGTGGAAGTTGTTTTAAACCACTAAGTCGTGCTAATTTGCCATGCAACAATAGAAAATTAATATACTACAGTGCTGCTCTGTTTTATTAAAGGAAAGAAACGGGTGGAAATGGCAATTAAAGTCTTCCTTTGCTGCAAGCTAGGGGCTTTACACTCACTGTTGTATTTAGTACGTAGTAGATTGGCATATTGGAGGAAAATAAGGCTTAGAGACATTAGTAAGTTACCCAAAGTATAACTCTGAAAGGGAGCAGAGTTGGTCAACTGACCTAAGTACTGGACCAAGCTATTTGTAATACAGTTGTCTCTTGCAAAGTATTGATTTCAGGATGTTCATAGATACCAATAATCATGGATACTTAAGTTCCATACATACAATGGTTTGAATTCAGGTGTAGTTATGCATGCCTGTAATCCCAGCATAGGGAAGAGGATCGCTGCAAATTTGAGACCAATTTAGGCTACATAGTGAGTTCAAGGACAGACTGAACTGCATTACAACACCTTGTCTGGGGCTAGGGATTTAGCTCAGCAGCATAAGCACTTGCCTTGCAAGCTCATGGTCATGAGTTCGATCCCTGGTACCGATAAAAAAAAAAAAACCTTGTCTCAAAGAACAAAACAAAACAAAATGGTATAGTATTTGCATATTACCTGCTTATATCAGCCTGAATACTTTAAATAATCTCTAGATTACTTATAATACCTAATACAGTATAAATGCCATGTAAATAGTTGTTATACACTGTATTGTTTAGTTATAATGGCAAGAAATGAAAATCTGTACATATTCAGTACAAGTGAACATATTTCAAATGTGTTCAACTTATAGTTGTTTGAAACCCCCAAAGCAGAGATGATAGATACATAACCTGCAGATATATAGCCCCTGGAAACTGAGGGTTGACTTAATTTTCAAATTGTTTAAACAAATACAAATTTTTTACAACAGTGAACTCTAAACTTATAATGAAGCCACCTTCCTCGATAACATTTTTGAGTACTTATCACTGATATTTGTTTATATTTGCTAAATTAGATGTTTGTTTATAAGTTAGAAATATTCTTTTTTGGATAAATATTTGAATTTTATTGTTTGATGGTTCCTTAATTTTTTAGTCATTTACTCATTAAGAAAAAGGAAAGTATGATGATAGAGGAAGGGAAGGAAGGAAGGAAAAACAGGAGGCTAGGAGGAGGAAAACAGACAGTAGTGACCCAAGAGTTGAATGTTATTGAGGAGGAGTTTCACACGGGAAGGAAGAGTTAGGTGTGATGGTGCATGCTTGTAATCCCAGCACGCAGGAGGATGAGGCAGGAGGACTGCTGTCAGAATGGAGCCCAACCTAAACTACATGGAAAGAACTTGTTTCTGAGAGAGAGAGAGAGAGAGAGAGAGAAATGAGAGAAAGAGAAATGAGAGAGAGAGAGAAATGAGAGGGAGAGGGAGAGGGAGAGGGGATTATGGAACAGAAGACCATCTGAAAACTAACCAATATAAGTATTTCTGAAATGTTTCCTATACTGTGTTTTTACAGCTCATTTGCAACATAGTAACCAGAGGAGAATTTCTGCAAACTTTCCAGAGAACAGTTGTAACAATGTTGAAAGTCAGATGTGGATCTTATAACCTATCTCCAGTTGAAAGTATCTCCAATTGATACCTTCTGCTATGACTCTGGTATGTGTTCCCCAGTGACCCAGGTGTATGCCTTAGTCTTCAGCCTGTAGCACTGTTGGAAGGTAACAGAAACTCTAAGAGGTGGGGCCTACTAGTTGGTAGCTAAATCATTCGGGGCGAGCCCTTAAAGGGAGCATTGTGACTCCCAGCTCCTCCTTCTGCCTCTCTCATTTTCCACCCACTTGAGACAAGCACTTTTCTCTACCACACTCCCCGCCACGATGAGCAAGCAGCCTTAACACGGGCTCAAAGTAAAGCAGCCAGTAGCCCACGGACTAAAACCTCCAAAATCGTGGGCTAAAATAAACTTTCCCTTTTTTAAAGTTAATTATCTTAGATATTTGATGACAGTGACGGAAAGACGGTGACACACTTTCCCTGTTAGATCAAATCACAAGTAACCCTATTCCAAGAGCCCCCAGTCATTGTATGAAAATTGAAAAGGTCCTTTCCATCTGCTGAATTTCATATTAGTGATTAAACTTTTTTAAGTGCTAGACTTCTGGTTTTTGTCCTCCTGATTGATTTCACTCTCTCTTTTGTCTTTTTTTATTTATACCAGAAATATTATTATGACTTATGTTCATCATTTCAGAAGACCTCATTTGCGTAAATTTTCAGTCTCCCAATCTTATTCCAGTAACATATCTCATGTCTAATTAGTTTCAGATATTTCAATAGCAAATGATAGTCTGGCTCAGACTAATTACAGCTGTTAATGCAAGATAATGATACTGTGGTAATAAAAAGACCACATCTCTTTTCATATTTTAGAATTTACCATAAGCTCCTCTGCAGCTCAAAGAGGATCATGTTTTCATTGCTCATCCCTGAGACTAAAAGAAATGTCAGAAATCACATTTCAGCACACCATTAATATCTTTGTCCAGCTGGCTGTGTGGGCTTTCAGATTGCAAATCTAATCTGTTTTGCAAGCTTTTCTACCTAATTCTTGGCTTTATCCCCAGATTAAATACTGAATGCTGTTTTAGCTGCTAATTTCTTTGGACAGGCCTTCAGTAGTATAAAATAGAGACAATGTTTTTCTTACCAGGCACTTCTCCAGCCACAGATAACTGGAATAGTTTGCACTAAATCAACTAGAGAAAGATATTAATTAAACTCCCATTGCTCATAGATCTCCTAAAGGTCCAGAGACAGGTAAACAATAAAGGAACTGACAACCATCTTGTAAGAAGAGATAAAAGAGATTGGAAACCCTTTTGTGTTTAATTTGAAACTGCAAAGTTTGACAAAATAATATAGTTAAATCCTTTAAAATCAGAAACACTGTGAAAAAAGTGGCCAAGGAGTTGCAAAGTTTTAGAGTACAGTCACATTCTGATCCAAAAGAGGTTGATTGGAGAGGAATGGAGGTCATTGTTAATCCCAGATTAAAATTTGTCAAAGTGCAGTACAAAATAGACTTAGCATATACTTATCATTCTGTAGATGATATGCAAATGTGTGAAAAAAAAATGTCCAAAGTTTAAAATAGTCTGTTGTTATGGTTTCTTATGAGAAATAAAGACTGAGAAATGAGAACTGAATTTAGCAAACTAAAAATGGAAATTTACCAAGACTTTAAATAAGCAAGACCAGTCCCCGCTGCCACAAGTTGTTCTGGGAGAAAAAAGCAAAGACCCTAAAAGGTTTAGGGTCAAGAACTATCTGAAAACTCTCCTCCGTGCCTTGAACCAATTAAAAGAGGCTTCAGTCTGTCTGTTTCACTGAGTCCCTAATACAAGCCCATCTGTTCCCCACTGAGGTTTAAACCCTATTCAAAATCCCAGGCTAACAAAAAACACACAAAAGTTTTCAAGATGCTGTTGAACCTCTATTCTTAGCCATTGTTTCCTAACTTGGCTGTCACGTGAATGAAGTGAAAGTTTAGCACAGGCTCCTCCAGAGATCTTCAAGAAGATTATAGCACTGATTTGCTAAGTTTTTATTCTTCTTTGGTTTTATTTTTCTTCCTTTCTTTCTTTATTGAGGTTTTAACATAGAGGATTAAAATAAAATCAAAGGACTGTCAGCTCACCATCTTCCAAACTGTCCTCCTCACCTGCTAAATGCTCCAGCTCTGGTTTGTGGCAGCAGCTGGATGCCTGACTGGTCCTGCATTGCACACCTGTCTACTGAGCATCGACCCAGCACTGTGGTGCTGCCATTCATAAACCACATTCTTGAGTCACTCAGGATTTCCATAACCATCCTATGGAAGGTCAGAGCCTTGAAAGTTTGTCTTCTCTTCTTCTGTGTCTCCTGAAGGTAGAAAAATTGCGTTAGTACTGTGGAAAGGAGTGTGTCAAAGTTTAAAACATAAATTCTAGCCTCAATTCTGATTTTTGCACAGATTTTATTTCTCAATATCTCTGCTTCCCTATTTGGCAATTATATTTGTGGTGTGGGAAATAGATAATGCATGTACATATAGGCCATATAGCCAGGTCCCAGAAAAGAATGATACTATATACACACACAGACCAGCGATTTCAATGACTCAAAGCTTTTTTTTTGCTTTCTTCTTTTTTTTTTTTTTTTGCATACCTTGAAAACCAGAAAGACATCTCCTTATCTAATTTACAGAAAGGCTAATTTAAGTTTTTACCTTCTTCATGTGCTGCATATGCTTCCAGGCCTCTCTGTAACATATTCCACCTCCAGCCCACCTGATTTATCTGTCATTTTCCTTTCTGCTTGTCATAATGCTTTATTATGTAAAGTATTTAATATGCATCAGAATCACCTTGTAAGGCTTCCTTAAAAAAACATATTTCTGGGCTCTATCCCTGTGTTTCTGATTCAGGAGATCTATTTTGGAACACCCATGAATTCATGTTTTAAGTGCATTCCTGGGTAATGCTAATGGGCATAGATCATGGTTTCACAACCACGGATGCAGTTTGCCGCAGATCTCCCACTGGGCCTACCTCTTCTTTCTTCTGTAAATCTGTCTTCCATTTTCTACCCTCCAAATTTTCTGCTATCAGAATACTCGAAGCACAAGTCTGAGTGATAATTGTGTCAGACAGCTCAGGGTACCATAACATAGTACTACGGTGTGGGTGACTTCAACAAAAACAAGGAATTTATTTCTCACAGTTTTAGAAGATAGAAAGTCCAAGATCAAGCTTCTGGCCTATCTTGATCCCAGTAAAAACCGGCAATTTTCTTTTCACTGCTTCCTTATATGGCATAGACAGAGAAAACTCTGATTTTTTCTTCCTCTTTCCTTAAAGCCACTGATCCCTCATCAATAGCCTCATCCTTATCGTCTCATTTAAACTAAGATACCTGTCAAAGCCCACTTCCAAAAATCATCACACTGAAGGTTAACATATGAATTTGGACATATGGAAAACTACTCTTATTGATAATTATTTCCTATAACTTGTATAATATATGCAACGCCTTGGGTGAATTTGAACATAAAAAAGTTGGGCTAGAGGTGCACGTCAGTGACAGAGCACTTGCCCAGTATGTGTGAAGCCCTGGGTTCCTTAATCCAGCACTGAAAAAAAAATGTAAAAAAAATGTAAAAAAAAATGTAAGTCACTTGTGTTTTACGTATGATTCCATTTACAAACAGAATTCTACAAATAACAGACGGTGACAAAGCAGATTAATGACTGGGGATGCTGGGGTCCTATGGAAGAAATTAACTGCAAAGGAGTACAAGGGAGTAACAGAAATGTCTGGAATCTTGGTTGTGTTGTGATTTCATAGTTGTATCAATTGCCAACACTATTAAAGTGCACACTTAAAACTTAGAGGATGCTATCATCTATAAATTACACTCCAACAAATCAGTGAAAATAGGGGGTTGGGGATTTATCTCAGTGGCATAAGCACCTGCCTGGCAAGTGTGAGGTCATGAGTTCAATCCCCAGTGCCACAAAAAAAAAAAAATCAGAGAAAATATGTATGCATATTTTGTATGTATTCATATGCTCTATATCTAAAATTCTGAAAGGTCTAAAAAAAAATTCCACTTAAGGTGATGGATTTTGCTCAATTTTCTTCTGATTTTAAAAGAATTTTGGGATTTTTTTTTTCTTTTGGTGTTTTAGTTTTGGGGAGGTTGTTTACTTGATCTCTACCCCAGGTACTAAAATACCTCTGCCTAGACTATCTCATGTACAGTTCACACCTGAATTAATAAATATGAGCAAGTTCACTCTCCTCTTTCTATGTAAGGTTTATAATGTCTATAAGACTGTATTTCCAGGGCTGGGAATACAGCTCAGCAGCACAAGTGCCTGCCTGGCAAGCTCAAGGTCCTGAGTTCAATTCCTCTTACTGAGAGAGAGAGAGAGAGACAGAGAGACAGAGAGACAGAGAGACAGAGAGAGAGACAGAGAACTGCACTTCCTAATAATGAACACAGGCTACATTTGTGTTGTTACACGTGATTTATTTGATGGAGAAAGTCTAAACTAAATTTAACAAAGGAAACAGTTCAGCTGGGGCAGAATCTTCACAAATCTCACACAGTGGCAACACTTGGTGTGGTCTCTTCTCTTCCATCTCCCCTAGGAATAATTACATGAGTTCAGCTTTCTGCTCACCTGCCTCCTCGTGTCAGATCTGGCATCTCTATTGCAAGATAATTGCCGCCTGGAATATTCAATTAGTTTTTAATTAAATATTGCTCATTAATATAACTGCAAGACAATAAAACATGTCATTTGATTAGCCAAAAATTCAAATATAAATTACATTCATTTTAATGCCAGCATGTACTTTACCTAATGAGACATTTGTCACCCTGCTATAAAAAGATTGTGTGATCTTATTTTCTTTTAAAGGTTTTTAATGCCTGCAAGAAAAGTTTTCAAATTCTACATGACAATTCATATTCTTTTCTTTGTCTCTATATTAGCTATATTATCTATGAAAGCTATATACAATGGAACTTCTTTATAACAGCAAGTGTTTGGACCTTACCTTCATCTTCAATTTTAGATGATGTCACCATCTAAATTTGTTACCTGTTGTGATTATATATATATATATATATATATATATATATATATATAGTCTGACTATATTTTTCTGATTATAAAAGCAATATATAATTATTTAAGCAATATTTGAAGGTATATAAAAGATAATTTACTAATATATTGTATTTTCTTACAGTTCTCTTTTCCTAAGAACTTTTTTCTATCTTTTGTCCTATTTTGACAAACTCAATCATAATGTATGATATAATATTTAATTCTGTTTTTTAATTTAAGTTTATATTTTGACTATATTCCACATCAACAATTATTGTGAAAACTTACCCAGAAAGCTGCATGATATTCCATTATATATTTTTATTATGATTAAAATTTAGGGACATTGGAGAGTTTTGCCTGAAAACTGTTCACTATTCAAGACAAAAATAAGGCAAATATATTTACACTTAGGATAAAAAAAAAGATTTGACCACATCTCTGGTTAGTTACTTAGGACTGGTTTCCAGAAAAAGAATGACAGGCTTAGGAGCATAAAGGAGTTTGTGTAGCTTCAGTTCCCCATGTCTTTATGAGGGATTGTCCAACCTTTTATAAACTCCCTGCACCTGCTCTTCAGCAGGTAGCTGATGCTGGCAGCATATGAAGGTTTCTTCAGTTAGAGACTTGGTACCTGGGTTAAGATGGCTGGTACACTTAGGGACAAGTTTGCTGTCACTGTTTCTGTGATGGTTTTGATTTCAAAACCATGATAATCTCATGGTATTAAACACTTTCATGCTACAGTTGATACTCAGAATGCATATGCAAGAGAGCCAGGCAAAAGTTGTAAGTGTTCTTCTATCAATTAATCTTGTAAAAAATCACAGTATGTTACTTCTGCCCCCTCATATAGGGTGAGTCACTAAGTCTTAGCATACATTTTCAATGCAAGTGCTACAGCATTTATTTGAAAATTATGTCACACAGTGTTTCTTCTTTGCCCCATACCCTCTATTGGTTTCCCCTGGCAATCAACCCAGAATGAAAACCAAAGTCCTTACACTAACTGGCATGACCTTCTACAGCTTGGTTTATATGCTTTGCTACCTTTATCTCAAATATGACCCTAGACTCCATCTCACTCTGGACACAAAAGCCTCCTCTGTATTCCTTGAGAGCAACACACAGCAGATGCCCCCTTGATGAAGGATTTGGACCACATGCTCAGTTCCAACCACTCCTCATTCTAAGAGATGTCTGCACAACTTGCTCCTTCTCCTCGGATCTATGACCATTCACCATCTGCCCAGTAAGTCTTCCTTTGTGACACCCTCTAGTACCCCCACACTGCAGTCACTTCTCCACTTCACAGTCTCCCTGTAACACTTAGATCCATCCAAAGTACTACTGAGTGATTGATTTTTTCCACTAGAATATAACTTCCACAAAGCAGGATATTTGTTCCTTTCCTTGATGAATTATCCCACCTGAATCGGGGCCTGGCATTATTACAGGCATGCAATAAACTGTGGTGTGCTGGTAAGTGTCGAAGGACCAGCTCCTAAAACAAAAACAAGCAAAATCCAATTTCCGTGGTGTAGGAGCTTGGCATGGTTGAAAAATACAGTGAATGTTTAATTTTTTTAATGTATTACTGTCAAAGACACATTAATCCCCCATGGAAAGTTCCCCTCGCTTCAAACTCACTTATCCCATCATCTTTGCCACTTTTCAGAGGCATTCTAGAAGTCTTTTTTGTGAGTGTCTTTAGTTGCACTGAATGGCTTCCTTGTTATCCTAAATCCATTCAAAATATTTACCTTCCACAGTCACTAAACTTTGGGCAAGAGCTAGAAGTCATATGGTGTGAGAGCCCATGAGTAAGGTGGGTGAGACACACCAGGATGTTTCTCCAGCCTGCCTTTCTGTTGGGTGGCATTCAGCTGCATTCGAGGTTTTTCTGATCACATACAGACACACGCATTGTATTTTTCAATCACCCTTTGTATTTCCGGCATGGCCAGTTACAGCCTGTATGTTTGCATGTGGATCTGGGAAATGATGGGAAAAGTTTGCCATCGTGAGTTATCATAGGTCAGCTCTGGCTGTAATAGTAAAAGACTGCACAACGAACACCTGTAATTCCATCACTCCGAGAGGCTGAGGCAGGAGGATCAAAAGTTCAAGCTCAGTCTGAGAAACTTAGCATCTTAATGAGACCCTGCCTCAAAAGAAAATTAAAAAAACATTAAAAGGGCTACAGATACTTCTCAGTGTGAAGTCTTTGGATTCAATTCATAGTACTGTAAGAGAAAGGAATTCTAATTTCCAAATGGTGGAAAATACTTTTTCAGATAAACAAAACTGTAATTTACTCTCCACAAAACCTGTTGGATGGAACCTTTGGTCAAAGTAAACTCAGAGGGCTGGGGATATAGCTCAGTGATGCAGTGCCTGCCTGCCAAGCATGAGGGCTTGAGTTTGCCAAGCATGAGGAGGAGGAGGAGGAGGAGGAGAAGAAGGAGAGGAAGAGGAAGAAGGAAAGAAAGAAAGAAAGGAAGAAAGAAAGAAAGGAAGGAAGGAAGGAAGAAAGAAAGAAAGAAAGAAAGAAAGAAAGAAAGAAAGAAAGAAAGAAAGAAAGAAAGAAAGAAAGGAAATCTAGAGATTGCCTAGAGTTTTTAAGCAATGGCAGTAGAGGAGAAATTAATAAAATGTACTGATAAATGTAACTAAATATTAAACATAAAACTTTTAAGCACATAACTACTTTTTATAACTGTTTGTAGTTTTCTTTTCGCATGAATCTAAGGATGAAACCCAGTGCCTTTTATATGTTAAGGAAGTGTTCGACTCCTGTGCTACCCTGCCAAGGACTAATGCTTTTATATATCTAAAAATGTGACACTAGCCAAGCATGGTGACATGTAATTATAATTCCAGTACTATGGGAGGATGAGAGAGGATGATTCAAGTTTGACTAGCCTGGAAAACTTAGCAATTTAACAAAACTGTGTCAAAATAAAGAAATAAGCCAGGCATTGTGGCACATGTCTGTAATCCCAGCACTCAGGAGGCTGAGACAGGAGGATTGCTATGAGTTCTAGATCAGTATGGGTTACATAATGACCAGACCAGCCTGAACTACATAGTGAAACCCTGCCTCCAAAAACAGAAAATAAAAATAAAAAGTAATTGGAGATGTAGCTCAGTGCAAAGCACCTGGGTTTAATTCTCAACCCCCCCCCAAAAAAAATGATACTGAAACTCTAGACAACAAAAAGAAGAAAGGCTAAAAGAAGGAAGGGTTCAGCAATAAAGAAACTATTGATATGATCCTCGTCTTACTTAAGAACTGGATAGAGAGCTTGAATGTTTAAGCATAATATTACACTTCTGAAAAATTCAATCTGTATTTACCAAACTTCCATTGCAAAAAAATAGGTAAAGACTAAAAACCTTTACATTCCAATACACAAGGATAAATGTACCAAGGAAAAAGAACAAGAAAAAAATATGAAGTAAAAAGGAAAAAATAATCCACAAAACATACACACAGATGAAATGTATTTATTTATTGACAGAAACATGTTTTTAATCCAACTTTATATCCAATACACACTTCTAAATGGATGTGACAACAAAGGGGTTGAATATGAATGGGTGAAAAGCTATATTACTTTTAAATAAAGAAAAAATGATGAGTGGAATATATAAATTTACTGATGATCCATTTTCTTCCAGTAGGTACTGATTTATTTTTTATTTTAAAGAGAATAAAACCCAACAAAACAAAACAGAGTAGAGCCAATCAAAGCAAAGCAGTGAAAGTGGTGCAGAACTTTGAAGCAGAATGACAGGAAACCAACAAAATGGCTACCATAATACATCTTGTTATCTTCACAGTAGCTGTCCTTTCCATCAGACAGAGTAAAATCAAATAAAATAAAACAGAATAAACCAATCAAAATGGAGCATTGAATAAAACAAAAGTGGAACAAAACAAAGCAGTGTGAACAATGTTGGATTTCAAAAACAAGACAGAAGGAAATCCTCCATGTTTGCTATATTTGCATACTTCTGACCTCCTAGTAGACGCTCAGACTACCGGCCTTATGACTGCAAAGTTAATTCAACATGCAAGCATTTAGTTGTTTCTGTAGTCATTTGCTATCAACTCAGCCTGTCCTCTGAGCCAGCCAGTTGCTAACCCTGGGATGGGGTGTTCTTGATTCTCAGCTCGCTTGTTCGTCAACTCACAAGGAGGGAAATCTGGCGTCTCCCTTCCTGGGCCCCACGTGTCTTGCACAACTTACCGGAAGGGAAAACTGGCTTCTTGAAAAGCTTCTCCCAGACCCAGCATGGTCTCTTTATGATCCACTTTGAAACCCTATTAAAATAAGGTTTTTAAGACCTAAATTTACAAAAATAAAGCAATGGCAAACAAGACAGTTATAATTTTATTAGTACATGTTTGTAGTACATGAAGTTTACAATCATGTTGGGGAGTGCATACATGTACATAATGTAAATTGTTTCTTTTTTAATACCGTTCCCTCTCCCACCCTCCCTCATTAATTCTCCATTTTCCTTCTTGGTGATATTACTAATCTCCACCTCATGTTTATGACATACAATGTTTACGTTCAGTGAGATTACCTGGGCATGATACATGGTATACAATCTTTATTTATTTCCCTTTCCCCTCAAGTAAAATAGCTTCATCATCCTCACCTCACCCCCCGCACCCCTCTAGGTATAATATTTTAAAAGCTGTAAAGCAAGTGGCTTCTTACTAGTTAACTCAGCTGATAGTGAGGAAATCATAAAATCAACATGATTTACATGCAGACTTAAAAGCCTTAAGTTTTGGTGGCAGCAGGAATCTCTGGAATTGGTTAAAATCATGAAAACTATACTGCAGATAGAAAGATGGGCTGAAAGTGTTTAAGAAAGTAGGTCCTTAGGTACGTTTATTAGGCTGGTTTGATGATTTTAGTAGTGATATATATAAAGTACACACATAAGTGCCAGACACTAAGTTAGTGTTCTGTAGATGTTTGCTGTAACTCCATAGTGGAAAGTTAATAGATAATTTATGAAAAATAGTGAAGTAGCAGTGGACACATTTATTATAAAGACAGAGATTAATACTAAACAACCATCTAGAAGAATATAAAGCTATTTTACTTGAGGGTAATAAAGTACAGGATCCCAGTTTTTTTAATATAACAAGTTTGAAGAATACTTAACTCTAATACTTTGTTAAAATTAAAATTTTCAACAATATAGAATAAAAGGCAGACATGCTAGTGTTAGAATTAGAAGAAAGCTAGTGTTTTTACTCACAACATTTTTGAAAAAGAAACGTGTAGAGTTTTCCTCCAATTCTCCTCATACTAATTGAATAGCCTGCAACTAAACTAGCAATCTAAATAACCAATGAGACAGTCCAGCCTCCACAGAACTGGAGTTCAATTAGTCTTTCCCAATTTCAATGCCAAATCCGGTCACCCATCCTTCTGACCACTCAACTGACCACATTTCTGAATGTTCTCAGAACCCCCAGATTTGATAATTTGTTATAACCTTGCTTACTATTGCTGATTTACTATGAAAGATTCAATCCAGAAACAACCAAGCGAAGAGACATATTTGTGCCTACCATATTGCATAGCACAGATCTAAGTTCTATTTTAGACAAGTTGTTTCATATAACAGAAGAAGGAAAGCTGTCAAACTGGTAATGAGACTTTAAAAACTCTGATACCAAAACCAAATAAGAATAGTACTAGAAAAGTATGTGTAGCCAAATCTCAAGACATAGATGGAGTAATTTAAAATAAAATATAAAATTTTATATGAAAAAAGTAAAGGTCAAGAATATCTAAGTCAATCTAAAATGAAGAAAAGAATGGAACCTTCTCTGCCAGACCTTAAAAGTTATTTTAAAACTTTGACAGTGAGATTTTGTGATATTGGTTCAAAAGTAGCATTTAGGCTAAAGAAACAATAAAGAAAACATTGCAAAGCAGAAGGCAAGAATGTACTATTAAATTTATGATGCTAAGACTATTTGTTGTCTATAATTTTTAAAAGGTGAATTACATCCCTATTTTATATCTCCCACAAAAGTAAGCCAAATGTTTTAAAGACCAAGTATGAGAAATAGAATTTTAAAATTTTATAAGAAAATACAAATTTTTGAAAGTATTTCTTAAAACAAGATTTCATAAACAAGATTCTAAAAAGCTTGGATAAACCCATTCAAGAAATTTTATTTAATTTTGCTACATTAAATGAAAAGCTTCTGTAAAACCGAAAATATTCCACAAAATTAAAAAATAATTCTCAGCTTAGAAGAAGATGTGTGTGATAAAACTAATATAAATACAGAACTGGGATACACAGAAGTACACAAGAATCAATTCTGAAAATCACAAAACTCCAACAGAAAAAAGAAGAAAGAATATAAAGAGAAAAAGTGTCACACATCAAAAAGGCTTCACAAATGGCCATTAGACATATGAGTAAATGGCGAACCTCACCACTGGTGAGACAAATAAAAATAAAAATAATGACATAATATTGATACTCATTAGATTAGCAAAATTTTATTTTGATGATTCCCGGAATCAGTAGAGAATATGAATCAAAAGAAACTTCAACACTGCAGATGAGAGTTTGAATTTGAATAATTACTTTAGAAAGTAATTTTTTAACAAATATCTAGTAAAAATGATACTGTGAGGACCCCACTAGCCAACAGTTGCCCTCTTAGGTAATATTCTCTAGGAACTATTTTTGTTTACTACACAGGAAATTTAGCTCTCAAATTTTGTCCTCCTTAGATTGATTCTTTAGAGTGAATCTAGAGGAGGCTCCACTTCTTTAACTCCAAAGCACATCAAGATATAACACGGTTTATCCTTCTTTATAGCTGAGTTGTACTTCTTTGTATAAAAATACATTTTTTTATCCATTCTGCCATTGCTGGACATTTGGGTAGTTATCAAGATTTACCTATTACAAAATATGCTGCCATAACTATAGGTGTACATATATCACTGTGGTATGGTGTTTTCAGCTCTTCTGGGAAAATATAGAGAAGGGGAATAGCTGGGTCAAATGGGACCTCTATCTTAGTTTTCTGAGGAATCTCCACATGGAATGCACAATAGCTTCACCAGTCTACTCTCCTACCAACAGTGAAAAAGTTTTCTTTTTTCCCCACAGCCCCACAGCCCAGCATTTGTTATCAGTTGATTTCTTGATGGCAGCCATTCTTCCTGGAGTGAGATGAAATCTCAATGTTGCTTTAACTTGCATTTCTCAAATGACCAGTGATGGTGAAAATTTCTTCATGTATTTATTTTGTATTTGTATTTCTTCATCTGAGAAGTGTGTATCATCACAGATGCCCATTTTTGGATTCGGTCTTTGAATTTGAAGGGCCTGATAGAGGCTTTTATAGGTAAACAGATGTGACCTGAGACCCTAAATCAGACTTGCATATATAAATATCATATTGTCTCCCTAGTGTAAAAAGCTGAAAGAGTAAAAAGGTCCAAAGTGTATAATAAATACTGTGAAAATGAAAGGAGAAGAAACTGCTCAAAAGGAAAGAACTAGGATGAGAAAAAGGGAAAAGATTATATATATGTGTGTGTGTGTGTGTGTGTGTGTGTGTGTGTAATATATATTAGATAATTATACTAAAATATCTATTCATCAAAAAGAATGATTTGTTCTTTCATTTTTTTATTTTAAAGAGGATAAAACTGAGGAAAATAAAACAGAATATTTATAGCAGTGAATTCCCCTATTGGATAAATGAAGCAATCTCAAATAAACAATATAATGAACATCAAACATCTAGAAAAAGAGCAAGCTAAACCTAAAGCTGATACAAGGGAGGAAATTATAATGATCACAGCAGAAATTTTTGCAATGGAGACTAAGAAACAATATAAAGAATCAATAAATTGAAGAGTTGGTTCTTTGCAAGATTAAGTAAAATTAGCAAACCTTTAACTAACCTTATTAATGAAAAGACTCAAATCCATGTAATTAGGGATGAATGTGTAAAATCACAACAGATCTTGCAAAAATCCAAAAGATCATCTATGCCTACTTTGAGAATCTCTTCTAATAAGATAAAAATACAGACAAAATAGATGTATTCCTAGATACATATGAATTACCAAAGCTGAATCAAGAAGACTTAAAAATTCTAAGTAAATGAATATCAGTCAATGAAATAGAAGATGTGATTAAAAATCTACCAACAAAGATAAACCCAGGCACTAATGGATTCACAGATGAATTCTACAAGAAATTTAGGGCCAGGGATTTAGCTCAGTGGCATAAGCATCTGCCTGGCAAGTGCAAGGTCGTGGGTTCGATCCCCGGTACCAAGAAAGGAAGGAAGGAAGGAAGGAAGGAAGGAAGGAAGGAAGGAAGGAAGGAAGAAAGAAAGAAAGAAAGAAAGAAATTTAGAGACGATATCTTAGTTACTTTTTACTCGTTGCTGAGACAAAATACCTGATGCCCAAATTTAGGGAAGGAAAGGTTTATTTCTTACAGTTCTTGGAGGTTTCAGTCCATACTCAGTTGGCTCCAAGGCAGTATGGCATAGTAGGGCAGCCATTCGTGGCTGCTGCAAAGAGCAAATTGTGAACCAGCAAGAGAGAGAGACATACCTTCTTCATGCCATTGCATCATATCCTGGTTCCACCCCTGGGTGGGTGAAACACTCACACCACCAATCCAAGCACTAGACAATGAACGAATCACAAATGCTAGATTTAGTCCAGTACCTAATTCATGAGGTTTGGGGCCACTGATATAAACCATGACAGATGACCTAATATCATTATTTCTCAAACTCTTTAATGAATTTGAAATTGAAAAAATATTCCCAAATTCATCCCTCAAAGCAAGAATTATCCTGATACAAAAACCAGAGAAGGAACTAATGAAAAAAGAGGTCAATCTCCCTAATAAATATAAATTCAAAATTTCTAAATAAGATACTAGCAAACAGAATGTAGCAAATCACCAAGAAGATTATACACCATGACCAAGTAGAATTCATCCCAGGGATGCAGAGTTACACAAATTGATACATGTAATTGATACACAAATCAATAAGTATAATACACCATATTAACAAAGCCAAAGACAAAAACCATCTGATCATTTCAGTACACACAAAAAAGCTTTTGTCAAAATCTAACGCCCATTTGTGAGGGAAAAAAAACCTATAGAAAATTGGAATAGAAGGTGTTATGGTTGATACATTGTGTCAACTTGAGAAGTTTAGAAGTTTAAGCAATTCATCAGGTTGTAAATATCATCAACCTATAAAAGAGGAGGATGAAAATGTGGTGTGAGTGCTACACCCACCCTATGGGGTGAATAGCCTATTTACAATATAATAAAGGAGAAGAGGCTTGTTCTCCCCCTCTTTTTATTCTGGCTGTTTTTGCTGGCTGCTGCCTTTAAGTGTTGTCCAATGCCATGCCACCTTGCCTTGGAGCCAGCTAATTATGGACTGAAACCTCCACAAACAGTGAGCTTAATAAACCTTTCCTTCATTCATTTGGGTGTCAGGTGTTTTGTCACAGCAATAGGAGAAAGGTAACCAAGACAGATGGTCTTTACCTCAAGCTAATAAAACTCATCTATGACAAACAAACAACCAACATCATACTAAATGGACAAAAAACATCCAGAACAAGACAAGGATGTGTACCATCACAACTCTTATTCAGTATAGTTCCAGAAACTTTAGCCAGAGCAATTAGATAAGAAAAAGAAATAAAGGAATAAGGACAGAAAAGGAAGAAGTTAAATTATCACTGTATGCAGTATTATACTCTACACAGAAAACTCCAAAAACCAGCAAGAGACTTCTGGTTTAATAACCAAATAGTGTAGCTAAATACAAAATCAACACTCAAAAATCAATAGAATTCCTGTACACAAATAACAAACTCACTTAGTTCATAGAAAAAATGCCTTTTGTGATAGTATTCAAAAAAATGAGATACCTAGGAATCAATCTAATGAAGGAAGAAAAAGACCTCTACACTGAAAACTACAGTACTGGGAAAAATAATGAAGAGGATATCAGAAAATGGAAAGATGTCCCTTGTTCTTGGGTAAGAAGAACCATTATATTGGAAATGGTCATACTTCCAAAATTTTTATACAGATATAATACAATCCCAATTAAAATAGCAATAGCGTATGTCACAGAATTAGAGAAAATAATCCTAAAATTCATTTGAACCAGAAAAGACCCAGAATAACAGAAGCAATCATGGACAATAAAGGCAAGACACGGGACACTATGATCCCACACTTGAAATTATACTGCGAAGCTACCATAATAAAAAAAAAATCAGACCTAAGATCAATGTGATAGATTATGAGATGTAGAAACAACTGCAAACACTCAGCCACCTTGTCTTTGACAAAGGTGCCAAACATTTTCCCTGGAAGAAAGATAGCCTCTTTAATAAATGATGTTGAAAAAACTGGCTTTCCACATCCTGAAGATTAAAAATAGACCTGTATCTTTCACCAAGCACTAAATTTAAATCAAAATGGATCAAAGATATAAATATTAAAACAGAAACACTAAATCTGCTGGAAGATATAATAAGTAGAACTCTTGAAGGCATTGGTGTAGGCAAAGACTTTATGAGCAAAACCCCTATTACTATCACAAATAATCAACTGGGATCTCATCCTGTTAAGAAGCTTTTGCACATTAAAAGAAATCACCAACAGAGTAAAGAAACAACCCACAGCATGGGAAAATATTTTACCAGTTGTTCCTCCCAAGGACTAATACCTAGAACTCAAAAAAATCAGACAACCCTAATTCGAAGACTCAATCCAAAAATGGAAATCTGAGATAAATACACACTTCTCAGATGAAGATCTACAAACAGCAAATAAATATATGAAAAAATGTTTAACATCACTGGTCATTTGAAAGTTGCAAATTAAAATATCTTTCTTACTCCAGAAAAAATGGCTATTATCAAGAAATCAATAAACAACAAATGCCAGCAAGGATAGAAGAATGCTTCTCCACTGTTGGTGGGAGTGAAAACTGGTGTCTACTGTGGAGGTAGCTAATGTGGAGGTTCCGCAACAGAGTAAAACTAGAGGTTCCATTTGACCCAGCTATTTTCCCTTCTTTGTATCTTCCTGAAAAAACAAAAGCATCATAACAGCAATATATGCTCACCCAGGTTTATAGTGGCACAGCTGGTAATAGCTAAATCTTGGAAACCACCCAAATGCCATCAACCAATGAATAGACAAAGAAAATTTGATTTTTTTATACAATGTAATGCTACTCAGCCCTAAAGACATTTAAGCTTGAGACATTTATGGGTAAATGGAGCACCTTGAGAACATATGCTTAAGTGAAATAAATTGAACACATGTGTAAACACAGCCCAGTTTCTTTGGTATGAGAAACAGAAAGTGTAAACAAGGACCCAAGTATATAAGAAGCATGGGGAAATGGGAAGAAGATGTTCAAATGGGAACTAGAAAAAGAGATAGGGAAGGGGAAAGGAAGAAATGGATGAGAAAAAAAGGAATAGAAAGACAAGTGGAAACAAAGCTTTCATTATAAAGGAGGTGAAGAGGGGCTATAGAGCGGGAAGGGGAATGGGGAAAAAAAGGAGAAACAAGATATGTCATGTACAGGTACAAACTTATTGTGTATCTAAAATCCACCATTTTTTTTTAACTTTAGGAAAACGTGTGCATCAGGGTTCCCAGGACAGAAGCCACAGGAGGTTATAAACAGGGACCAGATGTGCTTGGTTCTGTTTAAATATACCCTGTCAGGAATCCCCAAGGCCTCAGAAACTCTGGCTAGCAATTTACCTAGTAATTTTTGTAGCTACCAATAGAGATTTATAGACAAACGAGTCTTGTCAGGGTCAGTGCATAGCATCACTTGTCATCTGTGACAAGCCAGATCACTGAAAAGATTGTTTGGATCAGGCCAGAGGACCGGCTTGTATCAGCAGCAGACAAGACCTGAAGGGGCCATACTACTGACTCCTTTTCTCTGGCAAAGAACTCACCATGCTTCTGTTCCCATATAACCCTGACATTTCTAGATGCAGTGAAGTTAAACAGATCTAGAAATGGAGCTACATCAATAAGAAAATGAGAGCTATATCCTTGCAGAACTGGCAATGTCAAAACTCAAGTAGATAGTGCCCTCGTGTGGAAAGAATTATTCAAAGAAAATGAACTCCTATGGGTGACCCACAGCCAAGTGTTTTACAAAAATATGCATGAGGTAAGTTTCATTCCACAAATGAGAGCTAGCTGACAATCTTCTATAGACAAAAATAGCTAAAATTCTGAAACAAAATACCACATGAAGTATTACCCCCAAACAGTAGTAACTATAAAATTAAATTCAAGAAGTTGTCTAGGATTCAACCACAGTAGCCAACTTTGTGTTGCTGTCATCAGCATCATCACTGATGTTGGGATTAAACCCAGGGAGTACTGAGCTTAATACCCAGGTACTGTTTTTCTTTGTTTCTTTTTAGGTAGGTTCTCATAATTTGCCCAGTCTTGTTGTTAGGGTGCATTAGAGGAACAGATTTACTATGATATGTGTATGTGATCATATGATGTGCAAGGTAGCCTTATGATGGCCATCTGCAGAATCAGAGATAGTGGAAGGCAAAATGGCACCTGCATGCTGGAGAGCCAGAGGAGCCAGTCAAAGGCTGAAGGCTCAGAGCTCCCTACTGTGTATGCTGTGAGTCTGTCTTGGAAAACCCAAGGGTCTTCCTTGGAAGGCTGAAGATTCTGTGTTGGAAGCCTAAAAGAATTGAAGACAAATGTCCAAGACAATATAAAGACCTGAGCATCTCTGAAGAAGACAGTGAAAAAGACTTCTTTTTTCCCTTTTTATTCTATTCAGACTATAAGCCTATTGGTTGGTACCATTCAAATCCTGGGTGGGTTTCCCCCCTCTCAGTTTTCTGTCTATGTGTCAGTCCTACATAGACACACCCAGAACTTTACTAATGTGCTAGGCAGCTCTGACTCATCAAGTCAAGTAGACATATCACAGTTAACAATCACCATCTACCCCTGTCGACTTGACAAACAGACATGTCTCCTTCAACTGTACCTAGTCTCCAAATAAAATAGCAAGTTCATAATTACACCTAACATGATGCAACTGACCCACCCACCAATGAAAATGCACTAACTCCCTCGCCATAAGAGAAGCCAAAGTTTTTCTTTGGGTTATGCTTATTGCTCTCCTAACATTCCATAACTTAAACATTATAATATAGATTTAACAATAGTTAAGAACCAATATTAAGTCTCCCTATATTATTTTACAAAGAAAACAAAGATATGTGTGTATATGTATATTAACAAAATAGAAAAAAAAATACTCATGACAATTACTAACCTCATTTGTGTACTTGGTCATGAGGTCATAGTTGGCATTTGTATCTACCCTTTTCTATTACCCATTCTATATTCTCTTGGCCTTAAAAAATACTTCAGCAGGTCTTGATTCATTACGTGACAAAGTAACATATACTTTCACTCTTGAAGATCTTGGGTTATTTATCACCCTGTCTGGATTGGGTTGTTATAATTTACCATTGACCTTAATAATATGCCTTGGTAATACTAGAAAACACCCTAAGATCCTTCCTGGACTCCAAATACAATCTTTCTTCCCTCCATTGTTGACTGAAAGTCTAATTTTCCCTTGGCAGTCTGGATCAATCATCCCCACCAACACCATAACTCCTTTTCAGCTTGTTGATTCAGAAGAACAAGGAACACAAAATTATCAGAAGGAAGTCTTAACTTCCAGTTCAATGGAATCATTGTGCTTCCTGGTATAAGCCTCCAACCCCCCGGCCTAAAACTTAAGGATCATCAAAAGGACCAGGAAGCAACATTTTGCTAGCAGATCACTAGAGAATGGTAAGTGGCACTAGTCCAATGTCCAATGTCCACCCCTTGGTTCCTGGACTGTGAATCCTGGTTATGGGAGAAACAGTACTGTATACTGGTAATTAGATGCTTTTTGAAGCACATAAAAACTTCTGGAGAACCTCTCCCCAGTCCTACAGTGTACTGCCATCCAGTTGGCACTGTACTTACATCTCCAAAAGACAATTTCATCTTTTTATCAATCTGGCTACTTCTGGATAGTGAGGAACATGGTAAGACTGGTGAATTTCATGAACATGAGCCCACTGCCTCACTTCTTTAACCGTGGAATTCATCCCTTTGTCAGAAACAATGCTGTGAGGAATACCAAAATGGTGCATGAGGCATTCTGTAAGTTCACAGATGGTAGTTTTAGCAGAAACTTTATATTCAAGGAGGGAAATTTTATACCCAGAATGAGTTCCTATGCCATTAAGACAAAGCACTACATTTTCCGTGACAGGAGTAGTCCAATATAATCAACCTGCCACCAGGTTACAGTTTGGTCGCCAGAGAGACAGGTTTCATATCAGGGTGTCTTGGTTACTTTTTTCTTTTTGCTGAGACAAAATACCTGACACCAAAATGAATGAAGAAAAGGTTTATTTAGTTTACAGTTTGGGGAGGTTTCAGTCCATAATCAGCTGGCTGCAAGGTAGAGTGGCATGGCACTGGGACAACACTTCAAGGCAGCAGCCAGAGCAAAAGAGGGAAGAACAAGCCTCTTTTCTTCCCTTATATTGTACATAGGCCACCACCAACATCCCTTCGCTCCAGGGCAGGTGTAGCACTCACAAAATCTCTGTGCCCTTCTCTTGAACAGGATGAGGCTGTCCACAAAAGTAAAGATCCTGGCTCCCTGTTGAGTCTCTCAGTAAAACTTCTAAACTTCTCAAATTGATACAATGTATCAACCATAAAACAGGGATCCAGTGACAATCTCTATTATTGCCATATTGAGTATTCAGCACTATGGGGGTAGCTTGATCAGCCTTTCGTGAGTAGAAGTCCATGTTGCTGAGTCAATTCATAACCTTCATTGATTCTACCATGGCTACTCTGTTCTTGAGCCCACTGGGCAGTTACAAGACAAGCTAAGGACAAAGTTGACTGCTATTCACAGACTGAGTCATCCTATCTATTTAAGTAAAGTCCTCTCCTGCTGAGCTCACATTTTCATGAGTATTTACATGGCACATGAGTATCTTTACATCGTTTGCTCATATAAAAAGGTCTAGTCACATACCTTTCCCCCAAATATTTTTGTTACCAATTTTCTAGTAATGCTCCTTCCACGTCCTTAACTATTCAGCCAGACCACTGGCTCAGCCTATGAATCAGTACTAGCCCCACACTGGTCATGTTTTTCTTCTGAGCAAAACTTACAAGCAGATGCACTTGCTGAAGTCTTGTCTACTGTCCTTCACTACTGTCTTTCACTACTGTCATTCAGGAACATCTTGGGAAAGAACCACATAGCTGCAGCTGTCCGCTTTCAGATGGTGCTTGCATAATATGCAGAGCCATTGTAACACCAGGCCCTAGTTTTTTTTTTTTTTTCATCTGTCAACTTATCACATAGTATACCCTGTGCGGCCGTAGGTGCTGGCTAGAAGACAGAGGACTGCATAGTAATAGTGGGAATAACGGGTATTTAGGCAATCTCTTTGTGTAACTTACTTGTGCCTTCCAAATTAGCTTGAATCCATTTACATTTAATGATAAACTGTTGATACACAAGTTTAACTTTATGACTTAGTATTTCAAAGAGTACCCAGATCATGATGGGTAGCTAAGGTCTCAAGGTAGCCTGGTATCTCAGGGTCAAGTGCTTAGTTTCCACTAAAGCCCAGTAGCAGGCCAGTTGTTGTTTTGCAGGAGAATATTTATCTACAGATGATGGCAAAGCTTTGTTCAGAAATCCTAAGGGCCTCAACTGTAACTCACCTATGGGAGTAGGGGGCCACCAGAGTCTACAAACAGCATCTGCCACTGACACCTCAAGTACTATTGGACCTGTTGGATCTTATGCCCCCAGTGGCAGAGCAACCCTCACAGCAGGCTGTTGCAGAGCTTTCTCTTGTTCTGGATTCCACTCAGAACAAGCAGCTTTTCAAGTTGTCTGAGGACTTTTTAGGTTTTTTTCTATTTTGAGACAAACTTTCACTATGTTGCCCCGTATGGCCTTGAACCTCTGGTCCTCTTTCTTCAGCTTCCCAAGTAATTGGGATTACTGGTGTGCATCACTGCACCTGGTTCTAATTCATTGAAAAAAGTATACTATCTAGTTAATAAAAACTTTTCCTGGCCCTCCCCCACTATTTAAAGATGAATTTGCAAAAACAAAAAGAGAGGAATTTGAAAGTATGCCTAATTATTAATTCTCCCCTAGAATTTCCACTTATTGCACTGGTCTTTATAGCCTGACCATCCCTAAGGTTAAGGTAACATGGTTTTCCAAGTCCACTAGTGCTTTTTATTCCCTCTCCAGTTTCACCAGGAGCAGTGATGTTTGGACATTGAGTCAGATCTTTGTGTGAATGTGAGTCACCTGCAAAAGGAGTAGGGAATTTCTCTGGAAGGAGAAGCAAAGTTGTAAGGATCAGAGAAGAGAGTCTAAATTCCCTTAGAAATAGAATCTTTCCCTGTTCTCTAGCAGCTGTATAGCAGGTCATGTGAGCTAGGTAAACAAAGTGAAATCTGAACCAAACTTGCAAACGTGATGTGAATCAGGGTTTTTCTACTGGAGCACTGGATGTAATGTAGTTACCAGCATATTGTGTTCCCCTTCTTTAAGTACTCTCGCTCTCTTGTTCTTGCTTCCCTTACTCTTTCCACTGTACTTTCCTTCTTTTCTCCTATCCTGTGTGCTCTGTTTTCAAACTCACATCCATTCTAAACTTTCTCTGTTCCCCCAGACTGCTCTGCCCTTTACACGCTTAACAACCTATCCTTGTCCCACCTGAAACTCCTCACCCATGAATCCATTAAATGCATGCCTTTTTCTTCTTCTCACGGCATGGAAGCATTGCTGGAGAAAACCACATAGTCCTTAGTGTTGGAAGCATTAAGTCTGTGGTAAACAGTCTTACATTACAGTCTCTTAAGTTCTTCTTGAAAATCTACTTACTGTGATTGGTCACTTAGCTCTTCTAAAACTTATCTACTTTCCCAGAGTTGGTTATTCCCTACCACTCTTCTCCCACACACCTTCTGCATGTAATCTCACCTCCTATTTCCAGAAGAAAATTATAATAGAAGCCATAGCGCAGAAATTCTCTTAACTTTTTATTGGCCAGCCACCTAGAGTATTTATGCCCACATCGTCTAATAACTTTTCCTCTTGTTTCAGTTAGAAAACTGTCCCTTCTCCTTTTCTTTGTTTTCACTGTACTTCAATTTCTTTAGCTATTTATCATCTCCATCTTGGTATATAAACCCATTTAAATCTACATAATACCTAGCTACCACTTAGCTCTCTCTCCAGAGAAAAATTAGTTTAAAATTTTATCTGTTGTGTCTGCCACGTTTTCTTATTACTTTTCAATGACTAGCATAGCATTGACTGGAAGAAGAAATAATAGGCCTTCTATTATAATTGCCATTGATTCTGAGATGTGTTAACTTGAATGATTTGAAATATTCGATAAGCAACTACTTTTGACTTACAAAAAGGAAGTTCTGAATCATTCAATCTGTCCATATCCTCCAGCCAGAGATTACCAGGAATATACCTGCAGTTGAGCAAGCTGGGTTTATTGCCCATTACGATGTGGGAGAATGCACACCATTGAGAACTGTGGGATAGCTCAGTAGGAAAATGTTAGAAAACATTATATGACTTGAGTTTATCTTGGATGATTGATGGCAGGGTTATGGAAATAGCAGGAAACAGATGCAATTCTATCATTAGGTATTTTTATAATCTCATCAGAGAAGACTAAAGTTAACACCGTAATTGGCCAAGGAGCAACAGTCACTCATATTATCCAGGGTAAGAGAACATTTGATATAGTTTGTGATTTAAACAATATTTATGGACATGGTTATAGAATGGTCTTAGCTTTTATCCTGATCCATCGTGGCTACAGAATGTCTTTATTTGATGTTGGCATCCCATGGAGTTATGTTCACTGGAAGAACACACAGCTTAGCTATCAAACCTAAATCAACAGATGACAACTCGATGGCTTGATGGTGGTGTCAAGCTAGCTTCTGGATATCAGAGATTGTTTTCTCAATTCACTTTTTCTCCTTTTTCAGTCCCATTCTTAACCAAGGAAAAATAATATGTAGGTTTGTACTGTTACTGAGTTTGTATTTCTAAACATTAGAAAGTGGTCCAGAAGATAATCTACAGCTGGACTGAGATTAACTTTCCCATCTCCTCTGCCATAAGATGTTTTTAAATCATCTGACATAATGATGATTGTACAATAACACTTAAAACAGTGGGCAGGCTATGCTAGCCAGCTACAGAAAAAGCAATAGCCTGAAAAAAATATTATTCCTTCACCTTTACAGTAAATCTCAAAGCCAAGGGCCAAGAATATAATATTCAGATAATGAAAACATGTTCCCAGATCTACCTGAGTCTGTTTTAGAGCATCAGGCAGATTTTTATTTTAACTTGATCACAGTCTGTTCTACTTGCCCTCTGCTATATAAACACATAAAGAAGTCATTGTTACAGGGTAAATTTTTCCTTGACTTGTTAAGGATAAATCAGAAGCTATGGCTTTCTGTGATCATTCTACCCAATCAATTTAAATTTAAACTTGTTTATCAGTTACCTGGAGAAGAAATTTTATGATTTATATATTGTTTTTCTAAGTTGAACATCTCACCAGTGCTTTTGGTTTTGTTTTGTTTTGATCTGATTTGATTTGACTGCAGTAAAATCTATCGCCTGTATAGCATGCATAAAGAAAGAATTAATTTCCCCTACAGGGAGGTTTCCCACAACAGCTTGCACCAAGTTCTTTGAGGAGTTTTCTGGGCATTGCACTGGTACTTTTGCATATCAGAATATCTCTAAGAATTATCCTGAATATACATGTTAATTTACTCTATAGCGGGCGTCGGCAAAGGGATGCTCACAAAAGTCGTACTATAGTATGCACAGGCTGTATTGAGAATGTACAACAGGACAAATAGGCCAATTTTTTTGTCCTTCTAGTAGAGCAGATTCTTTACATGGGGAAGAATATTTCCTGCAAAACAGGCTGATATATCTCCTATGAGGACACAGAGATTATTGTGGAAAGAATAGCTCTTAAGTAGGTGCTCATTCTTGAAAGACTAGATTTTTCTGATTCAGGTAGTAATGACTTTAGTAAAAGCTAATGGGAAGCTAGGGTTTAATTTTTATAACACTAAATAAATGCTGACAATCTACCTTTTGAAGTTTCTGATGGAACAGCTGTCAAATTTTGTCAGCAGATAGTTAAATTATAGCCATAGCTTTGATCTGAGAAAAACATCAAAAAAGTTTTTTTTCTTAAATGGCCAAAGATTATAAAGAGTCAGAAGTAATAGAATAAAAATGAGAGATCATACTAAAAATCTTTTTATTTAGTTAATGGGATCAAACTATAACAACATGTAAAATTGATAGTAAAGAAAAGGCAAATAGATCTTGAAAAATATGAAAATTAATCTTGCCCATTATCTTGGATGAAACATGTTTTTTCTGGGTAATCAGTTCCTAAGCATCCTAAATGTAAGGGCTATGAATGCAAGAGTCATTCAGTTGACAGCAGAAAATATCGCAAGTCTTTGAAGTTGGTATTAAACCATTGGTGTTTTAGTGGTGTGTTAACATGACTAGGAAAAGCCTATTCCACCAAGATCAAAGACAATTTCTCCATAATGTCCTTTAGCAAACTAAATATCCAGATTTCCAATCATGTAGCTTCTATTTAAGAGGATGTTTTAGAAATACAGCTTGTTGGTGATATTAGAGACATCCTATTAATTTCTCATCATGCTTAGTCATATCATCCTGTCATGGAGTAGAATATAGGATTGGAAGTAATGCCAAAGGCATACCACAGCTTTATTTTAACTCAGAGGGATCTTATAGTCCCTGGAGTGGGTTACCATCAAGGAATAATGGTAATAATTTGATTCTTGGGTACTTGAAGTTTCTTAGTGATTTGATAGTTATACATAGTTTTAGAATTCTCTGAATTTTCCCATTTTTTACAAAGCTCATAGATGATAAGAAAAATAGAGATTCTGAGCAAATGGTACAGGCAGATTGGTGCAGAGTAAATCTTAGAAGTACTTATGTACAGTGTAAAATTAAGAAGTAGAGAAAGTGAATTGCTAGACAGATGAATGAAGCAGGCACCCAAAGATAACATATGGAAAGCCAGGCATGGTGGTACATGCCTGGAATCCCTGCTCCTGAGGAGGATGAGAGAGGAGGCCAGCCTGATTAGCAAGACCTTGTCTTAAAAATGTATTTTTTAAATGGGTGGGGACTATAGCTCAGTGTTACAGTATTTGCTTAGCAGGTGCAGAGCTCTAGGATCAATCCCTAGTACAGAAAAGAGAAGAGGAGAGAAGATCTGGAAAGAGAAGGGGAAAGTGGTGGTGGGGAAGGTATAGAGGAGAGGAGAGGAGAGGAGAGGAGAGGAGAGGAGAGAAGAGAAGAGAAGAGAAGAGAAGAGAAGAGAAGAGAAGAGAAGAGAAGAGAAGAGAAGAGAAGAGAGGCAGGGAATGGGAGGAAATGGAGGGGAGAGAAGAAAAAGGAGGGGAAAGTAGACAAACTTGAACAGCATGTGTAGCAAGAAGCCTACAGAGAGCGGCAGAGGGAGGGGAGAAGGAAAGAGAAAGGAGAGTCTAATTTCCAGTTTTAGCCCTCCCAGGATCTGCCAGTGTTCCTACTCACAAGATATCCTATGGTCTCATAATAATGCCTCTATTTTTTAGTTTTGCTTAAAAAACTTGCATTTTATCAAAGTTGTCATAACTTCATTATCAATGAGAATATAATATGCATGATTCAAATCACATCCAATATGTATAAACTTATTACATGGCTACATATCAAACTTTGGAGAAATATAGTTTGTCACTATCAGGGGATGACACCAATTTATTATTTTGAAAACTCATAAAGAAAAAGAAAAATGAACATTTACCATACATAGATGAAATCACCACATAATCCACTATTAAATGAGAATTTTCACTTTTAAAAAATATTCCAGGTGCATGTCTCTAGCCTCTACCACTTAAGAGGCTGACACAAAAGGAGTGAGCCAAGGAATTCAAGATCAGCCCAGGCAACACAGCAAGACTCTGTTCTCAAAAATCAAACAATCCATAAAGTGTTACAAATAGTAAATTTAAAAGGAATGATAGAATTAGAATATCATCATTATAAGTCCCAGTGAATTATTAGATCTAGATATTAAGTATTAATATGGCACACACACAGACAACTTGATATTGTCATTTTTTACCATACTAGATATTAGATATTAAACCTAGAACCTCATGCATGCTAGGCAAGTACTCAACCACTAAGAGCAGGGCTTTGCTCTCAATCTTTTTAAAAACTTTTATTTTGAGACACCATCTCACTAAATTGCCCAAGGAATCTCAAACATTTGATCCTTCTGCCTCATAGGCCTGAGAAGCTGGGATGACAGGTCCGTGCCATTACGCCCAAGCGTTATATGCATCTTGATGAAAGAAATAGTACTTGCTATGTAGTAGTCATAAAAGTTGAACTTGAATCTGAGTAAGCTGCTACTTAAGAGAAAATATAGGGGCCAGAGAAGTGTGTTATAAATGACATCAGGTAAATACAATCAGCAAAACCACAAAGTGGAACGTAGCTTCATTTTGCTCAACAAATAAATTGCAAGAATGCAGCAGGGAAGTGAGAGCAAGACTGAAGAGAGGGAGAAAAATTATTACAGATTTTAAAATGTTTGAAAAGCCTATCAATTAATCCAGTCACTGGGCCTCGTTAATATAATGCCTCAAACACTTAAAATGTTATGAGAAAATTGCAAAGTTGAACACTAACTAGATATTTTACAATATTAAGGATTGTTGTTAATTGCTTTTGTGTGATAATTATATTGTCATTATGTTTACTTTATAAAATAGCCTTTACACGTTAAAAATACTTGAAATATTTATGAATCAAGCATCATATCTGTGATTTTTAAAAAACAGTATATAAAAAGAGAAGAGGATGGAGGACAGATTAATCCAATTGTCTTTCAGTTACCAATTGCCAAAGCTAAGTGGTAGAAATGCATTTAATATTTCTAATTAATATATGTGTTTAAGAATTTTCAATAATATGACATTTAATCAATAAGATCAATTGAAAAAGTAAAATTTGCATGGCATTCCACTAGTGTTAATCAGTTCTTCATAACCATAATAAAACTTGGGACAAAAAAGTTTTAAAAGAAAAAAAAGTCAAATGGTTTCTTTATTTAGGCTCACAGCTGTGGAGGTTTCAGTCCATGGAATTTGGCGCTGACACCATACACCATGATTAGTGCATTTAATGGGGAAGGCCTGTTTGCATAATGGGAAGAACAAAAGAAAGAGAAAGATACTAGTGTCCTACAACCCCCTTGAAGGCATGCTCCCATACACCCCACTTCTTAAATGTTCTTATTACCTTCAATAACATCAAACTGAGGACCAAACTGTTACACAGGGGCTTTTGGGAGACAATTAAGATACAAACTATAGCATCACTCCATACCAGAATAAGACTATAGTAGGTACATTCTGGTCTATAAACATAACATAAAAGCAGGAAATATCTTCTTGACCTTGGGCTAGAGAAAGATTCCTCAGATAGAACACATAAAGCACAAATTATAAAGAAAAAAATATATATACTTGTAAATAAGGAAATATGAATTCAGAGAACAAGAACACTTACCTAGATGGCTAAAACAAACAGAAAAGAACTGATAGTACCAAATGTGGGTAAGCATAAGGAGCCATTACAGAAACAAACACACTGCTGAGAAGTGCAAAAATTTAGGCAACTATTATTTTGGATGTTGCCACTTTTCCACCAAAGTTGAAAACACACATACTCTATGATTCAACAATTCCACTCGTAAGTTTATATTCAACTGCAATGACCACAGGAATAGATGCAAGATGGTTCATTATAACAGTATTTGTACTGTAATAAAAACTACAAACTAAAAACAAGCAAATATCAGTAACATTAAGGTAGTTAAACTAGTACTTTCACTCAATTGAATATCACACAGCCATAAACATGGACTATCATTACACAGAACTATGTGGAATTAGAGCACAAATATATATTAAGTAAAGAAGATGGATGCAAAGCAATAAACATGATATGAGTCCATTTACATGACTTCTAAAATCACAGACAAAACTGCAGCACAGATGTGCTGGTTTGGGTAGTAACAACACTTATTTTTAAAGTATATCAGTGATTCCTGTACAAGTCAGAATAATGTTTTCTTCATGGGCAAGAATATCAAAATCATTGAACTTAGGCACAAAAAAGATTGGTGACTCATGAACCATGTTCCATTTTTTGATTTTAATGGATTTATTTTGTGATAAGACCCTGAACTATATACTTTTGCTTTGTGCATTTTCTGTGTTGTGTTTTGTATTTTATAATAAACCTCAAATAAAATAAAAACCTCAAATAATAACTCCCAGTACAGACTCTGGGGGAAAAGTCTGAGTTTTTCAGAATAGTGATTAGTTAGAATAGAAGAATATCTCCAGAACTTTTCCTAGAACTGAGAGCAAAAGGATTCAAAATGAAGAGAGTCACTCATAATCACCCTTGACTCTGTCTTTCTGTGACAACTTTTTCTCTTACTAAATTAGCACATATACTGATTTTAATTTGATTTCCATTGCACAAACAGGTAATGGCCAATTAGCGGTCACATGACTCCTTCTCCCTTCAAAGAATTTCCTGGTGATGCGTCCTATAGTAACTAACACTATTTCTTTTTTTCCTTCCTGGATTTAAATCTGCATGTCTTTACTTGCTAGCTTGGTAATTTTGATTTGGGAGTCTCTCAGTATTTGTCTCTCTGTTTCTCTGCATTCACACTTAAACTCTGGTTTACTGCCCACCAAGATCAGTGCTTTTAATAATAAACTTTTTTAGGACATGAAATCAAAATACTTATCTGTCCCTTTGTTAAATATTATGGGGATTAAGTATGCTTTCTGGTCCCTATATTAAACAATACTGGCAGGAATCATACTTTCCAGTTTTTCTGTGCTAACCCACACTGGAACTAAACAAAGGTATTTATTTTTCTAAAGCCTGCTTCTACTAGGTAAGACTGTGAAGCAACTAAGAACACAAGGAAACAGGGCATCTTTAATCAGTAGCTATAAAGTCTTAGTTATGCAAGATGGATAAATTCTAGCTACACACTCTACATTTCCTCTATAGGACATAGTATTCTAACATTTAACTTTTTGGAACAGGATTTTATGTGTTCTATGACTTTTTGGTCCCAGCATAGGGTTGCTAGCATAGTAAATGCTTGAGAAATATATGCTGATAAAACAATGAATGCACAGTTAGTTAGTTCTACCAATTATATATTTTATAGTAAGTTTCCACAATTTTTAATTCCAAAAGAATAGTGATATTTTATTTATAAATATGAACTTTCCAAACTTCTGTCTTCTGAGAAAATTTGATTTTTTTTGGCTTAAAATGAAAATATAACCTCTGTTCACAAGAGAAAATTTTAAGCTATCTCTCTAATAAGAAAGCAGATGATTTCCAAAAAGTTATTTGACAAGAGCCTTCTGTAACCAGCATATTTCTCACTAGAGGGAGCACAGCACCCACAACTAAATTGCAAGACATGACGAATAAAATGCCATTTCATACAGTGTCAGGAAATAGGACATGAATTTGCAGAAGTAAGGTATTTTTTATATATGATAACCTTCTTCAACTGTTAATCTTTGCAATCTTAAATCACATAGATGGGAATAATGCAAGATAAAATAATAATCATGCAGTTAATTAATAAGGTAGTATTTTACAAAACTATAGGGTGGGACAAATAAGAGATATATCATTATCTTTATTCTCTTGTTAGGAAAACATCAGTATTCACAAGAAAGAGAAACAATATAAGGCAGTGATTGGGACTATACATGGTCCAAGTTGTTTGGAGGAATGAAATGTTCTCTGGTTGCCATTTTCCTGATGTGCAACCCATGGAGCATCTTCCCTTGAAGTCCCACCTTCTCAGGTGCATTTGAGGAAGGCATTGTCCCACAATGAGCCTGTGTACTCAGAACCCTACTTTTCTCTTGTCGTTCATCAACCTCTGACACTCACAGCTCAGAAATTGGAGTCACCAGCCCTTCTTCCACCACGGCCAGGCAGGTGCTGTGCTGCTGAGTTTACCCCGGATTATGAAACCTTTCTCTACTTTTGAAATTCTGCATGTCTCTCTTTATCCTAGCCTGGGTTCCAAAATGTCCCATGCAATTATATCCCAAATATTGTATGGGATAGACTTATACTAAATAAAAAAAAAAAACACAAATTTTACTGGCACTCTACATTTTTTTCTAAACTTAGTAACTTCTTTCTTTCTTTCTTTCTTTCTTTCTTTCTTTCTTTCTTTCTTTCTTTCTTTTGTAATTTGCACTAAAAACCTTCACTCTGTTTTCCCTGGAAACAGGGAGAAAAATCAGGATTCTTTTCCACTTATCAAACAAGTTCCTTTATTTCATCTTCTAACATCCAGGGAACCGTCAGAGAAACTAACTTTTCTCGCTTCTCCCATAGAACAAATACTTGCTTTGTATTAAAAATAGACTTTTTCACTCTATCTCAGTACCACATCACCTCTCTTTTCTTTTTTCAGTTCAGGGAGTTAAACCCAGGGCCTCACACATGGTGGACAAGTGTGCTAGGGAAGCGTGCTATCACTAAGTTATATCCCCAGATGACTCACCCGCCTCTCACTACATCTTCATCCAGTAAGTTAAATAAAGTGACTTGTTTTCAGGTTTCATTATTTTGAGTGGACACAATTGTTCGAGAATCATCTCTTCCACACGTGTAGTTGACTGCATTCATGTTAATTCAGTGCGTATAGCAGGTTAGACACTATGCCAGAGAAGTAACCACCTGTCCTGCTTTAACTACTGGCTCTGAACTTGGCCGAAAACCCGGAATTACATGCGGTGTTTTCACCTTTTGGCTGGGCATAGTTTGTGAGTTGGAAAGGATAGGCTTCTGGGCCACCAGCATCATACTTAGATCATCCTTAGATAAATTGTTCCCCTTGAACAAACCCAGGAGTAAATTCTGCCCTACTGCCTACTTTTAAAACTGAGCTAAACACCAAGACTGATTCTGGAGACTGAGAACTGTTTCTGAGGAGGTACAGACAGAAAAGATGACCACTTCCTACACTTAGTTAACCTCAAACACTTTGGGTAGGTCCTTAGTAGTTTTCTTCTCTTTAAAGACTACTTAGTTTCCAACTTTTGGAGTGTGTAATACCGTTTAGGGACCATTATAACTAGACATGAGTTTATCAGTGAGTAAGCTACTCAAAAAAATGCTTTTAAATCTCAAGGATTATTAATTTGTCTTAAGCATCTGCTCAAAGACCTTGCTATTTAGAATATGGTGCTCTGACAGTCTTTGGCTTCCTTGAGCGTTTGTTTAAAATGAAGATCTTCACATTCCACTGCAAAATTGACTGATGAGCATCTCTATGGAAACATGATTCTCAAGCAATTTGAAGGGGTTGAGCCATAATTTCTGCTGTTTGAACCTGGAATGTTTGCTAAAAGCCTGGAAAACAACGGAATTTTTAGGAGGTGGGGACCTAGCGGGAAGAAGCTAGGCCACTGGGAGTGTGCCCATGTAGAAGATGTGGGGACCCTGACCTCTACTTCTCTCTCTTTTTTG
The DNA here is from genome assembly GCA_004027455.1 of Hydrochoerus hydrochaeris. Lineage (NCBI taxonomy): Eukaryota > Metazoa > Chordata > Mammalia > Rodentia > Hydrochaeridae > Hydrochoerus > Hydrochoerus hydrochaeris. Next base: position 290,639 of record PVLA01000086.1, on the reverse strand, counting down.
CTTCCTGGCTAGCATGAGGTAACAACTTTGTTCTACATTTTGTTCCCCATCATGATGCACTATCTTACCATGTGCTCAGAAACAACAGATCAATCAACTATGGACAGAAACCTTTACATACGGTGAGCTAAAATACGCTCATCTTCCTTAAAAGTTTATTTCTCTCAGGTATTTGTTACAGTCATAGAAATCTGACCAAGACAATCCTGAATGATATATTCCCTAAAGCCTGAAATCACAAAAGATCAAAATTTTAAAAAGTCCTGGAAAAAAATTAAAATTTCTTTAAAAGATATTTCTTAACATTTTAAAGGGTATTTGTTTATGAAACATAAAAATATGACAGGACATAAGCCACTTTACACAATAAAATAGTCAATAAAAACTTGCATATCTTTGCAAGCAAAAATATTCAAGTATACTAAAAACAGTCTCATGGCTGTAATATGTATGAACAGATATATCCTGTTCATAAGGAAGTAGGCCAAAACAGTCACTTGTAATTGGGATATAGCTCAGTGACAGAGTACTTGCCTAGCATATATGAGACTCCTGGTTCAGTCCCCAATACTACCAAATAATAATAGTAACAATGATATACTCTAACTCAAGTGCTGCTCTCACAGACACATTCTAAGTAGTGCTTTACCGGCTTCTAGTTATCGGTTCCATCTAACATTGTGTGACTATTCTATACATACCAAAGACACATTAATCCCTTCCCCAGAATTTAGTGAGGTTTCTTGATGAATTTTTTGGACCTCTTCCGAAGTTTTTTCCTCTCCTCACATGGTAATTGCAATTTTCAGAATCTTAGCTTTCAAAGATTTTTGTATTCCAGATTTTAATCTGTTGAAATTGTGATTCTAAATTTTTAGACTAGTGATTTTGCTCTTTCAGGATTGTCTTTAGGAATTATGTAGCATTTTCATCATATAATACACACTTGACCAAGACTATATAAATCCTTCATACTTATTTGCACAAAAGGGAATATTTGTTGGACATGCATCTCCCAATGACAAAAATAGCCCCCTCACCACCACAGTGCACTTCCACCTCCAGCTCAGAGTTTTGGGTCACTCATTAACGACCCCTGCTTAGTATCTGCCACAATGACTGGAGCCTGGGGAGGTTTCGCGGAGAGCCCAAAAGTCAGGAAATGGACTCAGTGGCCTTTGAAGCTGTTGTGGACTTTACCTAGGATTGGACCCTGCTGAATCCTGCATGGAAGAAGCTGTACAGAGAAGTGAGGAACTTACTTGATATGAAGACTCTCTGGGAAAAGGTGGTCAGTATGGAAAACACTTCAGCCAGATTACAGATCTCACTGTGACCAAGAGAAATAATTTAAGAAGTGCCTTCCCATTAGTTCATGCACTGATAGATGGTTATTATTTATTGCTAAAATGTGTATCACTACTAATTACATATTTTCATTTTCTGCTATAATACTCTAAGAAACTCTTCACATATGGAAGGATGTGTTTTTTCAATGTCAGTCAATTCTTAGAAGCTCCTTTGACTTACATGCTGTTGAGCTTTGGATCTGGACTGTCCCCTGTTATGGTTTGTGTCTAGATGGCCCCCCTCTAAAGCATCATGCAGTCATGGGGACAGGTTTCTAGAGTTTGTGATTGATTCATGGACCAATGCTGGGATTATAGATGTGTTTTACTTGCCCTGGGGCAGATAGTCTGAATACAATATAAGGGATGGAAAAAGGCTTGATCTCTCTCCCCTCCCCTATTATACTTGTTGTTTTTACTGTCTTCTGCCACCATGAAATGTTGCCTGCCCCTCAACAATACAACCCTTCCTTGGAGCCAGCTGATTATGGACTGAAACCTCCACAAACTGTGAGCTAAATAAACCTTTTCCTCCTTTAACCCCAGGTGTTGGGCATTTTGTCTTAGTAATAAGAGAAAAGTAACCAAGATACTCACCAAACTCTCATACCATCAGAGGTGGGTCTTTTGAAAGGTGGTTGTGTCATAGTGGTGCTGCATCCCTGGGTGGATTCATCCACTGATGAATTCAGTGGCTGAGTGAGCTATTGGGACATGGGCCTGATGGGAAAAGACAGTCATTGCAGGTATGACCTGGACAGGTATATCTCCTTCCTTCTTTCTCTGCTTCCTGACTCCCATGATGTGAGCAGCTGTCCTCCCCCAACTCTCTTACTGTGCCCTTTCTGCCTTGGAGCCTGCTAACAATGGACTGAAAATATGAGCAAAAATAAACCTGCTTTCCTTTAAATTGTGAGTGGCAGGTATTTTGTGCTAGCAAAGAGAAAATGTCTAAGACCCACACAAAAATCTGCTATCTATCATCAAAATTTATTGTAAAGAATCAGCTCATAAAATGAGTAAGGCCAGACCCATCTAGACACAAGTTTGTTAAATAACAAAGTGCTCAAATTGTCTTTCAGGAGAAGCTGACAGAATCCATTGATGACAGTACAAGATAGGTTTTTCAATATGGACATGAGCCAAAGAGGCCAGCTTATTAGGTCAACTGATCATTGCACACTACAAAGTACTCAAAATTAATGCACAGAACAAAACTCATTACTCCCCACCCAAAAAACCACACAAACTTGTGAAGAGGCATGATGACCATCTGCCTACTGGACAGAACTGTAAAACTCACCCTTTTGCCAACCAGTCAACAAACAGCTTTTCCTTCTGTCTTCCTATAAATTTCCCCATTGATCTAGGGAAAGGCGCCTCTGAAATTATCACTAGGGACCTCACTGCTGGTTGACTATATCATACAGATTTTCTTGCAAAAATCTTATACCTAAATATTGGCTTCTGTGCACTTTGGGCAGCAAGCCTTTGTTCTCAGATTTTGTTCAGAGACTTTGGAAACCGTCTGATTTGCAAGGGGAGTCTTACGAAGACACTACAATAATTTATTTTCTTATCTTGACAACGAAATGTGGGACGAGTCAGAGAGTTTTGTTTTGAATAAAAAAATGGGTGAAGGGGATAAAGGAAGACAGGAGGAGGAGAAAAGAGTATGTTGAAAAGGGTACCATGAATGGTTTATCAACCAGACCAATTTTTACAAAAAGATAACAGACATAAACTAAGAACCTGAAAATGTAATCCTTTAAAATAATTCATTCCATGAACCGCATAGAAAGTCTTGCACTCTGCAGTAGGGACCAATCCCAGCAAGAGAAATTAAATGAAAAGTTCTGCAGATGCAGGTGATCAGAGGCAACCTAGTAGCGGTAGGTTTCAACAAGGACACAGAACACTCCAAATTCATGGCAGAGGCATCCTCACTGTGCACAGAGCCAGTGAACACAGCTCAAGTTTGCCACATCCACTCTCTTGTCTGTGCATCTTTCTAAGATAGATAGATAGCTATAACATTACAATACATCCTTTCTTTGTCCCGAAGCCCTTCATCAGGACCTCTTGAAGTCCTACTGCCTGTGAACAATCATTTGATCTTTGCTTATCTTATGTGTAGATTTCACTGGCTTTCAGACACTCCCTCACTTAACACCATCTGTTATTTTGTAATTCTATATTGAAGTGAGTTCTGTCTGGAAAGAATGGATCTCCAGACCAACAGCACAAGCGTCTGGTTTCTAAGTGGAGTTTGCACCGAATGTCGTTCTCCTACTCCTTTCTCAGAGACATCGTGAACCTCAAAAACACAGCGTTATTGGACTGGCAGGGGGAACGCTCCACTTCCTGCAACTCCAAGCGGGAGGGAGGAGCCGCCAGACCCAGGTACACACATTACGCATGCGCAGGGCGAAGGGGCGTCGACGGCGCGGGAGCAGCTGGCGCGCGCACGCAGCAGCCGGGCGAAGCGGGAGCGCGCTCGGGGCGGCAGTCCCGGGCTCGGACTGGCTGGGTATCTCTCGAGCGTGCGCGCCGCGGCCCGGCCCCAACTATGGCTCACAGGCCTCAGAGGACCTTCCGGCGGCGCCAAGTCGACTCCAGCGACAGCGACGGGGCCGAGGATCCGACTGCGGAGCCTGGGACGCAGAGGGAGCCGGCGGCCCCGGGAGGTCCGCCCCTCGGAGTCCGCGCGGAGCTGGCGGGGCGGCAGCGCCGGGCCCGGGGCCCTCGGGGCCCAAGTCGGGTCTGGGCGAGCTCGCGGCGCGCGGACGGCGGCTCGGGCGTCCCAGGTGACGCGGGGCGGGAAGGGGCGCCGGGTGTTCACTAGAGGATCCAGAACCTGACGAGCCCCGGCCGCGCTGGCCTCGGAGGTCGTGGGCTCGTATCCTGCGAGTGCTCGCCCGCTACCTGCATCCTCCTGTGCGGCTCCTGGGGCTGGGGCGGCGGACGGAATCCTGCATGTTGCCGGCTGTATTTACACCCTCCCTGACCCCCACGGTTTATAGTTAGAGGAATTGTGTTTATGAAGAATCTAAGTGTTCACAAAGAAGTAAAAGAACTCCCAGTATCAGTATCATTATACTGGTGAAAGTTGTATGTACCCTTTTGGAAAATTTGCCCATTTTTTTTTAAAATACACTTAGGAATAGTACATTAAAAATTATACGTAGCTGACAGATTTAGGAACATTGTCTTTTGCTTTTTTCTTTCATCAGCTATTTACAAAATCTAAAATTAAAAACGTGATATATGTAACACTTCAGTATCCTAATAGAGATGGATGAGACTGTGCACTGTGCCCATAATGGCATTCAATGCAGTGTACTGTAGTCATTTTGAAGTAGTTCTTAACTACAGGTTTCAAGCAGCACAAATTTCTTTGCATAAAATGTGTTGCTCAAAATCTGGGACTTAATACAGTTTTTGTTAAGTCTTTTAGCCCCAAAGTTTTCTCCCACTCCTTTTAGTCGCATTAAAGCAATCTTCGTGATTTCTTACAGATTTGGTTTTTGGCAACTAAGAATTGTGTACATCGTGAATAACTAAATTGAGCTACTTAATTTATCAAACAGACTTTGTGTGTGTGATGAGAATATTTAAAATCTCAGTGTTTCAAGTATCATATGTGACAAATTGTTACTTCTTGAAGTTAATCATGGCTTCTTAACATTATGTCATATAGCTGCATAATCTGATTTCTTGGTCATTGTTAGGACCTACTTGTGTGAAGTTTTAATGACTTTCATGTTTATGCCATAAAATGTGAGACATCTGATTAAATTTTAGTCGGGGAATTAAGGCCAGGAGTTGACTTTTCCTTTGATTTTTAGAGCAGTTTTCAAATATTGTAATCTTTAACATGTGGATAAAGAGAAGACGTTTTAATTCTCATAGCTGCTTCTGCATTCACTCCTAGTACTTTGTTTTGAAGTATTTAAAGAAAATACAACCGCTTACAGATACATGAATAGAGGAGAACTTTTAGACTACCAAGGGTTCTACTTTAATGTTACAACAAAGTGCAAAGAGTAATAGTTTCTGAAAAGGAGAGTTGCACCATGAAACCTTTACATGTATCAGTAAGTTTTTGGTACTCACACTAAAATCTCAAGTCTCTGTTATGCTTTGTTTTTCTGTTTTAAAGAGAAACAGTTTCAAAACATGTTAAGACAGTTGCAAAAATATATTGCAATAATATATTGCATATAATTGATTGTCTTCATAGGAGTTATTCAGAATACAGTATATAGACATGCTATGTTGCCTAAACAATATTAGCACAAACCTTTATTTTCAATGAACTAAGAGAAACTCCCCGTGTAACTATCTTAACTGTTGGATCTTTTACTCATTGAAAATTGGTATTATCAAGCAGTGAATGTTTGGGAAATATTTGTTTACTAAGTTCACACATCTTGGTGTACTTTCTTGTATAGTATCAAAATACTGCTGTTAATGTTACCACTGATCTTAGTATTGGGAAGCTGTCAGTTTCACAGCGGATAACTTTTCCAGAAATCCAGTTTTCACTTACACTTTAATTTTTGTGATGATAAGTACAACTTGGAACATTTTTGAGAAAGTAATTATCAGTTGTCCACATCTGAATAACCAAGTGTTGTCTTTCAGTCATTCATTCAAATGAGATGTTTCTCCTTGAACTAGTGACTAGTTCAGCTTCCACTTGAGTCACACACCTATAAGGCAACCATTGCATTTCAGTATGCAGGAAAATGTTTTATGCATGCTTCCATGTTACCAAACAGCATTCAAAAGATACTTGATAACTGGCAAGATTTAATAGTTCTGTCACATTCGTTTTTCTTTGATTTTCCCTTTTCTCATTGCATCGTTTTAGAAATGTTTTATTAAATATATAGGTATTGTCAAGAATCTTTGTACATTTAATAGACTATCCAGTTATTTTAGATAGATTGGAAGTTGGAGAAGGTTTATGTGGAGGAGGTTGAAAAACTACAATTATATATATGTCATCTGTTCAGGATTTCATTTGTTGATTTCAATATTTTGACTTGTTACATTCAAAAAAATTAGAATCCAGGAGAGTTGATTTTTCCGCTAATGAAGAAGATGGAGCACAGCACTCCTCAGAGAGTGAAGATGGTCAGACTTCACCCTCAGACAGCTCTGGGTCATCCTCTGAGAGCTCTAAATTTTCATCGGCAGGTTGGTCATTTTTATAGTTTTAGGAACTTCTGTGTGTGTGTGCACGCGCAGGCTTGTGTACTTGTGAGAAAATGCTCAGGGCTGAGCCCAGGTCCCTGTAATATCCGTATTTTCTGTACTAGTGATGGAGTATGGGTCGAATAGGTTCTTCCTCTTGATTATCAGAGTGACAGAATTTTCTTAGATAACATTTCCAAGGTCAGCTTATAAGAGGCTGAGACATAATTTGAATCAAAGAAGACTTCTTCAGAGTTTGTTCTGAACTGATGTGCTGTGCTAGGAGATCACTTTGTGTATTAGTCACTTTCCAGTTGTGGACACAGTACCCAGCATCCATAATTTGAAGGAGGAGAGGTTTAATTTGTCTTATGCTTTAAGAGGATTCAGTCCACAGTTGATTGGTTCAGAAGTAGAAATTTGGTAGAAGGCTGTGGTGGAACAAAGCTGCTTAGTTCATGATAGTTAGGGAGCAGAGCAGGGAAGCAGTGCCCGAGACGAAAGGGTAGGGAACCAGACTTAGGCCTTAAGGCCACATCTCCGTAACCCACTCTGACATCCCCTAGTGTGCTTCACCAGTCCCCCCAGTGGATCCCAAAGCCAATCAGAGTGACACTCCACCTTAACCACCATACCACGCTACCTGAAGGGTTGTAAGAATTTGCCACTGAAGATATTTCAGGTACATGGTGTGGCCTATTTAAAATTCTAGGGAGTATAACTTAAACACAGAAAACTACCTCTCGGGATGATGTGATCACTTTCCTTTTGTAAAAGACCAGTTTCTAGAGGTCAGCCAGTTACTATTTGTGGGGCAAATGTGACCCACCACTTATTTTTGTAAAGTTTTAATAAATGCAGCCACATTCTTTCAATTACATTTTTATTATCTTAGGCTACTTTGCACCACAGTGGAAAGAGTTAAGTTATGACAGATTTTATATTCCATAGACTAAAAAATATTCATCTGGATCTTTACTCAAGTGTGTATAACTTGTTTTGTGTGCACTCTTTTTGCAGTCTAGTGAAGCTCTAAGACCTTTTTGAAAAAATAGTAAAATACATAGCTTTATGAAGGACACATTGTTTTGAAATATTATTAAAATATATTTTTAAAGATTGATAATATACTGATAAGTGCTCCTTTATTAACTCATTAGGTAATAACCAATAGCTTTGTTACCTTGTGATCTTTTTCTTTTTTCTTACCCACTTTCACAAGGTACAGAACTAAGTGACAAACTCAATATTAAGAATTTTGAACCTAGTAAACAGTTGAAGTCTTGTTTAGATTCTAAATGTAACCCTGCCCAAGAAAATTCTGTTCTGGAAAAATTCTGTGTCTTCACACTGTTCAGTACAGTAGCCAGCAGCCACATATGGGTATGGAGCTCTTGAAATGTCCCTATGAAACTGAGGAATTCAGTTTTTAATTCAGTTACATTTAAATAGTCAAGTATTGCTAGTGGCTACCATAAAACTGTGGCTCTGGAAGATGGTGAGTTAAACACTGAAAGAATGGCTATCAAGTATTTTGCAGCACTGCCTACCTCAAGAGAGGGCAGTGTTTGGAAATGCACAGGACGGTTTTTCACGATCACCCTGATTGAAGTGGTGTTGGATGTTGTGGCGCTCGAGGGTTCCAGATGTGAGAAACAGGTAGCCCTCAAGAAGACATCAGCAACACCTGATGAGAGAGAGAGCTAAGATGGGATGCCATGGTTTCAGTATGTTTCCTGATACGTCTAGATTGGGTTCCTCTCTGTAAATTGCATTTCATCTCTATTAAATTAATTTTCTTTACTGAAGTAGGTTTTGTGTGATTAATTTATGTGGCATACATCAAAATAGCAAAAATATGAGGACTATTAAGCCTTTTTTCTTTATTAAATATAATAGATATGTATTTTAGGCATTTCTGTTGGTGTTCAGGTTTCATTGTCCTCTTCTTTGTTTCTTTCAGTTAAAATCCCTGATGCAGCTTCTATTAGGGCAGCCTGCAGAAAACGTGAACTGGCCAGGGCCCAAGGTGACTATATTCCTTTGGATGTAAACCATCCCTCCACCATCTCTGCTGTGACGAGAAACAATGAGGAGGATCCTGAGACTGAGCCTGATAACCATGAGAAGAGAATACTCTTCACTCCAAAGCCCCAAACACTGAGACAAAGAATGGCTGAAGAAACAGGCGTGTATTTCATTTATTTAGCAACGTATAATGAAGGCATTTTTCATTGGAATATATTATAATAAAATTTCCATTAAAGTGTAATGTATCATCTCACATTGTAAAGAATGTTGATGTTGGTTTTTACTTATGATCAATTTGGTCCTGACTTTATAGCCTCTAAAAGATGTAGGAAAATGTTGTTAGCAGAGGGTATGGAATGTTGACAGAAGCCTGCCTCTCACATGATTTTTTGACAGATTAAAAAAAGTATGCATAATCTTCTTTTTGAACTATTGAACACTTAGTATCATGTTTGTAGAGACAGTCTTTAAGATTTATTGATCTTAAAGTAGCTTATTTTCTAAGATTCTTTAAAGATTTTAGGTGTAGGTTTGTTTCATCAGTAATATTTAAGTCTCAGAGGGTATTTTCATGTTCTTCATTTATAACACATCCTACCAAGTTTTTTGTTTCTTCAAGTAATATTTTTTGCAAAATAAAAATTTAGTTGCTCGTAACCTAAAATTATTTTTGTTTGTATTCTTGCGTAGGAATTAGCGATTTTTGATGAGAAAAGTCAAACATTTCATACTTTCTCAGTCTTTCCATTTTAGAGGCACTAACATGTTTTGAGTGGGCAGTGGGTAGTAAGAGTGCAGGTTCTCAAGTCAGATCTCTGCATTTCTATTGTAGCCATAGCAAAGTCTGTGGACAAGTCATTCACATCACAGTATGTGAGTTTACTCATTTATAAAATTAGGACAATACTGTTGCCATCCTGAATAAATAACATTGAAGTGTGTTTAACTTTTCGTAAAACAACCTATACAAATCTGACTACTGCAATGGAAATGAAAAAATATTAAATTTTTTTTTTTTTTCTTTTTGTAGCAAACAGAAGTGAAGAAACAAGTGAAGAGAGTCAGGAAGATGAAAATCAAGATATTTGGGAACAACAACAAATGAGAAAAGCAGTTAAAATGACAGAGGTAATATTTTCTAATACCAGGTATATTAGATTCCTGTAGCTGCTGTGACAGATTGCCACCAACTTGGTGAATTAAAACAACAGATGATCATTGTCTCCCATCATGGAGGGCAGATAGCTGAAATCACAGTTGGCAGGGCTGTGCTTCTTTTGAAGGCCCTATGGGAAAATCTGTACTTTCCTTTCCCAGCTTCTGATTATTTTGGCTGTTTCTTGAATTGTGATAGCAAAACCCTTTTGTATTTTTTGGCACCAATAATCAAACTCAGGATCTCGTGCTTACCCAGGCAGGCACTAAATTCCTGGCCCAATAGCAGAACTCTTATCTCTGCCTCCGTGTCCTTCTCTTCATCCGTACTGTTTCCTATAAGGACATCTGACTTATGGATGTCCTGGTGTCTTGCAGACAATCCAGGATGAACTGAGAGGAACAGGCAATGGGAAAGTTTGGGGAAGCCTCCACAGAAGTAGTGATATTTTACTGGCTGTTCAGATATGTTTGTGGTGTATAAGATTTGAAACTGAAAGTATCAGGTGTGTTTGGGGATTTGCAGGTAAGATTGGAGCTGGCTACGAGGTATGATGAAATTTGAGATGAGACAGGATGATGCTTCATGGAAAATTTAACAAGGATAATTAAGCTAATGAGTTTGCCGAATATCTGGTCCATGTCCTCCATATGTCCTTGTCAGAAATAGAGGTTTTTCAGAACACTCTGAACCTCCACACCCTGGTCGTGACAAGTGGTCATTAGCCGGAGGTCACTAATGTGACTTATATGACCTAATAAGATGTACTAGGAATACATTCCTCTGCAAATATTAAAAACCCTCAAATAGTGTTTTTGATCACATTGCTTCTTCCAGAACTGTAAAGTACATTTGTCTGTAAACAACAATAGCTTTGAACACTTGAAAAATGACTTCTGTGAAATACCAGATTTTTAGAATTTGGATCTTATGTGTGAATTTAATGCTTTAAAATTTAACACTGAAGATTTTCAAAACATTTAATTGTTACCATGAAAACAGATGCATGGAATTTTGAGCTGGAAAGGAGCCTGGAATATCCAGTCTCTTTTATAAGGTAAATGAAGTTTTTTTATGTTGTTACTGTATCTAGGGAAGAGACGTAGACCTTTCCCACAGCAGTGATTCTCCAGCAGGGAAGAAGTTTGATACTTCCATTTCATTTCCACCAGTAAATTTAGAAATTATAAAGAAGCAGCTAAACACTAGGTGAGTCATACTCATTTTTGAAATTTATATCGTACTCAATGTTTAATAAAGGCAACTGCATTTTTTTAAATTATTAAATGATTTATAAAGAAAATAATAGCACCTGCTGTGTTACATTAACTCAACTGATTATGTTATTCATCTTTTCAGTTTTTATAACCTATAATCAAGAATTATAAAATTCTACTTTTTTGCTTAATAATGGTTAAAGCATTTTTCTACATTGTTGGAAAGTCTTTAACTTTTTAAGAAGAATAGTATGCTTATCCCTATACTGAATGTATCATAACTTACATAAATATTTCTCTAGCACACATTTTGATTTCTAAGTTTCCTCTGTATTTGCTATAGTTAATAAACATTTGTTCCTTTAAGTCTTTTAATCTGTCAAAGTTTTTTTCTTTAAAATAAATTAATGAAGAAAGTTCTATGTGGCACCAGCTGTATTTTTATGTTCCTTGGTATGGGTTGCCTTTTTAAGCATAGCTTCTATTCCACCAGTATTAATGCTTATCTCTTAAATAATATTACCTTAATTAAGGGGTGTTTTTGCTAAAAGTATGACAAAATATATCATTGGTTATTTTGTTTTAAATACATGTGTCTAGGTATGTGCTCAGGATTTAGTATGTGTAATTAGATATATGAAAGAATGAATATGCTGTTCAGAGTTTGATGTGTCCTTATAACAGTTCGATACAAAGGAGCAGGTTTGGTTCTCTTGTTGCTTCTCTGTCTCCTGAGAATAGGCTCAATTTTTGTTCTTAAATATCTTTTCTATAAATCAGCTTTAAAGTAACTTCATTCTTTCAGCACATTGCAGCAAAAATGTTTGTTGTAGTTGTTCACTTAAATGAAGATTTGATGTAGAAAAGAATTGTGTAGCATTTTGTAGTGAAATAAATACTTCAGCATCTCATTTTTAGATATTAGATGATCTCTGTACTCTGGGCATTTGACAAAGGAGCAGCTCCTCCTCTGATTTTATAAATAATAAAGGGGCAAGGGAAAAAGAAGGACAAAAAGGAGGAAGAAGGAAAGGAGGAAGGAAGGAAATCTGTTTCTTATTCCTCCTTGGGCACACATGTATGACGGGTGACTGAGTTTTGAAAGATAAACAGTCACTGAATTATATTTGACTCTAACATCAAGTAACATCAGTTGAGGCAGAAGTTATTCACAAGATCTGAAAGAAAATACTGTCGTGTCAATAACAGGGCAGCATGTAACAAATGCAACAAAACATTGGCAGAGGATTAACAGTAACTGCACAGGACTTTGATATACAAGGTCACTGTTTTTTTTTTTCAGAATCTACTTTATACATTTTCACCAATATTAGCCTAAAACCACATTCATTAGCTGCTGTAAAATTAGCCTGTGATGAGCTTCTGCCTCTGAAACACTTCCAGTGTCCTTTTTATGCTTCCCCCTTAAGATACCTCTAATTGTGATCTCCTTTGCTTATCAAGTCTAGTAAATCCAATTTATATGCTCATCAGTGTCCTTAGTTCTTTGAAAACATTTGCAGTAGAAAGCTACTTTAAAAGGAAAAGTTTGAAAAATAAAGCATTTTCACTTTACTTATTTAGATTAACTTTACTGATACTTTGTGTAGAAGATTCTAAAAACTCCACCAACAGACTTCTAGACTTAATAATTCAGCAGTGCAGCTTGGTACGAAAGCAACACTCAAAAGTCAACAACATTCCTATACACAAACAACAAACTCACTGAGAGAAAATAGGGAAACCACACTCTTCACAATAACATCCAAAAACATGAAATACTTAGGAATCAATCTTAACAAAGGAAGTAAATGATTTATACGTTGAAAATTACAGTACTCTGAAAAGAGAAATTAAAAAGGAATTCATAAAATGGAAAAATTTCACTTTATCAATGGACAGGGAGAACCAACATAGTGAAAATGGTCATACTTCCAAAACTGTTACACAGATTTAAAATTCTGATCAAAATGCCATTAGCATACCTTACAGATCTAGAAAAAACTTTCCAAAAATTCATCTGGAACCAGAACAGACCTAGAATAGCAAAGGCAGTTCTAGGCAACAAAGAAAGGCAAGGCAGGAGGCATCATAATTCCTGACCTGAAATTATACCACTCAGCTACTGTAATAAAATCAGCATGGTACTGGCAAATAAACAGACCAAAAGATCAGTGGAACAGAAGGTACAGACACAACTACAAACACATTCAGGCACCTTATCTTTAACAAAAGGGCCAAATAAGTTCACTGAAAGACTCTTTAATAAGTAATGCTGGAAAAATTGGCTTATACATGCTGAAAACTTAAACTAGACCCATGTTTATCACCATGCACTAAACTAAAGTCAAAATGGTTCACAGATCTAACTAAATATTAAGATAGAAACACTAGCTGGGGATTTAGCTCAGTGGCATAAGCGCCTGCCTGGCAAGCGCGAGTTTGTGAGTTTGATCCCTGGTACCGCAAAAAAAAAAAAAAATATGGTAGAAACATTAACTCTACTGGAAGACAAAGTTGGTAGAAATCTCAAGAACATAGGTGTAGGCAGAGAGTTTATGAACAAAACCCAAACTGCATGGGAAATACTTCAAAGAATCAACAAGTGGCATCTCATCTTATTAAAAAGTTTTTGCACATCCCAAGAAATCAGCAGAGTGAAAAAACCCACAGATTGGGAAAAGATTTTTGCCAGCTATCACTCTGACAAAGGACTTCTGTCTAGAACACATAAAGAGTTGAAAAAAATCAGACCCACCCAAATTCAAATACCCAATCCAAAAGTGGGCATCTGAGATGAATACACAATTCTCAGATAATGAAATAGAAATAGCAAATAAATATATGAAAATATTTCAACTTCATGGTCATTTGAGAAATGTAAATTAAAACAACACTGAGATACCATCTCACTCCAGAAAGAATGGCTAACATTAAGAAATCAATGAATAACAAACGCTGGAGGGGATGTGGGGAAAAAGGAACCCTTCTCCATTGTTGGTGGGAGTGTAGACTGCTAAAACTACTGTGGAAATTGGTATAGAGATTCCTAAAAAAAAAACAGGATTAAAGGTACTATTTGACCCAGCTATTCCCCTTCTGGGTATTTTCCCAGAAAAATTTAAAACATCATACCACAGCAATATATGTGCACCCATATGTATGTGCTGCATGATTCATAATAACCAGATCCTGGAAACAACCCAAATGCCCATCAACTGAGGAATGGATAAAAAAGATGTATTTTTATACAACAGAATACTGTAAAGGAGGATAAACTTGAGGCTTTTATAGGTAAATGGATGCAACTAGAGACCATACTTAAAAGTGCAATACATCAAACTCACGTGTAAACATCGTATTGTCTCCCTAGTGTAAGAACGGAAAGTAAATAAGATGCAGTGAAAGGGAAAGAAACTGGTCAAAGGGAAATCATATTGTTTGATCAATTTTACATGCCTGTATCTGGTAATCTGAGCAACTATTTTGAAGATAACGATATGTAATATAACAACCATTGTTAAGTTCCTTATTTTGAAATCCTGTATCACTCTTTTGTTGTTGTGGTTATTGTTGTTATCATTTGGCTTTTGTTGTTTTTTTGTTTGTTTGTTTCATTGCTTTCTAATTTTGCTGTGCTTTTTTTCTTTAAAATAAAAAAAATAGATTAACTCTACTACAGGATACTCATCGCTCTCACCAGAGAGAATATGAAAAATATGTAGAAGATATCAAGAGCTCAAAGAGTACAATCCAGAATCTAGAGAGTTCATCAAATCAAACTCTAAATCATAAGTTCTATAAAAGCATGAAAATGTATGTGGAAAATTTAATTGACTGTCTAAATGAAAAGGTACATATAAATATATCATATCCTTTTTTGAGAGATAGCATCCCTTACTATACAATTAGAAAGATAAAAGTCTAAATCTCACTATATAATGCTTTTTTATGGCACTTTTCCTACAGGTTTTTTTATACAGGTTTTTTTCAATTATTTTGTTGTTATAAGTAATACTGTATAAAATATTGTCTATAAAATTTTTATATTCAAATTTCAATTAAAGAAAAATTTCTAGAAAATGAAATAAGTCAGAGTGAATAATTGTAAATATTGTCAGGCTTATTAAGCATTTTGTCAAATTCTCATGAAAGATTTTACCAGTTTTATTAGTTAACTAGATTAGGAGTAAAATGGATTTTGGTTTGTACGTTGTATTCTGATCTCAGACAAACACTTTTTTCATTAGCTACATGTAATTTTTCTTCTTGAGACTTCTTTTTTGCCCTCTTAGCATTTTGATTCCTACTGGGGATTGCTTTTCAGTTTTTAGTTTTTTTAGTGATGATAAACAGTTCTTTATAGCTTAAAAGTATAATAATTTACCATATTTGATGTAAACTTTCTAGTTTGTCTTTTGATTTTTGACATTCACGTATTTTGAAATTTGTATCTTAACAGATTTATTAATCTTTCAGTTTATACTTTGTGGGTTTTGTTTTATGCATACTAAAAATGTTGACAGATATTTGCATCCTTTGTCCTTTTGCTTTGCATTGGCTTTACATTTGCATATCATTTAGTAGTTACTTTCGAAGGTATTTTGTACAATGTAATTTTTTCTTCATTCATCCTTGAAAAAGTGCAGTGTTAAAATCCACTGGGCACACACTGATGAATCCTTAGCAGCAGGTGTGAAGCATTCCAGCGGAAGCAGCTGTTGCCGAAATGAGTCCAGATTCCAACTGGTCAGGATTCTGCATCACACCTTTCTTACCTGTATTAGTTTTCTTGCATTCTTGTTTTTTTTTTCTTTTTTTAATCTCCAGCCCCTGTACTCTAGTTTTTCATATCCTACCAGCTTCTCCAGTGCCTCCTTGCTCTCTGCCCCTTTGGCCTATGAGGAAGAGCTGCACTACCTCCCATTTCCTTCTGCTCTCCTGTCTCAAAGAGGAATGCTTCCTCTTTTCTGTCACATACCCATACCCATGTTTCTAACTCCATCCCATGTGGTTCCATTATCTACAACATTTATAGCTGTCCCAATATAGGAAGTTGCTTTTTTGTTTCGACGTTAAGTGTCTGCCTGTAGATCTGTGCTCACTGTATCTTATGGCCGATATGTGACAGTGTTGGAAACATTTCTTCATACAAAAGTCAAGCATATACATATGCTTATATATCTCCTAAGTAATAATTTTTATACATTTTATAGTTCGTTATGGGTGACCTGCAAAATGTTACTTGTATATGTATTTCAGATTATCCACATCCAAGAAATAGAATCATCCATGCATGCACTTCTTTTAAAACAAGCCATGACCTTAATGAAACGCAGGCAAGATGAATTAAAACATGAATCAACGTATTTACAGCAGTTATCACGTTAGTGTTTTTATGTTCAATATGATTTATTATTCATTAAGCTAACGTACCATCTGGAGAAGAAAAATGTTTTTATACCTGTGTAAAATGCTTTTGTGTATTTTCCCACTAATCTTTCATCCACCCTTTCCAAAATTCCAAAATATTTAGAGGTAGTTTCAAAATACTTTTAAATCTGAAGTTAAAAGATAAACACCACTATAACTTCTAGTCATTGCAATTGAGACAAAATATTAATGTGGCCATTTGATGATTTTGTGATGAGGTCACATAAATCTGTTGCCTCTACCAGAGATACAACTTTAACAGTTTTAATGGCCTTTCCACAGACTGGTTCTAGTAAGTTTCAGTATGAATCATCTGTAGCTTTTAGACTTTGCTTTAATTCTCACATTAGTTTTTTCTTTTTATTTCAGTTATCAGTGTATGTGAAAGGGATGTGAAACTAAGTACCTGATAAAAGACATGAAGCAACTTTCATGCACACAATGTTTGGTCAGTCATAAATAATGGCAAATGCTAAAATTTGCAGCAAAATGAATCAGATAGAGAGTTGTGGATTTAGCTCAATGGCACCCAAGCTTGCCTGGCAAGTGCAAGGTCATGAGTTTGATCTCCAGTGCCAAAAAAAAAAAAAAAAGATGATTTTAAAAAAAATCCAAAGTGAATAAGATATGGTAATATAAAGACTTCTAGCATTGGCTATGGAAAAAACTGATAAATTTGCCAGAAGAAGAATGTGAGGGAAAGAATCTTTGTAATACAATTTTGTTGCTATTCTCAAATGTTAAACTACTTCCCATCAAGGAATATTTTTTAAGCTAATAAACTTGATGCCTATTAATACTGTGATAGGGAGTTAACTTGAAATTTCATTACACAGCAAAATGCACAATTTAAACGTACTATGTTTATATTATTTGTTAACAGGCAAAGCTGAAACATCAACAAATGGAAGCTTGATTCTAGATGAAAATACTCAAAAGATTTTAGAAGAGGTTGAATTTCGAAGGTACCTATATAAAGTGAAGATTTAAACCATCATTGAGCAAGTATACTTTTCACTACTTAAATATAATTAACTATATTAATTAATTCTAACCTGACATGGTAGTTTCTGAGATTGATATTAAATCAGAGTTCGGTTAAGCAGACTTTGACAGCTTTAAAGACACCGACTCTATTCAGATCAGTGGGATCGACTATGTAAAATGATATATAGCAGACCAGGAATTGCTCTTAGCAAGAAGCCATTCCTGATTGTTAAACCCTCTGTAGAAACTGGCTAACCCTTGGGAATATTGTAACTGAGATTGTGCTATAAGGAAAAAGGGAAAACCACCAACTTGAAGCCAAATGTGTCGATATAGGGCTCTGGTTTTGGCCAATTTAAATAATAAAATGACTTACTTTTGCTTTAAAGCATTTTTTTTTCAGCAAGAGCTATTGCTTTTCACTTAGTTTTGATGTACTGAAAAATATAGGTCACAAAGAAGACAAGCAAGGACACTTGCTGGGAATTGTAACCATCAGGAGGGAATGTCGAGTGATGACGAACTGCCTTCTGCAGCCATGACTGACTTCCAGAAAAACCAAGGTCAGTTACCAGGTTTCTAATAGGTCTTTATTTGAAGTACTGAAATAATAGGAAATGCTTTGCCGTGACTGTCTTTAAATATATGAGCTATATAAAATAGTTGAGAAAATTTAGGAAAAATGGAACTTTGTTTTAGCTCTTTGTGACTTCATACTTTTAGAAAAATGAAATGTTATGGAGGAGCATATGCATATTGTTGTATCTACTTAGCTTTTCCCCTTGGACTTTCTTCCGTACACATGAGGATTTCGGTTTCCTTTTTTTCCTGCATACTTCCTGAAGTACCTCCTTTAGTTTGAAACAGTTGAACTTAGTGAAGATGTTTTTGGCATTATGACAGAGCATGAAGATTCTAGGCATTGGTGCTAAATAGACTTGAGTTCAACAAGAGACTTTATTCTTTGTACTATAGGCAAACGCCTTTATCTTAATCCGATGTTTGCTATCTATAAGTAAATAGGTTATATCTATCACGTAGAGGAGATAAGTCGATGAAATGAGATTGTTTGTCATCTATTGGCATGTAGTAGGGGCTCAGTAAATGGTAGAGTTTATTAGTGTTGATATCACTTTTATCAAAGTGATAAATGAATTTTTTAATAAAAATAAATTTGTATGTCAGTGGGAAAGGAAAGTTTTCAGAATTGATTACATAGTCTTGTATAACTTTATTTACAAGGAAGCAAACTTAAAATGTGTAATACGAAATTTATTTTGTTTACAGGTGACATTTTACAGGATCATAAGAAAGTTTTTGAAGATGTGAATGATGATTTTTGTAGCATCCAGAATATTTTACTGAAATTTCAAGAATGGCGAGAAAAATTTCCTGATTCCTATTATGAAGCTTTCATTGGTTTGTGCATACCAAAGCTTTTAAATCCTGTAATACGATTTCAGTTGATTGATTGGAATCCACTTAAGGTATTGATGCTTAATGTGTGTTTATCTTGGTCACATTAATTGCTTAAATTCCCTTGCTATCAGATTAGTTATGAAACACCTTAACCCATAGGGCTGGTGATGAAATCTAGAGCTTTGACATAACAGTCTGAAAATGAGTGCCTTAACTACTTTGCTACCACTTATTCTTAGCTCTCACTTGATTTTTAAGGCTGAGTAGCACCGAACATCAGTAAGCAAACAATTTTTGTTCTTTATGGTACTGGAGATAGAACCCAGTGCCTCACATATGCTGTGCTCATCAAGTTGCCCAGTCTGACATTGAACTTACGAGTCCCATCTTCAACCGCTTTAATACCTAGACTTGCAGACATGTGTTCCATGGCCAACATAGCTATTTTTTTTTCTTACATTGTTTGAAATTCCCCCCAGAAGTAGAAGATACTTCTACTACTCCTACAGAAGTAGGAGATAACATAGTAGGAAGACTTACTTAGGAAAGCTGAATTGAAGAAGAGTTAATTTAAGTGATGCATTAAAAGGTATATAGGATTTTGACAGAAGAAGAGGAAATGAGAAAGTTTGCAGAAGTATAAAGAGAAAAATATTAGTTGAAGAGCAAGAGATTACACGGAAATTCAGAACCTAAATTGAGAGAGAAGAACTTATTTTGCTAAGTAATAGAAAGACCGACGTGCTGGAAATCATGTTTTAGGAAGCCCCAGTAGCAGGTTGACTGGAGAGAAGAGAAGTAAGTGGTAGAAAGCTGCTACGGTAGCCCAGTGTGACATACTTTCACATGGCGTGATAGTACCAAAGGGAAGAGAAGGAAAAGATTAAGTGAAAGAGCTATTATGAAGTAAGAATTAATAAAATGTAGACCCTCTCCATACAAACATAGCCCCAAATTTTGGATTTTGGAATCTTGGAACAATAGTTATTCCATTAATAGGAACAGAAACTGAGAAAGGATTTTGGAAAGAAGTTTTCATAAGTGATGAAATGCTGGAGAAAAATCCATATGGCTATGCCTACTAAGCAAACAAATGAGAATATGAAATGATGAGAACATAGGACTAAAGGTGAAAATTAAATAAAATAAACAATAGAACCATGTCTTTATCTTTGTGTTTCCCCTGGCTGAGCATTGAACCTCAGGCCTTGCACACACTGAACCCATACACTCTGCTCTTTCTTAGTCATACTTGCTTATTCCCTCTAAGACAGGTTCAGGACTGTACATCTGCACCAAACAGTAACCAAGTTTATTCCTAAAACAGTGTTAGGAAGCTAGTTGGGCAGCCACCTAGTGTTAACCATTCTAGCTGAATATGGTAGGAAAGATCATTCCATTCATCTATTCAATAAATAATATCTATCTGCTATCTACCAATAAGCTGAATCATAGCAGGTTTCACATTTATGCTTCTGAGAATCAGAAACACCAGAAGTACATTTTGTTTGAAGTTAATAAAATTCTACAAATAAACATTATGACCATTTCCAGTGCTTAACAAATGAACACTTCCCCCCCAGGCAGCACACTTACCATGTGTAGGCTCTGACGGCCCTGGCACAAGTTCAGTGAGTATCATGGTACCTTGGTTCACAGAGTTGCTTCTTTCTACTGTTCGGTCATAAACCAAGTTCAACAAGCACTGGATCAAATTCGCTGGTTACGTTCAAGTTGACTTTACAGGGAAATTTCATTCAGTTCTCATTCAGGTCAGTTTAGGACCAGAACTGGGGAGGAGATTGAGTTCATGAACCAAGACGCCACTCTATTTCTTGCACAGTGGATGCGCGAGATGCAGCCATTTTTTTCACTGCCTGGGTACCATGTCTCAGTCGTGTCACCCTGCCGAGCCTTGGTGCTCTGGTGCTACTCACATAGTGTTAAAATGGGAATTGTGCTCCTTGATTCTTAGAAAAGTTCTGGTGGTTATTGAAAAAGTTGGTAACTTTTAGAATATACTTCTGTTTAAGAATTTATAACTTATAATTTCCTGTGTCAGTTGGGCTCAATAGGTTTAAAACAGATGTCATGGTTCACGTCTATAGAAGAATTTATTGACAGCAGTGTAGAAGATACTAAGAAGGACAATAGTTCTAATAAAAAAATTTTGTCTACAGTCATCAACAAAACAGTTATTCCTCGACTTACAGGTACTCTCCCTTGTAATCTTGCTAAAATTAAAATACTGTTTGTCACAACTAAGATCATTAATTTCTGTTATAATCAAAATTATGTTTCCAAAGTTTTAGAACACAAGGAAATGTTATTTGCAGTAATGATCAACAGTTGTCAAATTTAAGCTGGTTAAAAAAATGATTGTAGTGTTTGGCTGCCAAATCTCTGACACTGTGAGCCTTTTGTATTTGTGATACTACTGCTGTTTTTGTGACACCTAAGTCATGTATTAGTGATACTGTAATATATACTCTATGTATTTCTCTCTCTTGTCCTGTTGCTTCTTCTCTTTATTCTCCCTTTTTCTTGAAACATTGCTGCATCTCCTTTTCATTTGCCACTACCAGCTATTAGCATTAATGCCTATACTTCAACTGAACTCTGAAGATTCTTGTTTGACCTGAAACTATACTTGATAAGGATCTGTTTTACATGTCACAAAGAATGAGTTTTGGCAGCAAAGCCTGCAGTACTCTTATTTTAAAAGATAAAGCAATCTGTGTTACATTGTTTCTCAGTCAACTTGATTAACTTTGAAAGCTATTATTCTTTCCGAAAAATCCAAATTCCTACAATTAATCCCACAAATAAGTAGCTTTATAAGAAATTATTACCTGTAATGGTTCCTATAGTGAATGAGTTCTGTGTATATTTCAAAAGTAGCACTTACAGATTTTGCTGATGGATTGGTCATGGGACGATACGGGAAGAGAGGACTCAAGAATGATTGAATGATTTGGCCCCTGAACAGCTGGAAGGACAAAGTTGCTGAAGTGGAAAGAATTGAGAGGAGTAAGATTAGAGTATGAAGCTATATCAGGAGCTCAGGGCCATGTTGGGTTTGGGGTACCTGTCATCTGAGTAGAAATGTCAGATGAGTTGGTGCATATATGAGTCTTAAAGAGGCAGTGCAGGCAGAAGGTTTATGTAGGAATTTATTATTGCCATAACAAGATTGTAAATTCTAAGGAAGAGAATGTAGGTCAGAAAGAGAAAAAAAGTGACCTAAGTCCTCGGCTATTTCAGCATTTAAAAGTCAGAGAGGTAAGAAGCAGCTAGCAGAGAACAGAGGAAAAGGCAGAAAACCAGGAGGTTGGTAACCTGGAAGCCAGAAAAGTTTAAGGAAAATGAATGATGAACTGTTGCAGTTGTTGGTAATAATTTAGGATTAGAAGCAGGCATTGATGTTTGATTAGAAGCAGGCATTGATTTAATAAAGTCAGTTTAGAAGGAATGGTGGAAGATGAGGCCTAATTGAATTTAAGAGAAAATAGGAAGAGAAAAATTGGAGATAGGTGTTTAGACAGCATTTTGAGAAATTTTGTTTTAAAATGCAGGAAAGGAAAGGAGCAGTATTGGGATATTTGGGTTACCAGGGGGATTATATTTAATAGAAAAGAAAATTGTTTGAAGACAAATATGAAAGATCCGATAGAAATTATGGTAATAGTGAAGTTAAAGAGCAGGGTCTTAGAGTGAAACAAGGAGGTTGGGTCTTGTGTATAGATCAAGGCTTGGTCTTACTGAGAGCACAAGTGCTTGACTCGTAGGAATTGGAGACGGGAGAGCCTGTGTGCCGAGATGCAGGTCGGTGTTGTTGATTCTGTGGCAGGAGCTGGTGGAGCTTTTCTTTTGCTTGCTTCTGTTTTTCTTTTGTTTCATTCATCAAATTAGGAAATAAAGTAAGTAGCTAAGAAAGAGAGAGCAGGCAGCTGAGAGTGAGAGCAAGAATGAGGGAGAAGGGATGAAATACTCATCTGGGTGAGGGGAAGAGTACATGGACTAGAGAAAAGGGCCATGACTGCTGGCAGCAGTAACCAATCACTTGAGTTTCACAGTGATCAATTAAATGTGATTTTTTTTTTTTTAAGCTATAGTTTAGCTGCACGGTTTCAGGTGTTGACTCAGTTACCAGGTAGATTTAACTAGGGCTCTGGTTAACTAGAGAAGTCCCGCTAAGCCCACGGAGGACAAGGAAATTGAGAGGGTGTACAGATGTGAGGTAGTAATGACTGGCCATGCACTGTAACTTAATAAGGCAGGAAGTAGTCTGTGTTAAAGTCCTTAGTTGCTTATACATGATAAGTAAAACAGTCTGTCAAGCAAATTGTACACCTGAAATACTTGTTTCAGACTTCCTAGAATTCATTTGGGATCCCATATCAACCACACAAACAACAAGTTTAATAACACACTGCAGAGTGATCCTTGAAGAACATTCCAGTTGGAAAAATGAAGATAGTAAAAGCAAACAGGTAAAAATCCTTCAAACCTGAAATAGAGCTCAAAGGTGGAACATTTGCCTAGCATGAACAAAGCCCTGGGATCAACCCCCAATACTGCAGAAAATAAATAAAATAATAATGGATATAAGCTCAGGAAGTATTTTATAGAAGTGTTTCCTAGAAAATTGTCCTTTTGTTTTCTTGGCACAGCATTCCAAACATTAAAAAAACTGAGTAAAACAAAAATCAATTTTTTGTTTTTAGTGTAATAAGTATTGACATATTGCTTGAAGAGTATGTTATGGATGATTGTATGGAAAGATAAATATCAGTTCAGTACACTTTTTTGTGAAAAATAAATTTGGTCAAATTAGACATAGGGATAATTTTTATAGGGTATATGATAATTTAATGTTCATTATATACAGTATGATTAATTTAAACAATTGTCATTCTGGTTTATAGTATATCATTTTCATTTTTCACATAAGGATTTTTAAAGCATAGATACCATGTCTCATAGAAACATTACTAGCAATGAAAAATATTTTAGAATTCCATTGTCTTTTTATCCTAGTGTCAAGGATTGATAACATTTTATGATATTTTTGTTCAGCGTTTTTTGTTTAAGGTCGTAATCCTAGTGAACATATAAGGATGTATCATACTTCTGCATAACATTATCATACTTCATTTATATTTGCATATTACTACAGTTTCATCAACCATAACTAAGTAGTATTTCCATTAAGTGATCCCTTATGAGTGAGTATTTTGGTTATTCCCAGTTTTTAACATACTAACAAAATGAATTTGCCAAAGTGAATTTACTGTGTTAAAGAACATAAACAAACCACAAGTACCTATAGCTAGAAAATAAGAAAGAAACAGAAGCTAATGCAAAAGAGAGAGAGAGAAAAACATAGACAAGCAAGTTAACAAGGTTGCACCCAAATGGAAACAATGTGGGTGACTAAGTTTTTCATACCCAGTTAATAATTATTTTAACAGCTGATGCTGTGAGCGTGTACAGGTTTGCACTATTAAACTTTCTTTGGCCAGGCATGGTGGTATACACCTGTAAAGCCAGCTACCCAGGAAGCTGAGACATAAGGATCACAAGTTCAAAATACTGTTGGTAATTTTTGTTTATTAATTTATTGAGACCCTGTATCACAATAAAATATAAGAAAGACTGGAGATGTAACTCAGTGGTAGAGTGCTCCGAACTGATCTACAATACTGATAAAAACATAACTTTTTTTTGTAAATCTGTATCCACCTGTAACTATCACTAATGCTTTTCAAATTTTTAAATAATAGGATTTACTTAAATCCATTGTTTCAAGAATGAAGAAGTCAATAGAAGATGATATTTTCATACCTCTGTATCCAAAGAGGTAAGAATTGTTAATTTCTTGATTGTAATATTGCATCAGTTATACAGATTTAAGAATATATTACAAAAGAAAATACAGTGTTTTCAAAACATACACATCCATTAAGATGCAAATTGAGATTTTAACAAATACTTCTTAGTCACCTACTATATACCACTCCTGATGTTTGGCACTTAGATGTTGTGGTTTTTATTTTTTTATTCTTTATTTATTTTAAAGTATCCTGGGAACATGAGGGGTGTCATAGTGGTAAAGAGCAGTATTTCTGGTGCTTAGATCTATCATTACTGTTTATTTGACCTTGGATGTTTCTGTGTCTCAGTATCCTCTCCATACAATGAGGATAAAATTAATAGCTGCTTTATAGGACATTAGAAAGCTGAAGAGACTGCTCCAAACAGAACAGTGCCCAGCACAGAAGCAGCATAGCAAAACCCTAAAACTTCACTGAAAGCCCAGGAACTGCAGCTGTGATACTCTTCTTTATGGAACATGCAGTACTTGAGGCATGGTAGACATGTGCTAAGAAGGCTTCAGTTGTGGTCATGGTTTATGAGCTGTAGCTACCCAGCGAGTACTTACAAGATAGAAGTGCATTATGGAGGGGGAGAAAGGAACCCCAGAACTTTAAGATTTATTACGAGTTGTGAGAAGATAGCTGCATGTGAAAATTCCCATGTGAAGTTTACTTTGTAGTATGTCAGATGCATAAAACATTCAATAGTTTAGAAGTACCATATCGAATTTTTGTTAATGTATTTAAAATGAAGTTTTACTTCTGCCCTGACCTCCACACTCAGACTTTGCCTTTACCCCTCTAACACATAGATGATATAATAACCATCAGTAATTTTTATCTTTTCAGCTCTTCGTGCAAATGGAAGTTAACACTCATCTGTACTATAATCTTCCTTCCCCTCCTTTCTAGAGCAAAGTATACTATAAGCAGTCATAACCAGCTTCATACCTTTTCTTGATTTAATGCATCTTTGAAATTATTTCACATCATCTTTTTTCAGCTTTGTAATGTGCCGCCCCTTACACATCCTGTAACGGATGGTTGCATTGGTGGTAAATGCTTGTCAGCAACAACGGTATATATAACCTGCCTGACATTCTGTACATGCACAAGCATCGATAAAGGCAGTCTCGGAAATGGGATTGTTGGGACGGAATGTGGATGCATTTCTAATTTGGTAGATAATATCAGCAAATATTCCATTAGAACTGAATTTGGTGTTCTTTTAACCAAACTTGGTGATCCCACCCCTGTAATCCCAGCACTGAGGAAGCTGAGGCAGGAGGATCACTATAAGTTCAAGGCCAGCCTAAACTGCATAGTGAGACTCTATCTCAAAAACCAAAAAAAGAAAAAAAATTTCTCAAACTCACTTCTCCTGAAAGAGTAAAAATCTTTAGATAACTTTCTTCTTTCTCTGTTTTTCAAATGATTAGCTCTGTGGAAGATAAAACATCACCACATTCAAAGTTCCAAGAGAGACAGTTCTGGTCAGCTCTAAAGGTAAGCAAAAGACTATAGAAATACAGATGTGGTTTATCATCTACATGTGAATAACATAGGGTTATAACCACATTTCTGACTTTGGCTGTGTTTTCACTTCTAGCTTCTAACTTTTTTTAGGTACATAGTAGGAGATTTGGGAAAAAGAAAAGGAGATGAGGAAAGATGAGATCTGTTTTGGACATAATAAATGTTGGACAGATTGAGATACAGCAGTCTAGAAGGTATTGGTTTAGGAGTCCACACTTGTGGGGGCAGATCTGCGCTGTGGACTTGGTATTCTGCTACATACTGGCAGTACCTGGAGCCATTGTCATGAATGATAAGTTCTGAGAAGGATGGAGGAAGTGTGCAGAGAAAGCAGAAGTCAGAGCTCTGGAAACCACTTAGAAGAGAGCAAGGAAAATGTAGTCTTCAGAGAAACCTTGGAATGGTCTGAAGACAGCAGCCTCATGGTTAGCAATAAAAGGTTATCGTGGTACAAAGAATTAGAAAAGAGTGAATTGGATTTGATGATTGAAAGAACAAAGATTACCTCAACAAGAGTGGTTTTAATGGGGTAAATGAATGTTTTTCATGTAGTCGAGTTAGAACAGGAAGCAGTATCAACAATGAGATAAAGTGAGAAAACACTACATATTAGTGAAACTTCGTGGCCTTAGCATTCAGTGTGGTAAATAAAGTATTGGAAGTAAAGTGGAACACATCTCAAAATTGTCAGAAAAACCTCGGTTGAGAGAAATCAAAGGGAACTAGTATTCATTTTATAGTTCATTATACAGCCAGCCTATCTCCAATGCATAGTTGACTGTTCTTATTTTACATAGAGAAATGGCGCTGTCAGCATTGAGTGACTTCTCAAGGTCACACATTGGTAAGCATGACACTACCTTTGACAGCAGCTCTTTATGAGCCAGTGGTCCCAAGATCTGAGAGAGCATGGATTGGGAGCAAGAGTATTGATGTGGAAAAGCAGCAGTAAAGTTGTTTTGAGGTGACTGGGGGTGGATAGCCTAGAAAATAAAAATAGGAGGAACAACTACATAGAGGTTGAAAAGAATCAGATGCTTTGTTAGAGATGTTTTCAAAAATCAATAGTTGTGATGGGTCCAATTGTGAAAATTGGAAGTTTGACCAAACCTTTATCTTTGTTAGAGACTATTATGATTTTTCTTTAGAAAACAAGTACCTATTCACTTGGTGTTTTATTTTAGCTCCTCCGTAATATTCTTCTTTGGAACGGACTCCTCCCAGATGACACACTGAGAGAACTAGGACTGGGAAAGCTGCTAAATCGCTACCTTATCATAGCTCTTCTTAATGCCATTCCTGGGCCAGATGTTGTCAAAAAGTGCAGCCAGGTAAGTTGTATAGGAACCAATTCTAATATTTATCATTTCTAAAGCTTAGCTATTAAAATTTCTCTTGCAGCAAAATAATTAAAATTGTGATGCTCACCTAAGAACAGACAAATCAGTTAAACAGAGTAGAAACCCAGAAGTAGGCCCTCTGTGTTTAAGACTTAGTATACTAGCTTGAAACACCAGAGAAAGGGAAAACTACTTACTAAATGATGCTGGGACAGCTGCTATCTATAGAAGAGAATGTTAGATCCTCACCTCTCACTGTGCATCAATATACATTTCAGGTGAGAGCTGGGATGTAGTCCAGCAGCAGAGCACTTGCCTAGCACTTACCACAATCAACCCTTCAACTGATTTGAGGTGAAAAGAACTAAATGTAAATTTAGTGGAATGTAAAAATCTAAATGTAAAATTAGAATTATAATATATGCTAAAAAATAGTAGCTTAGCATAGGGAATCCTTTCCAAACTTAAAGACAAAAGAAATGATGAGCAGATTTGATAGGAATATAAAACAACAGTTCATTAAACAACAAAGAAAAAGGTGCTAAAATTCATTGATCATTCTTAAAGTAAGAAATGTGTGCATTGGGATAATTTTATTTTTTTTTTTCATATGCATGTTGGACCCAGGGCCTTCACAATGAGCTACATCCCCATCCCTTTTTGTAGTTCTTATTTTGTTATAGTCTAGTTCTTTAGTTAGTTACAGTCAGTTTGTTTTTTTAGTTATATTTTAGTCTCACTAAGTTGCCCAGGCTGAGCTTGAACTTGCCCTCTTTCTGCTTCCGTTTCCCAAACTGCTGGGATTATAAACCTGCACCACCAGCCCAGCTCTCTTGATTCTTGCCTTTGAAATCTAGTATAATAAAAAGTTAAAAAGAAAGGGAGTTGAGAAACTAGGTAACAAGAGGTTCTAACAGATGACAAGAGTTAAGATCCATATTGATTAAAAAAGCTCTTTTTAACTTAGTAAACAGTTCAAATGTTCTTATTGAAAATGACCCGGAAATATGCACCAGTCAAGTTATAAAAAAAGGATATACAAAAATAATGTACAAAGATGTGGGAAAGATTAACAGTACTAATAACCGGAGGAGAGCAGGTTATTACTTAGTGAAGGGGCTCGTTTTACAAGTCATGTCGAGGAACGTGTTCTTGCTGTGTTGTTTCACCTGTAATTTCTAGTGTCGGCACAAGCAGCAGCAGTGCTGGCGTCGCTCTCCAGGAGCTTGCAGGCGGCACAGGGGTTCTGGAAAAGTTTCCAGCACGAGCGGGAGCAGGGACAGCTCTGCTGGAGTACATTTTGGCATGATGGGTGCAAAACTTTTAAAAGTTCATAACTTTTGGTTCCTAAGTGAACAATCAGATTTACACATAAAGATTTTTTAGGGCAAAAGAAATGTAGCATTATTCATAGTAGGAGATAGTTGGAAATTACCTAAATATCCCCCAAAACTTATTGGTAAAGATAAAAGCCATGTTGAAGAATTTTGAAAAATATAGGCAAATACCTATTTTACAATATAATTTCTAAACAGAACAACATATGCACTTGTGTATCAGTTCCTAGTCAACCACAGATTTTAGGCTGTAGTTTTTGTATGATATAGTTTTAACATTATATATTAAAAATTTAGATCATTTTTCATGGTGTGCCTCTCAGGGTTGGTGTAGTCTCCTTTGACTATAAAACTCATTGTGAAGGGGAGAAGAGGAAATACATTTACCATATGACCAGAAAAGCAGGCCAAGAAAGTGTGGCTTCAAGTCCTGGGATCATTTATGTCAAGCCCTATGGCTGTTTGAGAATGTTATTGAGACTTGTAATATGAACTAAAGAGGAAATAAGTGTAAAGGACATTAAGCTCCAAGCCAGTAAAAGACTGGTTTTAAAACATCTGAAAAGAGATTTTGCATAATGCTAAATGTCGGACCTTCTGCCTAATGCAACCATGTCTGAATTATTTTTTTTGAATTGAGAAAAAACAATTGTATGTACTCATTTTGCTGCCATGAACATTTAAAGCAAGGTGTTTACTTGATAAACCATAATTAATTTTTCTTTCATTCTGCATATCTTTGAATCACTCACTTGATTCTTTAACTCTGATTTATGTAGACCATATACTAGGCCACCCAATTTTTTTGTGTGAAATAATCTTAAATGTGCATATTTTAGAATTTTAATGATTGAAAGTATTTTGTCTCTAGGTACTTATGGTGGTTATAAAGTAGTTTTTGTACATATTTAGCAGTTTAGGAAATAAGAATATAGAGTAATTATGAGTGTTTGTGAAAAGTGGTCTATTTTAAACATTTAGTGATAAATTTTTCAAATGTTATGTATAACCTTTGATGCAAAATGGGAAATTGTTCAGAAATTTGTATTAAGTTATTTGTACATAAGCTATAAAATGAGAATATTCAGATTCCATCATCACTGTAAGAGTATGTTAGCAAGGGTCCTTAGGTAACTGCCATTATTGTAAATAACCAGTGTTTTGATTAACAGATAGCAGCATGTCTACCTGAAATATGGTTTGAAAATCCTGCTATGAAGACATCTATTCCCCAGATGGAAAGCTTCATTCAGTTTTTATTGCAGTCTGCACATAATTTATCTAGAAGTGAATTCAGGTAATGCATATTTATTTTTACTTACATTAGACTTTTAAAAATCTGTTGACACTTTGTAATACTATAGAATTAGTAGATATTTTTATGGTTACTTTGGAATTCTTTGTCATTTTATATTTGTACCTCATGCATATTCACATTTTTAAAGATAAATCTCCCAAGATTTTTTTAAAAACTGCATATCACAAATTTAAATTAAAACTGTAAAGTAAAAATCTCTTACACACTTTTAAATGTGTTGTTAATTTTCTTGACTAATTTTAAAGGGTTTAGCAGTGCCTAGATCTCTGTCCTGATGTTTTCATTCATAACAGGGTATTTACAGAATTAAATACAATAGTGTTATGCAAAAAATCTGCAAAAAAATGAAAAAGCCCAGATTTGTAATATTTCCTGGGGTTCTTGCTGTAAATAATCCTACCATGGCTCCTACAAGCCAGTAGTAGCACAGCACTACCAGGATTTCTAATGACGGACTTTCTCTGTGCTTTTCTACTTTTCAACAAAATCTGCAAAAAAATGAAAAAGCCCAGATTTGTAGCATTTCCTGGGGTTCTTGCTGTAAATAATCCTACCATGGCTCCCACAAGCCAGTAGTAGCACAGCATTACCAGGATTTCTAATGACGGACTTTCCCTGTGCTTTTCTACTTTTCAACAAATACTCGCATTGATGTTTGCCAGATTACATTGACAGATAGTCTATATTTGGGTCTTATAATTATAGTCATAGGTAGCTTAGTGACAGGGATAATCCTGAGAAATACATCATTAGGCAACTGTGTCGTTACGCAAGCATTGTAGGGCGTACTTACATAGATCTAGATGGGATAGCCTGCTACACACCTAGGCTGTGTTTGTCACATACATACATAGATACATACATAGAAAGTAAGTATAGCCCCTCACTCCTAGGGTCATAATGAATAAAACAACTCAAAATTAAATCAGTCTCAAGAGAAAACAATGCAGTCAGGAGACGCAAGAAGCATGAAATGTGTGAGGCTGCTACTTCCTTAACAGCAGACTGCTTTAAACACGGTAAACGTTTTATAAGTAGGATTACTATCTAAATGATGATGCAATAGTACAGTGTAGAAAATTCAAAATCAGTAGCAGTCATTTATTATTGCGGATCATTATACATAATTGTATTAGTCTCATGCAGTGTGTGACTGTGTATAAAGATGGTAGCATTCTTTTATTTTATGCAGTGTTAGTGGCTTAAGGTAAAGCTTAAAGCTTAGAATAAAACTTTGGTTTTACACTGATGAGCATGGACTTGGCAGCACCTGCCCCCTGAGCTATATCGCCAGCCCTGATACACTGCATTTTTAAGTGGAGAGGACTATTTTTTTTGTTTTGTTTTTTTAGGAATGAAGTCAAGGAAATAATTCTTATTCTCGTGAAAATAAAAGCTTTGAATCAAGCAAAATCCCTCATAGAAGACAATCACCTCGATGATCTGAAATCACTAATAAAAGAAGTTTAAATAAACTTTGTAAGAAAGTACTAAAATGAGCTTTTACCAGTTACACTTGGTGGCTTCACTTGAAATAAAGCTGATGCTTATTTCCTCTAACGGTGGGAGGGCAGGCTTTGCAGACCAGCAGAACTCCCTGCCTCCCTCCCCTGCACACTTTACCTTCTGGTGACACAAAAGGCTCCCCTTCCCAGACCTGTGGTGTTTGAAAGAATTAAATGCATGGAAGCTGTGAGAATTCAGTGTGCTTCTTGTTGTTTCTTTCTACTTCTTTTTCAGTTTTAAAGGGGAGGTGGAGAAATCCTACATGTAACTGTTTTGACTCTGGGAGCATGCTAGGTCATCTAACTGCTGAACCATAAAGCTATGCTTATTTGAACTACCTCTTCTTACTTAAGTACTAAGTCTTAACCAGAATGAATCAAATAACTGAGGCATTTTAAGGCACTCTACAACTGATATTCAAATTGTGCTTCAGAAGTCTGTTCCAAATTATTGAATCAACACAAGTGTAAGAGAGTCACATTACATAATACCAGTACATATGTACTGGTATTATCTTTTTAATTCATTGCAAATTTGATAAGTAGAAAATCTCAATTATTTTATTTTGGCTGTTACAAATGAAACATGTTGATTTTAGCCATTTATAATTCTTTTTGAAATATTCATCTGTTGTAAAGGCCTTTCATATTTTAAAAATATTGATCTGTTGCCCATCTTGCATGGCAAGTACTGTTTCATTTGCCATTTTTAGTTTTCATATAAAATGGTTTCTGGTGTAAGTCATAACTTATTAGCAAGTTTCTGCTTTTTCTTTTTTCATTGGTATGGTAAAAATGAAACATTTTAAATACTCAGGACATGTGATTCTTTTTCTGATAAAATAATACTTATTGGTTTAAGGAATTATAAAGCAAGATAAGTAAAAAGAAATTAAGTTTTGGAAATGAGATTTTGCTAGTAATGTTCTTAAGTCTGTTTGTTAAATCACTTGGGCAGCTTTAAAAATATATTTTGTAAATAGATGCCCAGAAGATACTGAGAAAAAATTATTAATGTTATAAGATCTATATCACTGTTATCACTTCTACTTTCAAAATTACATAGTTTAACAGGTATGTTACCTTTCCTGCAATGAAGCCTCGTGATTCACTAGTGTGATGGATTTTTTTAAAAACTTAAGTACTGGGTATGTTATACAAGTTAAACTTGTATCTGTAAAATACAAATTATACAAGTTAAACTTACATCTGTAAAATTCAAACCATTGCTTAAAAGCAGAGATGGAGGTGGGAGATGATAAAAAGAATTAAGATGTGAAATGTACACAAAACAACTCTCCATGATTAATGTAGTATGTCCTGCAAACATGCATGTACTAATAGATTAAACTTCTTCTTAAATTAGCATGGAAAAAATTTACAAAAAGGAAAAAGCATTCCCATACAGCTAACTTCCCCAGTGAGAAATGCTTTTTTCATTTTAGTATTATCCTTTCAGACATTGTTTACAAAGAAATGTGTACATAAAATTTTATGTAAATGACCTATTTTATTATATATGAAATATGTAAATTTTTTCTATTAAAGGTAATATTTGAAAATTAAATCCTGAGTTTTGGATTTTTAATTGCAGATGTATTGAGTGTGTTCACTTATGCTTTTAAATTGGGTAGAGCTATTTCTGTTATACATTGGAGAACACTAGAACTGCTCTCACTACACAATAGTTTTTTAAATTTCATTATGCCTGGAATTTGAACCACAAAGCTCTGTCATGCACTATGATTTAAAAAATTACTGAATAGCTTTCCTAGTCATCAGTGCAAATGTTTTTCTTCCTATTCCTGTGAAATGCATAGAAGGAAAGAGAGGAATATACAGCTAGCAAGAACAAAACACTGACTTGGCAACTCATTTTACAGCTTAATTATTCCCCTGGATTTTTTCAGCTTTTTGTTCACTTAACATGAAACTCATAGATCTGACAAAAGAAATTTTTAAAAATTTTTTCTCACAATGAAAAAATAATTTCAAAATCATTCATTCTTGCATCATAGGTCCATGAGTGTAGCTGATGCCTAAGAAATCCATATAAAACTTAAAAATGATACAAGAAAGCAGCCCAGTGTCCTTTAATGAATATAAATATGTCTTACTAGCAAATTAAATCTAGTAGTATGAAAATGGAATAAAAAAAAAAAGTCCAGCAAAGACCTGCATGTGTACAATTTTTGATTAAAGGGTCAAGTCCATTCACTGGGCACTTTATAACAGTATCAGCAGAAGTGTGTGCTTTAGTGTGTTGCCTATCATTTCTATTTCTACACACACCCAGAAAAAGTGCAGAGGGTTCACAGTTCTAAATATAGGACTTGGAAACAAAGGCTTGTGGAAAAACTACAGTATCTTTGATTTGGGGGCAGGTACTTTCTTGAGCAGATTATAAGGTGCACTAACCATTAAGGAAAAAAGGATAAACTGACTTTGGGAAACTTACAGAAGTGTTCAGTGTCTTACGTTCTCTATGAAAAACAACATTACCATAATTCACATGAATTACAATGATTTAAAAATGCCATCTGAGTGAGAATGTGAAGCCACTGGAACGCTCACTGGTAAAAGTGGAAAATGGAGTAACTGTTTTGGAGAATGGTTCATCTATTTATTACTGAAATTAAACCTTAACATGCCACAGAGTAGCATGGAAAAAACCAGTAATGTATAACCCAGAGAGCAGAGGAAAAGCATACAGTTAATACAGACTGGCTTATGAGAGCAACAAGATGTCAGATTTCTCAAAAAAGGTTTTAGCCATTATGAGTACACTGTATATAGAAGAATATACATAGTACAATCACTATAAAAGTCAGTATAGAGTCCTCAACCTACAACTAGAAATTCCATTCAACCCAGCTATTCCCTTACTCATAAAGAGTTAAAGACATATTACAGTGATACATACATACCCATGTTTATAGCAGAATAATTCATAATAGCTAAATCTTGGAAGCAGCCTCTATGTCCATCACCAGATGAATAAAGAAAAAGTACTATTAATACACACTGGAGTACTACTCTGCAAGAAAGGAAACTGAGTCACTTGGAGGAAAATGGATGCACCCTGAGACAATGTTAAGTGAAATAAATCAGACACACAACCTTAAATTTTACATGGTTTTTCTTAAATGAGAAACCAAAAGTGTGAATATTTCAAATAAAATAAAATATAACAGGAAGCAGAAATCTTTTGCAAGTGAAAAGGGGGCCAAGAGGCAGAGGGAGCTATTAAAAAGAACTAAAATGTGTACAGTACAGCTCTCCAAAAGGAATGTATTACAGCAAATGTACTGAAAGTGTTAAATTAAAAATACACATACACTTTAGCAATATGGTAGAATAGGCAAATTCAAAATCATGAGCTCTCATGGAAACATGAAAACAAGCAAGGTCATAATCAGCTTTGTCAGAAATGTGAAGAACTGAAAAATGTGGAGCAACCAAGCAAATCTGCCAAGAAACAGTGACATCAAGATAGGATTGTGGGACTGGGGCATCACTCAATGATCTAACACATTACTGTGCAAAGCCTGAGTTCAATAAAAAAATTTTCGAGAAGCTATATGAGTAAATCATCTAAATATTAGATTATATATGTGTGACTTGCTTGCAGTAGATGGCTGTATTAACCCACAGCAGCGCCTAAATGTTGCCATCTGACAGACTCTTCATCTAAAGAGATTGGAACCCACTAGAGAACCTGACCAAGATACATGTTAGACTCCTCAAAAAGCCCATTTAAACAACCCTAAAAACTAGTTGAAGGTTTTACAAGCTGTTGTCTCCCATTGGACCACACAGAGGCAAGGATTACCAGATGTCCCAGGAAGGCCTAATAGATAGCAAATCCATGTTCAAAAAAAGAAGCCTAGAGGAAACAAGTTGCAAGAAAATAATTTCAAAAGAAAAAAAAACCTCATAAATGGATATAAAAGTATTAAAGGTACTACATAAGGAGGAACTTTCTTCACAAGTTGAAAAAAGGTCCTGAGGTTTTAAATGGCAAAGAATTGCAAGATAAAGCGAGGGCTAAAAACAAAAATAGGTTTTAAAAAATGGACACACAGTACTAGATCAGGTATCTAAAATTCAAGTATCAGGAAGAAGCAGGGGACTCAACAAATGCTCTTTCCCAGGAATAAGAGTTACATTTAACAATAGCATCAAAACCCAAAACCTCCCGAACCACACCACATCACTGAAAATTTCATTAATGTGAAGACTAAAACTTTCTGTTATGTATAAGGAACAGAAATTAAATTATCTTTGGATTTCTCAATACAATAGAGATATACAGATAGTGGAACAATACCTTCAAACTATAAAGGAGAATTATCTCCCACCTAAATTCTGTTATCATTAAAATAGGAGACTCAAGACTTTTACTGCCATATTACTTTTCTCTAGAAGTCACTAAAGAATGCACTCCACTGGGGCTGGGGATTTAGCTCAGTGGCTTAAGTGCCTGCCTAGCAAACGCAAGGTCATGAGTTCAATATGCACTCCACCAAAATGAGTTAGCGGCCAGCAAAATGGAAAACACAATTCAGTACATAATACAGGAAGAAGTCTCAGGACAGGTGGGCTCTACTAGACACTAAGGTTCAACTGACAAGTTGAGGGTTGCTTTCAAGATCCAGAATATTACTCTATTATATATAAGTTAATCCCTACCAATGTGATACATTCCAACCCAAGCTTAGCTTGGATCACCAAGGTCACTCATAGCACTCCCTGAAAGTACTCTATTTTGACTTAGTCTTAAGAGCTAGAGTTTGATTCACCATGCTCTTTAAAAAATTCAGAAAATGTCATTTATTATCCTGGGTTACATTTCTGCTAGATATCAGTTATCCAGTTAATTTTCTAACTCAGCTAGATGCCTTAGAGTAAGCCTTCTGTTCAGCAGAACTCACTCATAACTTTTAACTATGACCTTCCTCAAAAGTGCTTTTGTACTTCCAGAAAAACTGAAATAAGAATATGATCAAAGACTGTCATTTTCTTCTTGAAGTTTTCATGTAATAATGACAAGAAAGTCCTTTTATACTTAATAGGCTTTTCCAAACTAAATATATTCTTTATATAGACAGTACTAAAATACAAACCAGGGAATGATTAACATAGGACAATGTCTGTATCTAGGAGGGCTATGACAAATAGTTGTCTTCTTAGAGCTTAGTAATTGCTCTATTACTTAACCTGACAGTGGATTCACTTTAACACATACTTTGTTATGTAATTATTTAATTCACAATTTAAAAATAGCATCCCAGCCAGTGGCACAAAATCGTGAGTTCAATACAAAAAAAAATTATATATATATAGCATCCCACCCACTTCTCTAGTTCTAGTCCATGCTGACTGAAGTACATTCGGATGATGCGGTCTTCCACGTCCAGCTTTGCCTCAAATTAGGGAATGAATGTTGGACCATTTGGCAGGTATATTCTCTTTTTCAGTAATAAACTGCTATGAAGATATCATTTTTTGAAAAGCAATTGAGAAAAAGAATGCTTAGTTTATTTAAGGATTGTGTTCTTGTAAATAAAGTTAAATTGGTTTCCAGATAAATCCCCTAAAAGCCCATACGTCCTCTTCAGGTAACCAAATGCTTCTCAGAATCAGGACTTTTTTGATGCTTCAATTTCATCCCATATCGCAGCTTCAATTTTTGAAGTATCGTATTCCTTCATCATATCAAATTCAAGCCATGGCTGACTCCACTTCTGAGCTGCTTCCATTTGTTCTTCAGTTAAACAAAGATCAAACCTGATTCCTTTAATATTAAAATATGGACGTTCCCAGCGTTTGGACCAAGGCTTAGGCTTCATTTTCACTTTGAGCTAAGGAAAAAATAAAGAAAGATTAACTGGGCTGCAAAATTTCTTCATGTTTTCATTAAGATCATTCTTTATTTTATACTTTCACTGCCAAATGTGCAACCTATACCTTATTAACAGGAACTTCACTGGTAAACTCTGGTGTCACAGGCTTCATATTCACATCGAAAGTGCTGTATTCAGGAAGCGCATCTCGCAAGTACAGCAAGCTGTCATCCAGCCGTTTCTCTAACTTGACCACTTGGATCTCATGGATTCGCGGATTATACAAGTCAAAGCAAATCTCAACACCTAAACAGACAACATATTCTTACAACCTAAGTCCAGATTCCTGTAAATACCTCGAAATATTAAAGCTATTTTACAAAGGAACTAGCACAACATTTTGCAGGTGGAAAATGTGACATAAATTTGTAATTTTTAAGATGGCTACTGATAAAAACTAAAATCCATTTAAATAAAAGCTGAAATACATAGAAAAATGAGAAAACCTGGATTAGAATAAGTGTAAAGAAAAATGTCTTCTATAATTATGTTGTCACATAGCTCTTCAATTTTCATGAGACATTAATTTAGAGAATACATCACTATGTCATGTTCTCATTTATATCCCAGTTACTTGATTAAAAACTGTCCAGGACTAACAAGATTAATGATATAAAACAAGTATAATTTTAAATTTTACATTTGGTATAGAAACCCCTCTTAAAGATGATACGTTTTTAATACAATCGCCTTCCACATGAAGCAAGATAGGTACAGCTTTGAGTATACCAAATTGCTATTAAGTTGTAATTTAATATATGCCAAGTAAGAGTGTACTTTGAGGTTTTTGGAAATAATCTGAAGAGAAATAAAAATACTGCTTTGCATGATAAAGCTTCTAGTGTTTTATAACGGAATCAATCCAATATTTCCTATATATAGCTATTTTTTTTTCCAAGCACTAATCTAGGTACTTTGCCTATCGTAAACTAAGGTAAAATCCTTCTCTTGTGAAGCTCAAATTCTAAGTGAGTGACAAAAACAAAACAAAACAAAACAAACAAAAAACCGCCAACAAGGTAATTCCACATAGTTAAGACAAGACAGGCTGATGGCACTGTGCTAGAAAGGTCAACCTTAAATAGTATAGTCAAGGGAAGTCTCCCTGAGATGACTATGAACTGATGCAATAAAGAACCAGGAATGCGCCAGGTAGAAAAAATAACAAATACACAAGTCCTGAGGTGTTAAAAACTTGCCATGTTGGAAAAACCAGGGAAGGGCCCATCCAGCAGGAACACAGTAACTCGGTAAACAAGGTGCTGTAGTCTCAATGTGTCCTTCCACACTTGGTGCTGAAATTCCCAGTTGTGGTGGTATTAAGTGGCAGCTTCTGGGAAATCACAAAGGTCTCTTTCCTCATATAGTGCCTTATGAAGGAGCTAGACAAAACTAGCCCTGAACTCTTTTTTGTCCTTCTGTCTTCTGCCAGGTGACAACTCAGTATTTGTCCCCTCCAGGGTACACAGCAACAAGGCACCATCTTAAAAGCAGAGAAGAGGGCCCTCACCAGTCAGGTAACCTGCCCTGATCTTGGCCCTTCCAGCCTCCTGATCTGGGAGAAGTAAACCTCTGTTGTTTATAAATTAGAACAGTTTGGGCATTTACTTTTAGCAGCACAAACAGATTAAGATACCAGGAGCATCACTGTGCTTATCTCAGTGTTTTCAAGTTATTCCTAAAAGTAACTTTATAGTTACTTGTTTCCTCACTTGATGTTGCCAGGCTGGGGAGTCTATTTCTTCCTTCCTTTCCTTCTCTTTCTTCTTCCTTCCCTTTCTTCTTCTTCCTTCCCTTTCTTCTTCTTCCTTCGCTTTCTTCCCTCCCTTCCTTCCTTTCTTTCTTTCTGTCTTTATGTCTTTCTTTCTGTACAAGGAGCAAACTCACAACCTTGGGCCTGCCAAACATGCACTTGCGCTGCTAAGCTAAATCCTGGCCCTCTTTTTAAAAATTGTTTGGTTTTGTTTTGTTTTTGGAGGAGTTGATTTCTAATGGCTGTTGTCCCTATAATAAAAGAAGCCTTCCAGAGCACACAGACCACCAACTGTATTTAAGCCAAGTGACCACAATTCCCGATCGCTCCAAGGCCACAGACTCCCAAGTCTCCTCTTATGGCATCTACATGTTCATGTTCAACCTTCAAAGGTTATCTGAAGAAACAGAAAACAAAAAGGAATCCTGACGTAACATTTCCTAAAATTAAAGTAATACAGTAAAACGTACCTTGCCTTTCAATAGTATTCCTAAGAGTAAAAGTAGCTCCGAGTCCACTTCCTGACCTCTGGATGCAAATTCCCAGGAACTGGCTGGTTTTTCCTGGGGCATATGGGTCAGCTGTAGTAACACGCAGTATGCTTCCTACAAGTTCAAAAGAGAAGCGAATTTTTTATATGAAATGCAAAAACGAATGTTTCAATTAGTACCTAATTAGAAGTAGTCCAAAAAAGTAAAAATGCAGATATGTAACGAATGATCTTATACAAAGAAAACTAACCCTCTTAACTACCAAAAAAGACCAACGAATTGAGCTCTTACCAACATAGAACTCTGGAACGTGGAGTACTTTTCTCCTTTCCAACATATCTTTTCTTTCTATTTGAAATTTCAAAGGGTCTGTTCGTCCCCTTGGAGGAATGAATTCAGGACTCAAGAACCTGTGAAATATAAATTTAAAAAAATTAAAAGCAAATAGGCCATGAGAAGAAAAAAAACCTGCTTTACAAAGAAATGAAGAATATAGTGTTGACACATTTTATTCATTTTCTAATTTTTTTGTTTTTGTTTTTTGAAACAGGGTTTCACTATGCCGTTCAGGGCAGCCTTGAACTCACTACATAGCCCAGGCTGCCCTGAGTTCACAGTGATCCTTCTGCCTCAGCCTCCCCTGTGCTGGAATTACAGGCATCTGCCACCCCACCCAGCTTCATTTTCTAACTCAGAAGCCAATATTATTTAATAAAACTATTCTTTTTTAAATTGCTAATACTCATAATAATTAACAATTACTGAATACTCCTAGCATTTTGTTAAAAGCCTTATAAAATGTGTAAGTAGCTATTATGGTTGAGATCTTAAATGTGCTCCCAAAGGCCCATGTGCTAAAAGTCTGGATGCCAACCTATGATGCTCCTGGGAGGTGTGGAACCTTTAGGAATGGGTGTCAGCAGAAGAAAGGTAAATCATGAGGAGTGGAGGCTTGTGGGGGATGTTGGGACCCCTGCCCTTTCTCTGTTTCCTGGCCAGCATGAGATTAATGGTTTCATCTACAAGGCACTCCTGCCATGAAGTACTGTCTCTCCACAGGCCCAAAGAAAAAGGGACAGCTCATAGCAACTAGGCACTGGAAGCATGAACCAAAAAGAACCTTTCCTCTTTTAAGTTGAGTACTTCTATCATAGTAATCAAACACTAACACATTAGCACAATATAATCCTTACAGCCAAGATGAGTTTGGTATCATCAGACAAAGAAGGCAAATAACTGGCCCTCTATTACACTAGTTATAAATCTGTCAGTCTCCAAAGCCTATGGCTGTACCCACCGACTTCACACTAAGCTGTAAATTACAATAAATTATCTTGGAAAAGACAGACATGCCAATTGCAAATTGATTTTAAAATTAACATTCTTATTTTAACTGATTTTAAACTCATTGTAAAATACAAAACATAAATGTGTTGAAAAAGTATATTACAATGAATATTCATACCCTTACCACTCATCTAAAGAAATTACCAATACAGTTGAAGCTTCTATGGCTCCTTCGTTCTTCCTACTTACCATCCTAGATTTATTACTAGGACATATCTATTATAATTACAGTTAATTACTATCCTATTTCCAGGAATTTCTTCTTCTTCCTTAATTTTCTATTTTGAAAATTTTCAAACTTGCCAGAATAATATAAAGAAAACCAATATACTCTTCACCAAACTTTACCAACTGCTAAAGTTTTGCTATGTTTGCTTATTTCCTAGGCCATCCGGAATGACAGATAGTGAGCCATGTCATTATTCAACAATGCTAAGAACAAGGACTTTCATCTATATTATTACAAGACCTTTGTGACAGGTAAGAAAATCAGCATCAATTCAATAATGTACAGTAGCACATTATTAAGTTCATAAACTTAATGCTTTTCTTTCCTCAGAGGGTCACAAACTGAACCAGTCACAAAGCAAAGCAAATTCAATGATTAGGTTCAATGTTGACCTTTGGGAAGATTTGATTCACTTCGTGACCAATTTGGTATGTGACCAGAATCATGGAAATAATTAAAAGTGTGTACCAAGGAACCACTGTAATTTAATATCTAGCTCATATTCAAATATACCTAATTATTCCAGGTCTTGTATTTGTTGCTCAATTCAAGACACAATCATGATTCATATACTGCATTTGGTTGTTAGTCGCAAACTAATATTCTTCACAGCTTCATACTTTTATAACATTGATCTTTTTGAAAAGTTAAGCTTAGTATACTATCTTATGGACTATTGCTGGATTCCAGATTTATGGTTTCTACATCCCTAAACTGAGGTTAAACATTTTCGCTAAGAGTATTACAAGGAATGATGAAAACATCTTATTCTGTCACCATCAGATGGAAGTAACATTAGATTGTACCACTTTTGGTAAAGTTTGAATGTTGGTAAAGGGGAAGAATGTCCTTTCTACATTTTTTTACCCTCTATATATGCATATGTATATATATACTACATAAAGTCCCCTCAAAGTTGGTTTCTTCACACATTTGTGAAATTCATTCATATTTTTAAAAGATTGCTCTAGCTCATTAGTTTTCACCACTGTATAATATTCCAATATATGCTTATACTTGCCTGCTCACAGGTCAGTTCTAATCCTTTGTTACAATACTGTTATGTTCACTCTTGTAAGTAGTTCCCTGGA
This sequence comes from Hydrochoerus hydrochaeris, assembly GCA_004027455.1. Taxonomy (NCBI): domain Eukaryota; kingdom Metazoa; phylum Chordata; class Mammalia; order Rodentia; family Hydrochaeridae; genus Hydrochoerus; species Hydrochoerus hydrochaeris. Next base: position 248,113 of record PVLA01000086.1, on the reverse strand, counting down.
CATAGGTATTAGTTACTTTAACCTGTGTGTCTTCTAGGTGACAAGGTATATACAACTTCAAATTTAATAAATTCTGCCAAATTATCTTCCAGAATACAAATTACGTTCCTACTTGAGTTTTATTAAGCACTGGCCTTCAAGAGACAGATTCCTTGTCAGGCTTTGTGATGCAACCCTGTAATACCAACAGTCTGGGAGATCCAGTGCAGAAAGATCATATGTTTGAGTCCTTGCTGGGCAAATTATCAAAACTCTGTCTAGAAATTAAAAAATAAAAAGGGCTGGATATATAGCTCAATGCAAAGGCTCTGGGTTCAATCCCCAGTTCTCAAAAAAAAAAAAAAAAAAAAGAGGAAGAGACAGATTCTTTTCAAAAAAAGCAGTTATAAGAAAATGATTTTTTAATCTCTAGGTTAGTACCATAGAACATTTTAAAAATTTTTTAATCAAAAAAAAAAAAATCTCAGGAAAGATCGAACCAACAATTTACAGCCATTTCAGAAAGCCTCACACCAAAGTTTCTACTCTAGCAAATAATGTTTTCACCTCACTGGGTGTAGTGGGATATGCCTGAAATCCCAACACTTGGGAGGAGTTCAAAGCCAGCCAGGGCTACAAGAGTGAGACCACGCTGCCTCAACAAACAAAACCAAAAATAAAAACCTTTTCACAAAGCTCTGCATGAAGTCCTTTGCTAACTCTTGCTTGGATTATTTAAATTTACATGAAATCCCAGGTTACCAACAAGTCATATTAAGTGAACCAGAATTTATTTACAGTTTTGAAGACCACATTTTAGGCACAAATCAGTGCAGAGTGGTACTACTGTACTCCATCGACCAGGAAAGCCCGTCCAATGTACATTAAGTTTGGACCAAATGATTTCTACCCTGAGTTAAGGGTTTTAGGGAGAAACGATTGGAATCGTAAACAAGAATAAGACCAGTCTGGGAGAGGGGTAAAGCTTCAAATCCAGGGAAACCCTACTCCTACAGTACTTGAGGTGGTGACTTAAAGAAGAGATCAAAGCAGGTTAGAGAAGCAGGGAAAACGAAACGCAGCAGGGCACACTCTGTCCTCCGGCGCGCGAACCCCACACGGCGGCAGGAGTAGGGGCGCTGCGGCCCCCGCTTGCACCGCGTGGCCCGCGAAGTCAACACCGCGCGCGCTAGCGGACAAAGCGGCCGGCTGGCTCCACTCGCAGAGCCCGGCCTTACCTCCTGTCCTCATCCAAAGGTCGGCGCTTGTCCAGGATGACCGGTTTCTGCGGCGGCTGGAAGGCGCCAGGCTCGGAAGGCCCATTGCTCTGCGGCCGGGCCGGCCCAAATCGGAGCCCTGCAAGAGAAAACAACGCAGGTTAAGACTCTCGCGCCCGCCCTGACCTCGCTGAACCTCGCCATCCCGATCCCCTGAAGACCAACAGCGGGGTGCCAGACCGCCTTGAGCATCTCCCAAGAGCCTGACCCCAGACTCCTCCAGTTCCGCAGCGAATGAGCCCCGGCTCCACTTACAGCGAGCGGCAGACGCTAGTCCAGGAAGCAGCACTCTAGACGCTTGGAAGCTCCGGGTTAAGCCCAAGGTGCCCCCACTAACCGCTACAATGCAGGCAGCCATGCCTATTCGCATAAATCGGGACTACAACTCCCAGAAATCAATGCGAGGAGGTCTTAGCCACCAGCTACGGGATGGCGGCTGATAAGGGACATAGTAGGTAACTCTCTACCTTGGCCATTTCTCCTAGCTATATTGAGGGAAATGCATTCTTTCCCAAGTTCCCCTTAACACGTCGAGTTACATTCCTCCACCAGGGTATTCTCAAAAGCTGTTTTCTTTTAATCAACTGATTCACTTTCTCAGGCAAACCTTTGCTATATTAAAACCTCATTGTAGACTCTCATTGCTGGATGGTACTTCCATTAGGGCTCATATCTCATTTGCAATTTCCCTCACATAATTGGAACTCTTCCATTATACTCATAATTTTAAGAAATGAAATCCAAAGTCTTGTTCTGCTCACTGTTCTATCCTACCTAGCACCAACCTGCTCCTCACTAATTCTTAACACAGAAAGGAGAAGAAAATAATTCCTGAAATAGCTTACACAAAGCCCCTGAGGTTACACTGTTAGGGTATTCCGGCACAATAGAGAAGCAAAAGTACAAAGTGAACGGGTTTATTGAGTGGAGGACATGGAAAGGAGCACACAACTGATGGCAGTTGGGCTGTCTCCTTCAACCAGATACAGAAAGCCAGAGAGTTATACGACCTCTGATTGAAGTGGCACATGGGGAAGATATTGATGATGTTTGAGGAGCTGATTGGAATTCTCTGTGCCTGTAAACAGGAAGGGGAGTTGTAATTAGGGCGAAAGAAGAAGCAGGAAATGGTAGGCGTTCCCACTTTGCCCTTCTGCCACGCCACGTTAGACCATCGCCATAACTGTACAGTAATTTATTCTAGGGCAAAACTCTTTCATGCAGAGTATCACCCCTTTGATGACTAAAACTGATTTTTGGCTGGCAAACTGGGAGAGTCTTTTTTAAAAGAGTAAATTTGCCATGGGTTCCAACCACAGAACCAAAAGGAAAGAAAGAAGGCAGGATAGGAGGAAGGGAGGGAGTGGAGGAAGGTGAGGAAAAATGATAGGAAGACAAGAAGAAGAAAAGACTTTCAGAAATGTAAACTACTGAAAAGATTTAACATTTGACATAAAGTAACTATCAGGCATTCCAACTGATTTAATGCCCAAAGATATCCCACATTCAATATGGTCATACTGAACGTATCATGTTCACCTCTGAACTTCCTCCCCAATATTAGCTATTTCAGGGAATGACTTCAATATCCATTCTGCTGCTCTGGCCAAAATTCCCAGTGCCCTTCTTGATTCTTACCCATCTCTTCCTACATAAAGTTTCTACAATTATTCCTGGCACTCTCAAATATCCCAAAAGTTTTTATGCTTTCTCATTTTCTCAACCATATTTATAACCCAGGTCACTGTCGTTTTTCCTAAGGATCACTGCAAGTCGCTGCAGCTGCCTTCTCATTGGTAATCTGTTTTTAGTACCTACAGCTCTTCTCCACACAGCAATCAAAAAACATAGGTTCAAAACTGCATAGCCTGGTGTGGAGGTGGGGGTGCACACCTGTAATCCCAATCTCTCAGGAGACAGGGAGGCAGGCAACAAGCCTGGGAACTTTAGTGAGATCCTGTCTTCGATATATAAATAATGTTAAAATATGTAAATGTGACGTAGTAACTCAGTACTATAAGAACACCTGAGTTCGATTCCCATTACCACTGAAAACAAAACATGCCTACTTTTCCTTATCTTTCCCCAGTTTAAAGTCTTCCATAGTTTGGAGTTGGATAAAAATCTAACTCTCAGAAAGTGACTAGTCTCTGTTTACCATCTTCCAGACAGATGAGCTGTTAAATGAGCCTGCAAATGAGGGCCAGGGTTTAAGGATGACATTCAAGGTGCTGTGAGGAAAGGACCTTCTATTTAAACCCCAGCTTTGTAGATAGAATAATAACCTATCCTATAAATAGTAAGAAACCACACAAACAAAGTTTCACATTAACAAAAGTTGGTTACTCTGCCCACCCTACAAGAGACAGCAAACTCTTAAGGAGGTGAAAAACAAAGGAGAAACTGAGATAATTGTGATTAGTGGTGGTGAGAATTTTCCTTCTTTCTTTCTTTCCTTCTTTCTTTCTTTCTTTTTTTTTTTTTTTTTTTTTTTTTTTTTTTTTTTTGTATTAGCTATGCTTAGAACAACTTGCTGGGACTGGTCCTACTGGTGGAGAGAAGTAAACATCAGACCTTCTCAGCAATCTGGCAGAATTTACTGAATGCTACAAAGCCATCCCTGCTGCCTCAGAAGGATGAAGGAATGATTTTGTAAGATTTTAAAGAATGACAGAAAAGCTTAAAGGATCTTATTTCATTTGCTCCTATATCCCTTTTTACCCCAAATTCATCAGGTCATTTTGACCTTTTCTTAGTGTGCAGAATAATTTAGATTTAATTATTCCACAATTTCACAGAGCAAAAAGAGCGCAGAATTTGTTCAAGAATTTTGTAAGCTGATCACAAAAATAGAACTTTATTTGCCGATGTATTTATACTCATAGGAAAGAGAGTGTGAACATCATGACATGGTGTTCAGCCAAACAAATAGTGTCCCAGGAAGACCTCTCCTGTTTTCGTGACATCAAGAATTTTGTCTGTTCTTTTCATCATTGCATCATTCATGTCTATTACAGTATCTGGCACACACAAAATTTTCCAAATAAAGTTCTTGGGAAGATGCCAGAATCATAATAAATTCTTTGTTTCCAGTTTTATTGAAGTATGACTGAAAAATAAAAGTTGACATATACTTAAAGTCTATGTAATGAAATTGTAAAATGATTGCCACAACCCACCTAATTAACTTAGCCATCACCTCACTTAGTTATCCTTTAAAAAATTAGGTTTTTTACTGACAATGTAAAGATATCAGCAGAATAGAATCTAACATGACCCATGTGTTAATACACTTGGAGAAAGAATCTCTTATTACGAGGAATGCATCATGATAATTTAGAAAACAGAATTACAATATAAAAAGTTGGCCATCAACCAGCCAGAAAAGAATGGAGCCTTAGCCATGTGATCTGGAGAATTTTCAGACTCTCTTATGAGATGTTATGATTTATAGCTAGATGTAGTCCCAAATATTCATATCTATATGCCCCCCCAACACCTCATGTGCTCATAAGTGGGGTTTTGGGGAAGGGATTGGATCATGGACATGTGATACTCATCAGTGGATTAGTTCACTGATCTACACATGAGTTTATAGCTAAATGTGATATTGGAAGCAAAGCTAGATTGAAGAGGATGAGTCACTAGTGACTGACCTATCCTTTGACTGCTGACTGCTTCCCACCACCATGCCATAAGCATTCCTTTACCATGCTGCCCTGCCTTGGAGACAGCCAGCTGTGGAGATAGGTAGTTATGGACCTCTATAAACTGTGACCCAAAATTAAACCTTTTCCCCTTAGAGTTGTGGATGTCAGGCATTATGTCTTTTCATTGAGAAAGTAACTAAAACAGATTTTGATACCAAGAAGTGGGATCACTGCTATAATGCTACCTAACCATGTTGTTCAGAAGACTTTGGAATTTTCTTGTGGGAGAAATTTTGAAAAGTTTAGAGATGGAAACTGGAGAAACAGTCCTACAATGCTGTGAGCCAAGCTTGATGGGAGATTCTAGTCAGAGCACAGAAGATCAGAATGTTGACTGCATTTCAATCAGACAAGACTAGGCTCAAGAAATTTCAGTTGGAAAAAAGAAGTCCACCGACTATGGGACTCCAATCTTTGTATGCTATGCCAAGGAAGAAAATTTGTCAGCATTTTGCTCATGCTCAGACACTTGATGGAAGATTGAGATTAAGGGTTGCAGATTAATCTGGTAGAAGAAATGTCAAGACAGCCAAACATTTAGGCTATTGCTTGGTTATTGTTCAAGGGTTTTAGCTGACTCTACATTGTGAATCAAGAGCAAACTGCCAAGCAGAATGATTTAAAATGTTTCAAGTTTGGCCAGAAAGAAAACTCCTATAAAGTTGGATCCTATAAAGATGGAGCAGAGGAGAAAATGGTTGCTGAAAAGATTAGCATTAAAAAGAAGTCAAGTAATTTGAAACAGGAAAATAGAAAGATACCTTGAGGGAATGTGATGAACCAGTCAGTCTCACTCTTCACAGGCATAGAACTAGAAAGGTGAAAGACTTTGCTTTAAGAAGAGAGCCCAGGGCATCATACTCCAGAATGACAGCTGCCTAGGAAATTTGTTCCCCAGGAATCAGCTCACCATGCTCAGCCATCCAGGCATTCAAAGATCTATGCAAACACCAACAAAATGGAAAAGGGCCAGGATATTGTTCCAGTTGGCAGCAGACCTTGGCATCAGCCATGTGGTGCTTTTTTTACAACCATGGAGAAAGCAAAGGTTGTGGGGTCAGGAAGGCTTCCACCCAGATTTCAGAAGGTCTGGGAGACCAGGCATTGTGGCCCTGAAAGAGTAGTGGGTGAAGCTGTGAGAGTGAAACTGAAAGTTCAGTGGAGACTCTAGGATGCTGGAAAAGCCAAGAATGTGGACCATCTGAGCAAAATCAATCCAAAAGAGAGGCCATGAAAGGTTCAAACACCACTGCAAGAAGTGCTTAGGGGTGGGAGTCACAGAAGCCCTTTGGAGGTCACATTTTACCACAGATTTCCCTGGATGCTGACATGGATCAGTGGTATTTAATTTTTCCCTGCTAGATTTCTGCTGTGGGAATGCAAGTTCAAGCATGTATATATTAAATGAATATATATATTTCTGTATATATATTTATATAAATGTATATATAAATATATATGTTCTCTATATCTCCATATATAATACCTATGTATATAACCATATATAATACTCAAATATACATACATATATAATATTGATTTAAAATCACAAAGTAAATCTAAGGCTGAAAACACTCAAAACAATAATCACTGCTCTGTGAATCAGTGCCATGCACGGGCTACTGGGGGAAAAGCTGTATACCAGCATTTTTCCATGAGTCAGCACCATTCACAGACTATGGAGGAAAGAGAATAAGAAGCCACAAGGAAGCAAGGCCTCCTTGCGAATCAATGCCATGCACAAGCTGCTGGGGAAAGAGCCAGACCCCAGCTTTTTCCCATGAGTCAGCACCATTTGTGGACTACCGGGGAAGAGAACAAGAGTCACCAAGAAACAAGCCCTCCTGCAAACTGGCACCATGCATGGGCCATGGAGAGAGCCAGATGCCAGCTCCTTCCAGCACATGGGCTGAGAAACAAGAAGAGCCAACATCCCCTTCCCACCTTAAGCAACCAGCTGATCCTGAGAAATACAAGCTGCGATGATGGCTATTGAGTTGGAACACAATTCAATGCTTGTAGTGTTGAGTGTTTCACTGTCTTTTCAGGTCTAAAGCCGGTGGTCTGATCATCTATTCAGAGGATGGCAATACGCAATGTAGTATCTATGGGGGATCTCCTTCTGAGGGTGGTGGCCGTTGTTGATTCCCTTTTGTCTTATTTTGAAGTCCTGTATCATTTTCATTGTTTTGTTGGGTTGGTTTTTGTTCTGTTTTGTTTTGTTTGATTTTATTGTATCTGATAGCTTGGGCAGCTATTTCAAAGATAACAAGATATATTATGTTAGCCACTTTGGATTTACTATTATCTTATTTTGAAGTCTTGTATCACATTCATTGTTTTGTTTTTATTGCTTCTATGCTGCACTGTTTTGCTTTTTACTATGTCTGAAGATATCTGCAGCTATTTTGAAGACAGTAGGAGGCATTCTGGTAACCATTGTTGATTTCCTATTGTTTTGAAGTCCTGTGTCACTTACACTGGTTTGTTTTGATTGGCATTGTTCTGTTTTGTTTTGCTTGGTTTTATTTGCTTTAAAATAAAAATTTAAAAAAAATTTAAACAATAATTACTGAGCACTTCTTGTGTTTCAAGAACTAGTAAAAGGACTAGGGATTCAGTAGTGAGAAAAATTAATACTCTGCCCTCATTAAATTTACACTGCTAAGGAGGATCAATAGATAGCAGGAAGTGGGGCTAAGCAGTAGTCAGTGTACTGAAACCTGTGATCCTCTTGCCTCATTCTTGTGTAGCTGGCATTAGAGGCATGTGCTGCCAAACCCAGAAAATTGTTAGTTTTTAACAAAGTGTAACCTCTGTCCCATTAGACTTACTACTCTGGGACTTGCATTTTTCTGAGATTTTAGAAATCCTGATATAAATGAGGGAAGACAGCCATGAATCCAGGGTGCTGCAAATAAGAATGCTGTTTAAGTCAGGCAGGGGAAGGTGAGAAAGGTTTTCAAAGATGACTTTTTAATTTAAAAAAACCCTTTATTTTGCAGCACACATGAATGGAAACTGACTAAATTATCACAAGAGTTTAACAGAGTGCTATGGGTATGTCTCAGTGGCCCTGGAGTCTATCTCCAGAATCAGAAAAAAGTTTAATTTTAGAACAAATGACAATGGCAGATGCAATAATTTGTAGGCACAGTTTGAGGCTAGTTAATGTAGGGACAGCAAATCACAGTAGCACACCATTAGCCTAACAAAATTATAGAATTTCAGAGAGGCATATTCAACAAATCTCTCCTGTACTCTTATTGTGTGCTAGACACTGCACTGGGAGCATAGGATATAAACCTGTGCAAGGGTAGAATATAGTTATCAAGAAGAATATATAAAAATATATATGTTGATTTCTTGCTAACTCTCTCCTTAACACATGATTTTTCAAAAGCCAATCAATTGACTTTTCTTCCACAAAACCTTTTCAAATAAGTTAAATTCCCTATAGTATACTCTCAAAGAACCCAGAGTATATTTATATTAAGCCATTTATCTTGAAAGATGAAATTATCTTTTGATTATCTGCCTTTGCCTTCAGAGAGAGCACTCCCTGAAATGAAAGTCATCATTGTTTTCACCTTTGAAATTTCAGCGCTCAGACAAAACTGGAGGTGTCCTAGACAATGGTAAGTACAAGCAGAAGGGACAAAATACTCTACCAAGTGAATGGTAAGTATAAGGGGTAAGACATTCTGTGCTTCTCCCCATCACACCACTGGCTTCCTTCTACCCCCAGAGAAAAATTCTACTTGTTCAAGACCTTCTGTGACCAAGACTGGCTCCATAGCTCTCTCTTCTCTTCCTTCTCATTGACCCCTGGCACAGCAACCACAGCAGCTTGCAGTGCCCTGTGGTTTGTAATTTCTTTTTTCCTGCAACATTTCCTTCTCATGTACCTCCTGGTTTCTATGGACATGTCACCTTTTATAATGTACTTTCGCAGCATCCTAAATTGAAGCCATCAACTACTCCCTACTGTCCTGCAGCATGCTACAGGAGTTTTCCTTTAAATGCTTTGTCACAAGTGGTGATCGTTTTATATTTTTCTTTTTTCAAAGAAATTATAAGCTTGTGGAGGGTAGAAAGTAGCATGTTTGTTACCACGGTAGCCCAACCCCTTACACAAAACAACTTGCTTAGTAAAGTCCTGTCAGTGGAATGAACTGAATGCAGTAAACTTACTGATCTAGAGCCTTGGGGATGACAGGTAGTGCCCCTGAACAGTTAGGCAGGTGGTGCTTTCTGTGCACATAAGACCATGTGACTTTCCAGCCCTTGCAAGCTCTGAAGAGTCAACAGATCCTTTCTGATTCAAGAGCACAATGGGAGAAAACTTCAAAATCAGTACTTGTGGTGTTTTATTGTTATTTGCACAGTAGTGGCGTTAAACCCAGGGCCTTTACACTGAGCTACATGCCCAGCACCCCCTATCCCCCCCCACTTTCTTTTATTATGAGACAGGGTCTCATTAAGATGCTAAATTGTCCAAACTGGGCTTGAACTTCTGATCTTCCTGTCTCAGCCTCCCAGAGCACTGGAATTTCAGGCAGTCTTGACTTTTTTGCAGAAGGTCCCTTGGCATGTACTGAAGAGCCTGCAGTGTGATGCATAATCCTAAATCAGTGTAATATAAGAGGAACTTCTACCTTCACTCCCTTGTGAAGTCTTATAATCATTCCCTAAACTCCATCTGTTGATTTATCTGATGTTATTTATTGCCATGGTTTCTGTGCAGTTGTCATGAGTAACTAATTTGGCACAGACCAGGTGAGGAGACAGAGGGGGTCTCCTGCATTCCATTCTTTCATCTGTGTTTTCCGGAAAAAAGCATATCTTGGTTTTATAATGGAAAGACAGTGCACTTTATATTCAAAACATGAATTCCCAGGCTATGCCAGTTTTTATTTATCTTACACAATTTGTGCTACAAAAATCACTAAAATGCTGGGGATATAGTTCAGAAGCACTGCACCTTCCTGGCAAGTGTGAGGCCCTGAGTGCAATTCCCAGTAACAAGGAAAAACAACAAAACAAAACAAAACAAAAAACTAAAAATCTCCATTCATTTTATATTAAGTATGTATCTAAAATAACAGAAAATGGTATTTCAATGGCAAGCAGTAACACTGAAACTACACCCAGGATTTGGGGCAGATTTATTTATGTTGACAGGCGCTGATTGGGATCATTCCCAGGATATCAGACCCTCGTCTCTGGTGATCTAGGGCTTACATGGGATAAACAAGCAGGAAGTAGAGAGGCAGAATGGCTTGTCAATTAGGAATTGGTTTATACAATGTGTGTCACAGTGACCATCTGTTTCTAAGAGACAGAAGCAATGGAATCTGGAGCAGGAACTATTACCTGGGCAACTAACAAACTGAAATATACTGACTAGCGGGAGGGGTGGCATTTTCTGCTACATTCCTCCCTATTTTAGTTTCCCCAGAAAATCTTTGCTGGACAAATTACATGTATTTTTTTTTCTTTATGTGATCTTTTGAGAGAAGGCCAACTAGAATTTAAGCCTGTCCTGTCAAGATAGTGAGGGAAATAATCTGCTCTAGGAGAGCATTCAATGTATCTTAGATGTTCATCAAAGCTTAGTCAAGTGTTTGATTGATTGTTCTCTTGAGGCAACTGTCCATAGAGAAACAGCTAGCAGAGGGGCAGGGAAGCAAGGACTGGGGTAAGCAGCCTGAAAAGACACCATAATCAAGGGGAATATGTATGGAGCAATCATGTGAACAGTGTTCTCAAGATTCAGTTGTGCATGTGTTGTCTCTTTAGAGTGAGCCTCAAAGGAGTTGTCAAAGAATTTCTCAGCAGAACTAAGGTTAGATTACTGAAATTTGTAGTAGTTAATGGGTGCCTGGGTTTTATATGTGTGCTGGAATGTTGACAGATACAGCTTGTCTTTAAACTGGTTACAAACTATAATGTAGTTTTTATTTAATCTAGTGTTTGAGGCCCATTGTCACTGCCAATAATCAAGGGAAGGCCTTATCTAGGGATGATTTCTTTATAGCAGGACGCTACAGACTTTCATTGTTGGTGGTAGGTTTATAAACAGCAGTTTGCTGTGTAGATCATCTTTTCAGGAGAGTTTTGGCCAACATAGTTTTGTACAAGGTGATCATGGTGTATCTAGCCTGTCAGACTTTATTTCTAATAGAGCTATTTTCATCCATAAACAAGCTCTACTTAGGATCTTTCAGGGGATTCATTTTTTAGAACAGTTCATCCCAATACATCATGTGGACAGTTAGGTACCTGGACAGTTAGGTCTTAGTCTAAGATAAGATAATCCTTAGTAACCTAGTCCAAGCATTTGTACAGGCAGGCCACAGCTCCCATGAGCTGACAGTCTGAGTAAGCATTATTCTTTTTTTAAAGCTCAAGAATTCAGATTTTATAGAAGCCAACAACTCTAAGAAATTTGTGGAGCTTCTTGTAACCACTTTCTTCCCGATAGTGTGGCAGGGATTTTATGCCTTTTTAGCAAGCATCTTGGAAGTGTCATTGATCAGAAGTGCTTTTATTTTATTTTTTTTTGAAATTTACAATGAATATTTTTTTAAATTAACAATTTTTTTTTAATTTATTCTAAAGAGAAACAAATCAATAGATGGAACAAAACAACAGTGAGAATAATACTGGATTTCAAAAACAAGACAGAAGGGAATCTCTTATAGTTGCCATATTGAATATTGTTATCCTTTAAATAGATACTGAGAATATTGGCTTTAGTCCTACAATGTCAATCAAATAATACAAGCATTAAGTTGGGTTTTCTTTCTTCCTTTCTTTCTCAACTTCAGTTGCTATCATCTCAGTCTGTGTTCCTCTGAATCGGTTGCTTACTGGGAGTGAGGGTGTGAGGGGACATTCTTCTTATCTCCTGGCCCACACACTGACTGGTTCATGAAAGGGCATGGCTTAGCTTCTTAGTTCTACTTCCAGCCTGCATAGCTACCTCTGACTGATGGGACAGAAGTGATTTTTTAAAGAAGGAACAAGTTTTAAACCTCTGGGAGGCTAAGTCCAGGTCAGTTGTGAAGAGGAGCTGGCTGACAGGAGCCAATCAGAGGCAGAAGAAAGCATTCTTAGGTCCAAGAAGGTGTTCCAGCATCCTATAGGTGGCAGAATACTGGGGCAACATATACAGAGGGCAATCATGGTGGTATTGACAGCTTGGAGATCTTGAACTGACTTTATGGGCAGGAGAGGGTTACTGTTTGATGCAAGTGGGGGTTGCCTTGGGACAGAGCTCAATCACCAAAGGGGCATGATTGATAGCAAGCTCTGAGAGTGAGTCCTTTGTCTATACTTCTGGAAATTAGTCTCTCAAGATTTCAGGGTTATAATTATCAGGCTTTCAGGCTTATGTTGGCACTATTCTTCCTCTTGGGGTACTGTCAAACTCAATATCAAGTTCAAGACAGTGGACCCTAGAGTGAGGCAGACTGGTCATTTTCCAGGAGAGGTATATGGCATCCAAGCATCTACAGAAATTCATATTTGATAAAGTGTTCATCATCTCACAGGATCTGTTTTGGAAGAATTTCTTTTCAATTGGGGCTCCAATGGGTAACTTCAGTAACTTTAAACTGGTTTATTTACTTCATGTCTCTCTCTTTGAGGTAAACTAGAAGAGCAATGTGGCATTGATTTAAGGCTTCATGGTCCTCTGTAGTATTATAGTCCCAGTTTGGATATACTCAGAGGTGGACTGTGTTCACCCAAGCATCACAATCAATCACAGTGGTGGGGGCTTTTGACTTTAACCAGACTTGGACCCCATCTAAAACGTGGTGGCATTCTTCAGTATTAAACTGAGAAAGTGAGTACACAGGTGTGGAGCCAAGGTGGGCAAGTTCACTACTTACAACAATTGAGTCCGAGTGAGCTGGGCTTTTACCTCAGTATTTTCCCAGTTGAAGGGATTTATGGAACCAACTTACAAGCAGAGGAAGTCTTCTTTTCTCCATTGTTGACAGCACAGAGACCTTGCCCAAGGTGATTAATAATCTATCAGGTTAATGTGTGGCTTGATACCTGTTTGTGCTTTCTGTGGCATCTGACAACAACAAGGATAGTGGTGAGGTGGCATGGTTGATGTTCAGGCCTAGAGGTGAATCTTTAGTCTATACCTTTGGGAAGAAAGCTTTAGAACTTTAGGATTGAAGTTGTCTGTCTTAGGCTGAGGCAGGCATCATTTCTCATTTTTCAAGTATGATGGTTCAATATTCTTCAGTCAAAATGTGGAACTCAGAAGGAATTGCTGACAGTCACTTCAGGTGGGCATTAGATGGTACTCTCTGACCAGGATAGGCATGTCTTCTGGGGCATCTATGACTGAATGAAGGTAATGTACTGGAACTGTTCAATTGGCTAGAAGTAGACAAACTGGGAATGAGGAGTGAAGCTATAGGTGTTGGCAGCAACTATGGCAGCTGACAAATGTGCTGAGGCATAATTCTCAGGAAGATTGGGCCTCTTTTTCTTTTTCCTTTGGGATATAGGGAGTGGTTTGGTTTCATTTTTAACTCTGTAAAAGTTCCTTTTCCTGCAGTCAAGGACTGTGAGTTTTAACTAATTAGTTCCCATTCTATATCCCTGTGATATATGTTGTGTACCCTTGAATGATGGCACAACAGACAAAGGATAGGTGCCCCTTAGAGAGAGACCATTCAGATGCCTGCCTGATTGTGCCCCTCTCATGGGGACTTAGGCATGACTTAGCTAAGGAGGGTGTGAGACCTCTGCTATGCCATATGTCATCACCATGGAACTGCAGTTGAGGGCACAAACAGTTACCAAGACCAGTGCTTCCCATCCTTGGTGCACAGATGAAGCAGCCTATTATTTACACTGTCTGTTTCACTCACTCAGTCACACATTCATTCAATAAGCTCTCAGAGGTTAAATATCCCAACCCACCTTCCCTTGAAGGTGGCCTTAACTAATAAGAGTTGTTCAAGCTCTTTTTCTGCTTAAACTTGAGCAGGGATGACAGACTGACTAAGTAGGTGCCCCAGGGATCTTACTGAAATCAGGCAGGTAGGCAAGCAGACAGACAGAGAAATCACATTCTCTTCCTTTTAGGGTACAATGTGAGCCACTTGAGTGTGAAGCCAGAAATTTTCCTCCGGACCTCCAAGGAGACTTGAGAAATCTCAAGGGTGCACTTTCTAGTCAGGATCTAGAGAGGTCCTTGCTCCATCTGCAAGAACCATGACCTGTGACCAAAGAGGTCAGTACAGTCAGCCTTCTTGGCCAATGCACCAGATGCTATGGCTAGCAGAAGCACCGAAAGAACATCCAGGATTTGGAGGCAGATTTATTTATATCAATGGGCACTAATCTGAATCCCTCCTAAAATATCAGGCGCTGATCTCTGGTGGTATAGGGCTTACAGGGGATAAACAACCAGGAAGTACAGAGGCAGAATGGCTAGTCAGTTGAGGAGTGGTTTATACAATGTTCATCATAATGATCAGCTATGTATCACAGTGACCAGCTATTTCTAAGAGACAGGAGCAACCAAATTTCAAGCAGAAACTATTTCCTGGGCAATGAACAAACTGAAATATACTTGTTGGGTGATGGGGGAATCATTTTCTGCTACAGTGTTAGTAACTCAATAGAAAAACAGTTGTAATAATACTTATGATGATGAGGAGACAATTCAATATGTTTTATGAAGATTTTTTTTCATTCAAATGACTGAAAGAAAAAAATTATTTTTCAGCTATGCAGAAAACATGGCACCCCCAGGCACTCTGAAAGGCACAGCTCCATAGTATTGATGGCCAGGCTGCTCTGGAGAAACAGCACCACACTACAAGGCTGGACCTTCAAGGCCCACACTAGCTTTTCTGTAAAGTCCTTTTAGAGAGTGTCTTTTTACCCTTGAATGCTTGGTACCCTCAGCAAACACTCTAGAAGGCATTCTGAAGAGGAATCTTTAGAGCATAAATATAAGAATCTGATATGCCACACCATATTCTGCCTAGTAATTCTTTTTCTCTTATTCATCTGCATAAAGCACTCAGATAGTGCCAGGAATATGCTTGTAATTCAATCACTCTTGGAGGCTGAGGCAGGAGGATTGCAAGTTGGATCCCAGCCTGAAAAATTCAGCAGTTTGGTGAGACACTGTTTCAGAATAATTTAAAAAGTTCTGGGGGACACAGCTCAATGCAAAAGCACCAGACTCAATCCCCCATACTGAAATAAAACAAGATAAAACAAACGAAACCCCAAAACTCAGTTAACTCTTCTAACAATGCTGTAAGAAGGATTATCCTGGAAAACCGAGGTTCTTAGGAAAGTAATGATTTGTTAAAGGTCGCACACTATGTGGGCTGCGTGTTTTAAAAGGTCAGCAGATAGATATTTGGTACCTACTCTGACATAGTTATAGAAATGCATGTTGACAAATAATGAACTCAAGAAACAATTCTAATACAGGAGGATGATTGCTGGGGTGATGTATACTGAAGGCTGCTGTAGCACAAGGGTGTATATTTTGCCTGGACTGCTGTGGCTAGGAATGTAATACAGAAGGAAAGAGAACTGAATTTAGTTTTGAAGATATACCAGCATGTATAAGGGTGAAAAGATTAGGATTAAAAGGTTAGAGAATGGTAACTCCTGATGAGACTATACAAACAAATAGATGCAGAATTCTGAGTTCAATGCTTGGAAGGTCTGGGGCATTCATTATACTGGACAGCAAGTTCTCTGGTTACTTCTGTGAGCATCTCTTTAAAATCAGCAGCAAATACTTTAAAATGCTTTCATATATCCTTATACCAAAACCAGCTACTTTTAATATTCATTACTGTTCCTCTTTCTGATTCTCCATCTCAGGAAATAGCAACCAAAATCTCTGATCATCTTCCCTAATTGAGCCCCCAGGTATTTCTGTCTCCTACTTTCACAGAATCTAGAGAAAATGATAGATGTTCCTTCAGTAGTTTGTTTCTTTTGTGTTAATCTCCTCTACTAGACCATATATTATGAAGTCGGGAATCAGGCTTGTCCTTTTTAGAAAATGAGGGCGAGTCCAGGTCATGAAGGAAACAGCAATTGAGGAGTGTTCAGAGGATATTTTTGTTAATTAAGAATGACAAAATTAGACTTGCACCTCACAAAGTTCCCTGTCACTGCAAAGTGGAAAATGGGCTAGACCTGCAGTTCAGGGAATAGATCAAAACACATTAATAAGAAAGAGAGGGCAGCTGAGTGTGATGGCACATGCCTTTAATTCCAGCACTCAGGAGGCTGAGGCAGGAGGATCACTGTGTTTGGGCCAGCCTGAACTACATAGGAAGACTCTGTCTCAAAAAAGCTAAAAGAGAGAGAGAGGGAGAGAAAGAGGGGGAGAGAGAGAGACAGAGAGAGAGAGACAGAGATCCATGCACAACACATGTGATGTAGACACAGGTGCTAAGGATGAATGAGAAGCATCAGTAGATATGGGTATGAGGACCAAGAATCAACAAGCCTTGGTGATTAACAGGTTATGAGGGAAAGCCTTGGGTTTGTTCATCAGAATCAGTGAATGTGGGTAATATCTTCTGAAATAGGGATGGAAGAAATACATGTTTAGGAATAGGCTGAATGTATTTTTAAAACACCAAGCTTGGGTTCCATGCCTACCTTATTCAAGCAAAATCCTGTAGAGCTGGAAGACTCCAGAGCCCAGATTGGCAGGGAATCCAGAAGCATTTGCCACAGCAAAGTGCTACGTACAGCACTACAGTCCTGAGAGGTCTAGTCAGACAGAACGGAACAGTGGCCTATGTCAGTTCTGGAGAGAGGCTGCTTCAAGGGCCAGCCCCACACCCTGCAGAAGAATTATTTTTTATAAGAAAACTAAATTTCGCTGACAGCCAAAGAATACTACATTGAGAAATATGTTTTCTTATCTGAAAAGAAATAGTTATAAAGTAACATGGGCTCCTATTTTTTGTCTTGTTAGGTGTTGTATAAAGAAACACATCAGATGCATTTTAATCAATGTTACCAAGAGAATAACGAAAGGAACATAATATTTTACTTAAAATGATCTTTTTTTTTTTGCTTTATAATGATATCAGTTGGTTTGCTGTCATAAAAGGAATGCATTCTTGAGAGAACTGGGATTTGATTTTTATCACATTCAAAAAATAATAAGTTAAGGTATTGTTTCATGGACAACAGGAGAAGGCTCAAGTCTCCTGGTCTGAGACAAAGGACTTCATACATGGCATAAATTTCAGCATGTTTGTAAACATGCCCTGGTCCTCAGGTCCCACATGGGTGACACCACAGGCCCAGATGAACGGGCATGCACAGTGGGTTTGCTTCTCAGTTAAGGAGCCTTGAGTTCAAGGAACATAAAGACTTTATAGCAAGCAATAAAAAAATCTAAGTAGCCAGCTCAGCCGTTATGGTATCAACCTGAGAAATGACCCATTTTCTTGGTATAACCAGCAAGATAAAGTAGGATCTCAAAAGGTCCAAGGAACCTTATCTCCCACTGTAACACTAATACAGGGAATGTAATTAACCAAAGACAGTGTACTCTCTACTTATGTTGCCTAGAAACTGAAAGTACTTTATTTTGTCCTATAAACTGGATCCAGAGTTGAGCCAGGTTTATGGGCTGCTACTGAAGTCACATTTGAAATTCAGGTGATGATATTTTTAAAACTGTGACACAGCTGTTTTAGGACAGGAGAAGATCTGTGTATGATTTCGAAAGCTTTGTTACTTGGGATTATTTCTCCAGGGTGGGACGCTGAGCAGCCCATCCTCCATTTCCCAAATGCTCATGGATTACCCTCTCAATGACAGAGCGGTCTCTGGGTGATATCTGTGCAGAGCAGGGATTGTTCCAATCCTATGAATGCTAATAATGTCCACTTCTAAGCACTTTCCTCTTCCCCAGTGCACTGTTTAATCTGAATAAGTCACAAAACATGAGTTCAGAATCGAGCCCCACAGCAGAACATACCTCCTCAATTCTGAGCCGTGAACACTCTCCTTTAGGCTACACTATGTTTCAGGTCTCCTTTCATTGCTGAATTATGTATTCATTATTAATCTTTTTACCATTTGATGTATTAAATATATCTGGAGTTGCTAGTAGGCTGAGAATGAGAGTGGGTACCTCCTGCCCTCGAAACCAAACCTGGGAAAATTTTAGGCACATGTCTCTTTTATGAACAGCAGAATGGTGTATGGAAACAAGCCATACACCACACACTACCCGCCATACACTACGATGAGAGTTAATTATGTTATGTGATCTGTGTATGCATCTTTCATTCTCCTTGCTTTTACTTTTTTCAGAAATGGAGATCGAGAGCTGGATATGATGGCACATGCCTATAATCTTAGCACTTTGGAAGTTGAGGAAGGATCACTGTGAGTTTCAGATCAACCTGGGCTTCAAGATCAGCCTGGACCAAATAACAAGATTTTGTCTCAAAAATAAAAAATAAAAATTAAAACAACCAGGAATGGAGCCCAAAATTGTTCTACCAATGAACTACATCCTCAGTCCTTAATAGTCTTAATTCTGAAACAAGTTCTTATTAAATTGTCCCAGCTAAGCTTGAACTTGCAATCCTCTTGCGTTAGCCTCTGGAGTAATTGGGATTATAGACATGCATCACCATGCTCAGTTATATTTTTAAAAATAACTACTAGAAGAGATGGTATATTGCCATTCAAAATTAAACCTACAGGAAAAAGAACTGATTGCTTGATCTGAGTAGAATCCCATGGAAGGAAGCTACAGTAGTGTATTTATTTACTTTAAAATTGTCAGCAAAATTGCATTTATGACTTTAAAACTACAGCGTAAAACTAGTAATACAGAAATTATAGTAGAAAACATCATTAGATCTCTTGATAATATTTTTCTCCTCAGTGTTGGGGAATCAAACCCAGGACCTGTGCATCCCAGACAATTGTGGTACCACTGATCCACACCCCCAGGCCAGATAAACTCTTAGAAAGGAAGACAATGTTAAGGTCAAACTGGTTTAGCCTGAGAAAATAATGACTTTGTTGTGTTCTCTGCTTCCTACCCAGAGGAAAAAGACAACTCAGGTGACAACTCTGTCCAGCTGTGTGTTCTCAGCATTAAGGCTGGTGAGTGTCGGAAGAGAATCATGTAGTGAATAAGTCTTTGAAATGGCAGAAATTTAGGTAAATGGCAATCGGTTAAGGTGGCTTCCGGGCCTTTTCTCTTGTAGCAAGACAGAGGATGAGGGCCCAGGCTAACCCTCAGCACCCGGCCAACCCAAGACACATCAAGGCCAAGTTTGAGGGGATTCTGTGTTTTAAGCACTATGGTTCTCAATTTGTAGAAAGAACACCAAGTTTAATAACATTTTCATTCAATTAAATGAGTGACTCTAACCTGTGTCTATTAAATACCAAATTTATACTTTTCAGGGCAGAAAGTTTTTTGGTAAAAGTGAAAATCAGCAGATGAAGCATCACCTGCTCCCATCTATTTCACAGCTTGGGCATCTGGCTGAGATCACATTTGAAGACACGCTCTTGCTGATTTAAAAAATAAAAGGGAGAGAGGAAGGGAGAGGAGGGAGGACAGACAGAGAGGGTGAAAAAGGGAGAGGAAAGAAACAAGAGAAAAAGATAAAAGAAGAAAATCTTCATATGCTTCTCAGATATTTTGAGGCTGAAATAAGACCAAGTGTTCATATATTTATTATCAATTTTTTTTTATTTTAAAGAGGGTAAAACTAAACATAACAAAACAGAACAAAGCAGATCAGAAACAAAACAATGTAAGTGACACAGATTTCAAGGCAAGACCCCATGAGATCTACAGTGGCTACCATAATGTCTCTTGTTTTCTTCTAAATAGTTGTCCATATCTTCATACACAATGAATTCATGCAAAACAAAATAGTATTAAACTGATCAGAACAGGATGATGAAAGTATTTTAGGCCTTCAATACCAGACAATAGGAAAATCAACAATGGCTGCCAGAATGTATCTTGTTCTCTTCAAATTAGCTGTCCATACCTTCATGTATGTTGAGATTAAACAATACAAAACAGGCTAAAACTACTCTGAACAAAGAATAAAAGCATTACTGAATTTCACAGCATGACAATACAGTATCAGCAATGGGTACCATGGTGTATCTTTTTCTTCAAAGTAGCTGTTCATTTCATCATGCATTATATAATTGATTCTCATAAACTATTTAGGGGAAGTTCTACACATGTATAAGCCTCTACATGTATACCTATCCTTTCTGTATTAAAGGGAAAAACTAACCAAAACAAAACCAATTACTAGAAAAACATGAAATAAAAAAGACAAATAAATAACAATAGCAAAGAGCCCAAAACAATGAGGATATAGGCCTTCAAAACAATGTAGTAGGAGCATAACTAGGGTTATTATTTTACATAATGATCTTCAAGAGTTCCTCAGATCACCAGATACTAACATGTGAAATTGTTCCAATCCTATGAATGTTAACTGTTTTGTTTCAAGGACTTACAGAATTTGTAGTGCAATCATCTTAGCTATCCTAAGTGTGCTTATACAATTTTAGATATTTTTTCATTTCCCTTCCTTTTTCTTTTTCCTCCTTTTCCCTGAGATGTTACTTTTTCTTTTTTGAGAAGATTCTTGTCCTTTCACTGTATTTATTGAGGATTTCGTATCTTATGTATTCTTACCATTTCTTACACTAGGAAGACAATACGGTATTTACACACATGAGTTTGATTTATTTCACTTATTGAGTATGGTCTCAAGTTGTGTCCATTTATTTATAAATATCTCAATGTGATCATTCTTTATAGCTGAGTAGTACTCCATTGTATAAAATACCACTTCTTTTTTATTCATTCCTCAGTTGATGAGCATTTAAGTTGCTTCCAAGATCTGGATATTGCAAAATGTGCTGCTATAAACATGGGTGCACATATATCACTGTGATATGCAGAACTCTTTAATAAGACATGATTCCAGTTATTGATTCTGGGAAGTATTTCCCATGCAGTTTGGTTCTTGTTCATGAATTCTCTACCAACCCCTATGTCTTCATGATTTCCACCTACTTTGTCTTCCAGCAGATTTGGTATTTATTTTAATATTTAGATCTTTTATCCATTTAGTTTAGTTTAGTACATGGTGATAGGCATGGGTCTAGTTTTAGATTTTGGCATATGGAGAGCCAATTTTTCCAGCACTATTTATTAAAAATGCTATCTTTCTTTCAGTGAATGTGTTTGACCTATTTATCAAAGATGAGGTGGCTAAGTATGTTTGTAGTTGTAGTTGTATCTTCCAATCTATTCCACTGATCTTCAGTTCTGTTTTTATTCCAGTACCATGTTGATTTTATTACAGTAGCTTTGTAGTATAACTCCAAGTCCAGGATTGTGATGCCTCCTGCCTTGCCTTTGTTGCTTAGAATTGCCTTTGCTATTCTAGGTCTCTTCTGGTTCCAGATGAATTTTAGGGGTGATTTCTCTAGATCTGTGAGGTATGTTAGTGGTATTGTGATTGGGATTGCATTAAATCTGTATAAATTTTGGGAGAATTGCCATTTTCACAATGTTTGTTCTTCCTATCCATGAACAAGGGATGTCTTTCCATTTTCTGAGGTCCTCTTTGATTTCTTTTTTCAGGGTATTATAATTTTCCCTGAATAGATCTTTTGCTTCTTTTGTTAGATTAATTCCTAAGTATTTCATTTTGTGGGATGCCAGTGTAAAGGGTGTGGCTTCTCTTATTTCTCTCTCAGTGGATTTGTTACTAGTGTATAGGAATGCTATTGGTTTTTGAGTGTTCACTTTGTATCCAGCCTCACTGCTGAACTTGTTTATTACCTCTAGTAGTCTTTTAATGGAGTTTTTTGGGTCTTCTATGTAGAGTATCATGTCATCTGCAAATCATGGTAATTTAACTTCTTCTTTTCCTATCCTTACTTCTTTTATTTCTCTCTCTTGTCTAATTGCTCTGGCTAGTATTTCCAGCACTATATTGAATAGGAGTTGCAATAATGGACATCCTTGTCTAGTTCTTGATTTTAGGGTACAGGCTTTCAGTTTTTGGCCATTTAATGTGATGCTGACTGTTGGTTTGTCATAGTTGGCTTTTATCATATTGAGGTAAAGATCATTTATTCTAATTTTCTGTAAAGTTCTTATCATAAATAAGTGTTGGACCTTATCAAAAGCTTTTTCTGAATCTATAGAAATGATCATGTGATTCTTATTTTTGGCTCTATTGATATGGTGGATTACATTTATTGATTTGCATATATTGAACCATCCCTGCATTCCTTGCATGAATCCCATTTGGTTACGGTATATAATCTTCTTGAAGATTTGCTACATTCTGTTTGCCAATATTTTATTGAGAATTTTGGCACCTATGTTCATTAGGGAGATTGGCCTGTAGTTCTCTTTTTTGGTTGGGTCTTTCTCAGGTTTTGGTATTAGAGTAATATTTGCTTCTAGGAATGAATTAGGGAGAAATGTTTCCCTCTCAATCTCATTGGAGAGATTGAAGAGTATCAGTATTAAGTCTTCTTTGAATTTCTTGTAGAGTTCTGCAGTGAATCCATCTGGACCTGGGCTTTTCTTTGTTGGTAAGGATATAATTACATTTTCAATTTCATTCATTGAAATTGGGTTATTCAGCAGTCTTACATCTTCTTGACCCAGCTTTGGTAATTCATATGTTTTTAGGAGTCTGTCCATTTGTTCTGTGTTATCAAGCCTATGAGAGTAGAGGTTTTCAAAATAAGTATTGATGATCTTCTGTATTTCCACAGGGTGTGTAATTATTCCACCCTTTTCATTCCTTATTGCATGAATTTGAGTTTTTTCTTTCCTTTTTTAATAAGGTTGGCTAGGGGCTTATCAATTTTATTTATTCTTTCAAAGAACCAACTTTTTGATTCATTGATTCTTTGTATTATTTTTTCAGTCTCTATTGCATTGATTTCTGCTCTGATCTTTATAATTTCCTCTCTTCTTTTGGTTTTGGAATTGACTTGCTCTTCTCTTTCTAGATGTTTGATGTGTATCAGTTGTTTATTTGTGTTTGTTCTGTTTTCCTGATGTGGGAATTCACTGCAATAATTTTTCCTCTGAGGACTGCTTTCATTGCATCCCACCGGTTCTGGTAAGTTGTATTTGTATTTTCATCTGCTTGCAGATATTGTTTAATTTCTTCTTTAATTTCTTCTGTGACCCACTGACTGCTCAGGAGTGTTCATGGGGGTTTTGAAGTTTCCATGTGTTTGTGGAGTTTTTGCAGTTTCTTTTGTTATTAATTTCTAATTTCAGGGCACTATGATCCAATAACATGCATGGGATAATTTCAGTTCTTTTGCATTTACTTAAGCATGTTTTGTGGGTTAGTGTATGTCTATTTTTGAGAATGTCCCATATGCTGCTGAGAAGAATGTATAGTCTGATGTTGTTGGGTGGAACACTTTGTATACATCCACCAAATCCATTTGTTCACAGGTGTGATTCAGTTCTGTTAATTCTTTTTCATTTGTGTTAATTTTTTTTTTTTGTATAGCTGGGTACTTCTGAATTTGGTGCATAGATATTTAAGATTATCTCTTCCTCTTGAAGTTTTGCCCTAAGTAGTATGTAATGACCTTTATTTCTTTTGATCATTCTTGGTTTGAAGTTCACATTGTCTGCAAACAGAATAGCTACCCCTGATTTTTTTTTTATTCCTATTGCATAAAGTATTGTTTTCCATCCTTTGACTTTCAGTCTATGAGTTTCCTTTTGGGTTAGATGGGTTTCTTATATGCAGCATATGGCTCCGATGTTGTTTCTTGATCCATTCTTCCAGTCTGTTTCTTTTAATTGGTGAATTGAGGCTATTTACATTAATGGTTGTAACTCTTATAAACTGGTTTATTTTTGACATGTTATCATTCTGCTGTTGATTCTTTACCTTTCCAGTTTGCTTAGTTGTTTGCCTTGCTTAGTGGTTTTTCCCTATGTCTATCTAGAATGTCTTTCAGTATTCTTTGCAGGGTTGGTTTGGTGGTCATGAAGTTCTTCAGCTGTTCTTTGTCATGGAAATATCTTATTTCTCCATCTATTTTGGAGGACAGTTTTGCAGGGTACATCAATCTGGGTTGGGAGTCATTTTCCTTTAAGATCTGAAATACTTCATGCTCTTGTTGACTTCATTGTTTGTGTTGAGAGTCTGCTGTGATTTTGATAGGCTTTCCTTTATAGGTGATCTGTCTCTTTTCTCTAACAGCTTTTAATAGTCTGTTCTTTTTTTTTTTATTTAAAGAGGGGGGAAGCAAAACAGAAAAAAGGGTAGAAACAATACAGAATTTCAAAAACAATAAACCGTAAGAAATCACTATTTGATACATTACATATTGTCTTCTTGGATATAGTTGTTCCAGTTACAAAATTAAAGCATACAAAGTGGACATTCAAACAGTGAGGCTGCAAACAATTCTATTCACCAATCCAACAAAAACTTAGTAACATGGTTATCAATCCTATACACTTAAGGTTACATACAGTTATCTCTTTTAGAGCACTTTCTTTTCCTCCTCTTGCTTTTTTTTTAAATTGTTTTTATTTAAAGAAAAAATTTTGAAACAGAAAGAGGGTAGAAACAATACAAAATCTCAAAAACAAAACAAAAAAAATAGTAACAAGTAATAATCACTAGTTGATAATTATATACTTTCCTCTTAGATGCAGTTGTTCAAGTTACAAAACTAAAGTCCACAAAGTGGACATCCAAATAGTGAGACTGCAGTCAGTTTTGCTCATCCATCCAACTAAAACTTTAGCAATATGGTTATTAATTCCACACACTCAAACATACATGCAGTTATATCCTTTAAAATATTCTATTTTCCTTTTTTTTCCCCTTACAATAACTATAATCCATTCTTGTAAACTACTTAGAAGTTCTGCACATGTATAAGTCTACACATATACCTAGCCTTTCTGTATTAGAGGGAGAAGTAAATCAAAACAAGTCAGCAATACAAATTCCTAGAGAAACATGAAATGAAAAGAACATACAAAAACACAACATTAGGTGATCTATAGTAGTCCCTATGAAGTCTCTAGTTATTTTTAATAAAATTGTCTATATCGTCAAATATAATATAAACTTAGCATTGCTTTACATTCTTAATAAAATCTAAACATTTGAGACATTATAGGACTTCAAAGGCAGTTAACAATCAAACCAGAATGGGTATCCTATTGAATCCTGTCATCTTCAGACTAGTTGCCCCTACTCTCAGACTCGACACTCTCAAGTATACCAGATTCAAATAAAATCAGTCAAGATAAAACAGTGATATAACCAATCTTCTCTGTTTTATCTCTGCCATGCTATTTTTCTGTTGTTACTTGTTTACTTTTCTCCTTCATTCCACTGTCTGCCCCTTTCTTTGAGGCCTTTCTGCCATTATTCCTGGAACCCTGGTGGTTTTCTTCCCTCTCTCTAGAATGTCCTTCAGTATTCTTTGCAGGGTTGAACTGGTGGTCACAAACTCCCCCAGTTCCTCTTTGTTGT
This sequence comes from Hydrochoerus hydrochaeris, assembly GCA_004027455.1. Taxonomy (NCBI): domain Eukaryota; kingdom Metazoa; phylum Chordata; class Mammalia; order Rodentia; family Hydrochaeridae; genus Hydrochoerus; species Hydrochoerus hydrochaeris. Next base: position 222,544 of record PVLA01000086.1, on the reverse strand, counting down.
GGAAATATCTTGTCTCTCCATTGATTTTGAGAGACAGTTTTGCAGGGTACATCATTCTGGGTTGGAGGTTATTTGCTTTCAGGGCTTGGAATATTTCACTCCAAGCTCTTCATGATTTGATGGTTTGCATTGAGAAGTCCACTGTGATTTTGATGAGTTTTCCTTTATAGGTAATCTGTTTCTTTTCTCTGACCACTTTTAATATTCTGTTCTTGTGATGGATTTCTGGGATCCTGATTATTATATGTCTGGGTGTAGATCTGTTTTGGTTGTAGCTGGCTGGAGTTCTATATGCCTCATTTATCTGAACTTCACTTCCATTACCTATGTTAGGGAAGTTTTCCTTAATTGTTTCTGTGAATAGACTTTTTATTTCATTTGTATTTGTTGCTGTATCTTCATTCACATATTTTATTCTTAGGTTATAAATCCTCTTGTCATCTTCTAGCCTTTGTATCATTGCTTCCTGGTTCCTTGTTATTTTTAAGAGATCCTTCCTTTCACAATCATACTTTGCAAATCTATCTTCAAGTTTTGAAAGTTTGTCTTTAGTTTCTGTTAAAAGGTTTTGCCAGGTTTCAATGGAGTTTTTA